>CM021106.1:301492130-301951084 GCA_007115665.2 Sequoiadendron giganteum | reverse complement strand
AAGAGTAATCTATTTCATTTGTATAAATGTCTTTGGGGCTCTTAGACTCAGCCCTGATGGCTAGGGGAATACTAGATTCTTTCTTCTTGTAAGCATTGTATTGCTCACCCCAACTAATCTCATTCTGCACCTAAGACATAAATGCTCTCAATTGTATGTCTCCAACATAAGGCAGTCGGTTCCAGTCTTTATCTTTTGGGATAGCAAAGTTGTGTAGATAGAATTCACATAACAAATTTTTCACTTCAGGGGAAGCAATTCTATAAGCATTGAAAAATTTAGCAAGGGTTTCAATGCAGGGGTTTAGGCCTAAGATGATTCTTGAAATTCTAAAGGAAAGGTATTTCTCCTTTAAGTACAAAGCATAAACCCTTGGAGGGGTCCTACATTCCAAAAAAATTGGAACCAAAGTTGAAATGCCACTTACCCTTTCCTTCAGAAAAACAATTTCCTCATTCTTTTCTTCGATCATCTCATCCCTCATGTGAATTTCCTTTTTCAACCATTTCTTCTCTTCTTTCCACTCCTCCTCTCTTCTTTGTATTTCTTCCCATAAATTTAAAATAGTTGTGTGTACTGAAAAATTAGGAGGGTTGTGGATTCCTACCAGAATTTTCATAGATGGTTGCTTCTCATAGAGAACCATCTGTATAGATTTAGCCAGTCTCATTGATTCAAATTGTTGAGACATGATTCCTCTTTCCTCATTACACTACAGGACCTCTTATTCCTCTTCTGGTGGTGGCTGCAAGAGCCCCTGGTCTATTTCCTGACTTTGTTGTAGGAAGTCCCACTATTGGTATTGTTGCAAGATGTCCTAACTTTCCTCATTTTCTTGAGCTTCAACTTCTTCATCAATGGCAGCAAGATCCACCAGGGTTATTTTTTTTACTCTTCGAACACATCTTCTTCTTGTACATTCTCTTGCTCCATTGGAGTGTTTGCATTTTCACTCGATGTCTCGCAAATCTCAGGATTAGTCGGCTTCGATTTCCTGAGAAGGCTTTTTCATTTCCCTTTGGTTGCAGGATGAGCAATGCTAGCCTTCCTTTTCTTAGGGCTTGGCACCTCTTTCTGTACAAATTGCATTTTTCTTCTCCTTCCTTTTTCCTCTCTCTTTTGTGCTCTTGTTTTTATCACATTTTTCAATGGGACATCATCATCACCAAAACCTGATGATGAATTTTCTTTTTCACTCTCATTATCAGAGGAACTAACCTTTATATTATTTTCTTCAATAGCGGAATCCATACCAGCACCAGAGGTTGAGGCACCAGGGGTATCTTCATATGTGCTGAATCTTCTGCTAGACCTACGTGACTGAGATGAAACCCTAGGATGAGAGGGTCTAGGTATATGTTGCTCAGTATTCACAAAATCATCCCAGGCCATTCCAAGGTTTGTATCATGCAAAGATCCCATAACCAGCAATTTAATTAAACAGTGATGGGATACAGATTTTTCTCTACCTTTATGTGTTTTTCCTGCCATAATAGAGAGATGGTTGTATAGTACATTGGGTGCGTTCATCTTCCTCCTGTGTTGCATATGAATCAGCAATTTGAAATTTACTAAATGTAGGTTCGACAACCGACCTTCACAAGTCATGTATTTGATGATATGCATGACAACCTACTTCCATGGCTCGGGTAGAGAGAGCCTCTTGGAAACTTTTCTGTCAATTATGAGTGGAGGGTCACCATGCATTGTAAATATAGCCTTGGCTATCTTGGCATCCTTAGAAATAGGGTAAGGTTCATCGTCTGTCGACAACACTGAAACTTCAGCAATTCTCTCTTCAGTCACTATGACCTCCAGTCCTTTCACCATGGTCTTTTCATCTGAAAATGTCTGAGCAAAATCCAATGCAATACCCTCATTGAAACCATCCAACTTTAGAAAATAATCTAGCCACCCACAATTCTGAAATTCAGCTAAGCACACTGCATCTTGTAACAAGGCGTCATGAGTTGAGGGCTCATTTTGAATGATTTTGCCTCCCATTGTCTATGCTCAACTCGTCACCCTGCAAATTACCTTTGTATTTTTTAAATTATTTCCTGCTTGCTTGCTACGTAAATTTGTCGACTGAATTTATTTTTACCCTATTTTTAGCAACTTACCACTTGTATTTCAAAATTATGTCAGAGTTAAGAATACCATAAATGGTAATAAAATGAATCATAATGAGAGGAAATGGCAGTGGCAGTTTAGTGTCACATCACACATGCGAGCCATCATTCATTTTAAATTTTGAATTAGCTCAGCAAGATTTGTTGACACATAAAATCATATATCGGCATGTGGCAAAAAAATTACATCCTGCTTACCCCTCCCCCCAACTTAAATTTGGACGTGTGTCCACACATGCAGAATGGAAAGATTGATTTGATAGGGGGTTTAAATAAAATTATGTGAACGTCCATCTTATCGTACAATGATTAAATGAAATGCTCTAAAGGATAATTAAGAGTGCAATTAATGTGCATGTACCTGAGTGTATACAAACATGATTGTGGAGAATTTATTGCCTCGATCAAGGAGAAAGTATCACTTGTTTTGTTGAGCAATAATTGAGAAATTAATGATGATGGAATGGGGTGAGGTGAAATTAAATGATGGAAGAGAGAGAAAGGTGGTACATATGGGAAAATGGGTGGATGGGTGAAGAAATGAATTTCTACAAAAGTAGAAATATTTATTATGACAAGTACGTACCTCATTTAGTCAAAAGGAGGGACACTAGGTCCATTACCTTTGGCTCCAAGAGCTCCTTTTCTATAGGAACCATTCTCGGGCACTATGTGTTGGATAAACTACTGCAGGAACTCTTGTTTTGAAGTTTTCTTGTGATATAATCTGAGATGGTGTCCATTCACCACTAGTTTGAATTTCACTGGGTCAATGGTCATGAGCAGCACAAATCCATTGGGAAAGACTTATACCACTTCATATGGCCCTAGCCATCTTGTCTACAATTTACCTGCATTATCCTTGTACCGTGAATCATAAAGTAATGCCCAATCACCTGGCTGAAATTTATTTTCTTTGATAAATCAGTCATACCATTTGACTCTTTGACTTTGTAAATTTTTAGTGTGATGTAATGTCATTTTCCTCAACTCATCCAATTCATTTAGTTGCATGATTTTTTCCCTTTGTGCCTTGGAAATATCCATCCCTAGCTCTAGAGCAATTATGAGAGTCTTGTGCTCAAACTCTATAGGCATCATGGTTGCTTTCCCATATAGCATCTCAAATGGGGTGAAGCCTATAGTTGTCTTCCAAGTGGTCCTGTAAGCCCAAACTGCTTCTGATAATCTATTTGCCTAGTATTTTCTATGAATATGCATTGTTTTGGTGAGTATGGCCTCAATCTCTCTATTTTTTACCTCGACGTGTCCATTTTCTTGAGGGTGATAAGGAGTGGATTTCCTATGTCTGATGTTATATTCATTAACCAATGCTGAAATAAGGGCTGATGTAAACTGAGTGCCTTGATCAATTACTATTTCTCTTGGTACCCCATATCTTGTGAAAATTTCTTCATAAAGGAATTTTACAACCTTATTGTCTCATGCATGCTTCATGGCTTTGACTTCAACCCACTTTGTTACATAATCAATGCACACTAGAATAGAGGACTTACCATTGGATGGAGGATCAATGAGTCCCACAAAATCCAAACCCCATTTTTCAAAAGGAGTAACTACCACTTGTGGATAGAGTGGCATCTCATCTGACTTTTTTGGCATGCCCATCCTTTGGCATCTATCACATTTCCTTGTATATCGGCCTGCATATTTTTGTTATGTAGGCCAATAGTATCATGTGTTCAAGATTTCCATTGTTTTCCTTTTAGCTGCAAAGTGGCCTCCACAGGGTTCATCATGGAATACATTCAAAATTTCATAGGTTTCATCTTCCCTCACACACCTTCTCATAATGTGATCAAGTCTAGTATAAAATAGGCATCTAGCTATTCATGAAAAAGGGAAGGATTTTTCAATCAACACTCTTCTCTCTTTTAGGGAGAAGTGAGGAGGAACTCTCTTTGTCACAAGGTAATTGGTTATTTCAGCATACCAGGGTGTTTGCACACTGATGGAGAATAGATGTTCATCTAGAAATGAGTCATCTATTGCTTGGGTATCATCTGATGAGGTCAACCTTGAGAGGAAATCTACAACCATGTTTGCCTTCCCTGGTTTTTCTACAATAGTTATGTCAAATTCTTGCATTAAAAGCAACCATCTGGCTAATCTTCCTAAGATTAGAGGTTTGTTCATAAGGTATCTAATGGCTGCATGATCAATGTGTACAAAAAATAGATAACTTGTGATATAGTGCCTGAATTTATTCAAGGCATAGATTATTGTTAGCATTTCTTTCTCTATGATTGTGTAATTGAATTCAGCTCCCTGCAAGTTTTTACTGACAAAATAAATGGCATTTTCAATAGCTACTATTTCTTGTCCTAAGACTACTCCTATTGCATAATCTAAGGCATCAGTATGGATGTGGAAAAGGATTTCCCAATTGGGTCTCTTAAGTACATGAGCATGAGATAGAGATATCTTTAAATCAGAAAATGCGTTATCACAGCTTTCTATCCATTTAAACTCAACATCTTTAGTCAGAAGACTATATAGTGGGGTTGCTATTTTGCTAAAATCCTTGATGAAACGTTTGTAATAGCCTGTATGTCCTAAGAAACTCCTAACATCCTTTTGTTTTGTAGGTATAGGCAAATTATTTAATACCTCAATTTTTGCTAGATCAAATTGAATGCCAAGGTGGGAAATGTAGTGGCCAAGAAATACACCTTCTTGCATCATCATGACGCACTTTTCACTATTTAAGGACAAATTTTGTTCCTCACATCTTTGTAGTAATTTCTTCAAATTCTCCAATGCTTCATCAAAGGTGGCACCATAGGTAGTAAAATATTCCATATAGATCTCCATGCAATCAAGGGAGATGTCTGAGAATATATTGATGACTGCTCTCTGAAAAGTGGCAAGTGCATTGCATAACCCAAAGGGAAGCACAAAATATGCATATTTCCCCCAAGGACATGTAAATTTAGTCTTCCTGTGGTCTTCTAGGGAAATTTGAATTTGATTGTATCCATTGAATCCATCGAGAAAGGAAAAGTATTGTTTTCTTGCAAGAGAGTCTAGGACTTCATCCACAAAAGGCAAGAGAAAGTGATCCTTCTTAGTGGTAGCATTGATCTCCCTATAGTCAACACAAACTCACCATTTCCCTCCCTTTTTGGGCACAATCACCAATGGGGAAACCCACTGTGATAAATCTTGCATCTAGCAGTTTTTGTAGTTCAATTTTGACAATTTCTCTCAAGACAGGGTTGATTCTCCATTGTGGTTGTGTAATAGGCATACACTCATCCTTGATATAGATTCTATGAGTGCAAATTTTTGGATCTAATCCTCTCATGTCATGATAATCCTAGGAAAATTCTTTTTGATGAGTTTTCAGCAAATTTGCCAATATCAACTATTGTCCGTCATTCAATTTACTATTGATGTTTAGAGAGCGTCCCTCAAACACCTGTACTTGTGTGACTAGCTTTATCATAGCTACTTCATTAATACAAGGTATCTTAAGTTCAAGTTTCAATATTGTGTGAAACATACCTATTGCTACAAGAATTTTGTCTGCAGAGATAGTTGTTACAGGAAGAGTGGTTGTAGGAAGTCTTTCTTCTGAAAGAGTTGCTACAGGAATATCATGCAAAACGGACATAAGTGTTTGCTCGATGTCTACAAGACTAGATGATGTTTCCTCTATCCGACATTGGTTTTGAATGATGCTAGATAACACCTCATCTTCATCTTGAAGCTATAGGAAAGGACTTCTTATGAGCATCATAAGTTGCGCCACAAAGTTGACTTCTTCGGCTTCTTCACCAATATGTGGCCATACTAATATTTTTGCATTCTGGGATGGCTGAGCTAGAGGATAAAAAATAAGATATTTAGTGTTCATGCCATCTGAAATGGTCATATCACCTGACCGACATCCAATATAAGCGTCTATAGTTTCTAACCATGTTCGACCAAGGATAAGTGGATATCCTCCTAGTGTTGCTTTAGGGGAAAGAACCATGAAGTCAGCTAGATACTCCCAAGAGTCTAGGATTTCCACCAGATCTTCTACTATGCCATCTGACTTAACAATGGAGCTATCGGCAAGCTGCAGGACTATAGGAGTGGATCTCATGTTTGCAATATTCAGTTGTTGCAGGATGTCTTTATTCATCATGTTGATTGCTGCACCTAAATCAATCAAAGCATTCTTTATGTTCATCCCATTTATAACAACTTCAACTATAGGGCTACCTCGATCATTGTACTTGGGGATAGTTACTTTTCCAAGCATGATGTTAGCAAGCTGCCCTACTACATGGACTATAGTGGGGTCCTTCTTTTCCCTGCCCAATTTCTTGATGCATGCTTCCTTAATTGCCTTGCCATAGATAGGGACATCTTTTATGGCCTAAAAAGGAGGTATCTAGAAACATATATGCTTGAGCTGATCTAGGATATCAAAGCTAGTTTCCTCCTTGTCTTATTTTTGTTCGGTAGCTTCTAATCTCTGATGAAACGATGGTTCTTGTGTTGTCTGGTTTACTAGAGTTGATTCAAGAGATTTAGTTGCACAAGGTTGAATGGGTTCAGTCAAATATTATTCCTACTCTTCCAAGGGTAGCTCAGTGATAATGGGGGTGGAAGGAGCTTGCAAGGTTGTTCCTAAACGTAAGCGTATGCCACTTAAACTCACAACATATGCAAGAAATTGGCTTGGATCAGCAAAATATACAAGTTGTTGTTGTGGTTTATTATTTGGGATGGGTGTGGGTTGGTCTAGGAACTGGGGTTTAGATATATTGACACTTGGATTAGCAGGAAGGGGCATTAGAGCAGGTTGTTGGGTTTGAGAAGATGGTTTCATATAGTTAGTAGGCTGGTTTGGCCATTATTGGCCACCTCTCCATTGAGATGTTTGTTGCTATTTTCCTAGGGGTGGTTGCTAAGGTCCCTAAAACTGTTGCCAATCCCCCTAAGGTTGTTACCATTGAGGTGAGGTATTTTGATAATTGGACCAAGCATTGGGTGGGTTATTCCAAGACTGGGGTGGGTATCCTCCATAGTTGGATGGATAGGGCAGTTTCCACTGGTTACCAGATGAATAAGAAGAATTAAAATATGGTCCAGCAAAAGATAGTCAATCTTGTGGCATACCTTGTCTTGAAGCCCATGGCCTCTTCTATACAACAAATTAGACTTTGTCTTCCTCAATTTGAATTGGTTTGAAATCAAGTGGAATCTTCTTACTTTCAAAGTTAGCTATCACCTTGCATCTGCAGTCCCTCTTCTTTTGTCTACACTGAGGGAAATATTCTGGCATTATTGCTTCTGCCTCCTCATGTTTCTTTTTAGCTTGAAGTGTATCCAGCTAAGTAGCTAGATTTTTAATTATATCTTGCTTGAAATATTCCAAAAAATTATTAATCTCCATCCTTGAGACTCCACTGCTAGATGACTTACTTATAGAGGATTGGTAGGCTCTTCCTTTCTTTGAAGTTTCCCTAGAATAGTTCTAACGTATCTTCTTGATATCATCCTAAGGGACTTGAGTGATATCTCCTCTTGCCATTAGGTCCAAGGCATCAGTGCATATTTCATTAATTCCTCTTAGGAAAAGTAACTTTTGTGATTTTTCATTAAGTGTATGATGTGGAGATTTCTGCAGACAAAACAAAAACCTTGAAATGAAATCTTCCAAGCTCTCATCTTCTTTTTCCTACATTCTGAAAATGTCACCTCCTCTCATGTCACTAACCCTACAATATTCCTTGTATATCTCAAGAAAATTTGTCTTCATATCTTCCCAAGTTCTCACATTATTTCTACCAAGGCTCATAAACCATCTTAATACAGCTTCTTTCAGAGTAGTAGGAAATAACTTGAGTTTGTGGGCATCAGTGGTATAGTCATAGCTTCTACAGAGTATATCATACTCAAAAAAGAAGGTGTCAGGATCTTCTGTGACAAGCCCATAGAATTTAGGAAGGACTGAAGCAGGGATATTTTTGAGGTTATCTACTTCATTTTGTTCAGCAATGGGAAAGGGGAAAGTTGGTTGGTTCTGCCTATTAGGCCTATCTCCATTTGCATCAGCCATGTTTGCTTGATGAAATTCTAGAATAAAAGTTTCTTCAATAGGATTTTGATCTTCAAGGGAAACTTCAGAACTACTATAAGCATTCAATTGAAACTACTATGCCCGCCTTGGCTGTAGGAACGGTCATAGAACAGAGTTCTAGTGGTTGCAGGAATAGTCAATGTCAGAATCTTAACTAAGTATTGAACAGAAACTAACACTAATCTAACTAAAATAAAGGAACGGATTACTCACCAAGTGGGCCCCCTTAGATGAGTATCCTCTAAACTACTAGAAAAACTTGGATACTCAACTCATAATCTTATTCCATTTATCAGAAATTGCAATTACATAAATATGGTTGATAATCAGCTTGTACAAGAACTCGAAGATCAACTCACTAAATCATTATCACTAGCCCGAGGAAGGAGGATTCAAGCCTTATTTATCAACTGAATAGGTCCATCAACTCCCACTAAATGAGAGGATTCCATTTAGGGAAATCGAGATAAAAATGGAAGGGGTGGTTACGCATGCAAGGGAATCCATTCGGACATGCATGCCCAAATGTGGACTCAACCACTCCAATAACGTCTGCAATGCTCAATACCATTAAAGATCAGTGCAAGGTGGTTACATGCGGCTGACACAAGAATCTTCCATCATCGTCCTTAGTTGACCTTCACGCGACTCCTCAACTTGGTCAGTTGGTGGCTACATTTCTCAACTTAGCATTTCAATCATGTCTGCAGAATAATGTCAGTACACATATTAATTGCATAATCATAACCACCTTAAAGAACATTCATCAATCACATGCACGATAAATATAGATGGTCCACATAATGGGTAAATATCATTATAACTAGCATAAATGAAATTCATCCATATATCATATAACTAAGAGAAACTATATGAAAGTTTCAGCATATAATATCAAAGTCTATGGTAATTTCAAAAAATAAAAAGAGATTCTACCCCTCTAACTAGGCCAAATTCTAGACTCGTCATCTACTGTCAATTTAATCTAGACACAATAAGAGTTTGGTACAAAATGAGGTAATTGGATTACCACAATTCAAGAGTATTATATGGAAAATAAGCCCACCAAATTGGTGCATGGGAAATTTTTGTGCCAGCTCATTGTTGACAACACACCTAATGAATTTTTCAAATATGAAGAGGTAAGCTTCAAAGACTTTCCTACTATTATACTTTTTACTACAATTGATGAATGGTATTCCAACATTGCTTATTTTCCAACATATAGAGAATGTTCAGAGCATCTAACATATGAAGATAAGAGGACGATAAAGCTCAAAGCTGAAAATTTTGTCTTATGGGATAATGGTTTGTACAAGAGGGCTCTTGATGGTACTTTTCAATGTTGCATTGATAAATCTCAACAAAGAAAGTTGTTGGAATCATTCCATAACTTGGCATGTGGAAGAATTTTTTTTGCACCAGTGATAGATCTCAAAATCTTGCGAGCTAAGTACTACTAGCCTAAATTGTTTCAGGATGCATACAATTGGGCACATAAATGTGAACTTTGTCAATAGTTCATAGGTAATCCTAAGTTGGCCACTCTTCCTCTCAATTTGATCATCATTGAAGAGCCTTTTTCAGCAATGGGGCACTGAATTCACTAGCAATATCAATCCACCTTCTAGTTTAGGACATGTTTATGTTCTCGTAACCAAAGATTACTTCACCAAGTGGGTGGAGGCTATTCCGATAAATCATGCTACTTTGGAGCTAGTATGTAGGTTCCTAAAAGAAAATATCATTTCCCAGTTTGGTGTTTTGAAAAAAATTATAGCAGACAATACTACTACATTCTCATCAAGTGAGATCAAAAAGTTTTGTTATGAGCACGGAATCATGTTGTCACATTCTTCGGATTATTACCCTCAACATAATGGTCAAGAAGAATCCAACAATAAGAACTTCATCACTATCATTCAAAAGCTAGTTGATGAGAACCAAAGATAATGGCACAAGGCATTGTACAATGCTTTGTGGGCTGATAGAATTACCCCAAATGGCCAATAGGCATGTCACCATTCCAAATATCGTATGGTTTGAATGTAGATATTCTAATCACTTTGGAATTTATTACACAAAAAATTGGCTAAGGCCATAGGAGATTAGACATTTGACAATTTTGTCGACAAGTGTATCATGTACCTCACTGAATTAGATGAGAAGCATGTCCAAGTGGTGAACCACATTGCAGAACACCAAGATCAAGTCAAGAATATTTTTGAAACTAAAGCAAAGTCTCGAGATTTCTAGGTTGGAGATATAGTTCTCTTGTGGGACAAGAGAAGAGAGCTCAAAGGTAAGCACAGGAAGTTTGACTCACTATGGAGAGGACCTTTCAAGATTTGCCAACTTTGTGGTGAAAATAGTTTATTGCTCATGTACCAAGATGACACTTCATTTTCGATACCACATAGTGGAAAACATCTGAACCACTTCACTCAATGAGGTGACAGATGAGTTTTGTAAATACTTGTATTGTTTTTACGTCATTTTATTTTTAAGTCTTTTAGTGTCTTTTTTTTTTGTTGCCTAATTCTATGCCCAATGGATGGATGAAGGTACTTAGAGACTAGAATTTTTCTCCCTTCGATCATTTTATTGAGTGATCGAAGGAAGCTCCCCAGCTAGAGCCAGCTGTTATCCTCAAATTCAATTATGGTCAATTTGTGGGATAACCCCTACGAAACTTGTCTATTGCATAGCTCACAAACTCTAAGAACTCAAAATGAGGTGAATTTTATTGGTCCTCGTGTGTGATCCCTCGGCCTCAAAAAGTCATTTTCAGTGTTTCCCTTTGTCATTTCGTTGAAATTCGCCTTTTGGTGCAAGTTGAGAAAATCCAATTCTTGGGAGTTAGAATTTTTTTTATACTTGCAAGAGTGCTGAATTTCAATGCCCTTGCAAGCAAAGAATAAAAAATAAATAAAGTTGCTAGGTCACTGATTTTTAGCGACCTTGCATTTTACTCATCAAGTTTCAAATTTTGTTAATCTTGATTTTTCCTGCCCCTGCAATTTTGAACCTCACACGAGTGTAATTAATGTGTTTTTCATTTATGATTATGGGGGGGGGGGGGGAGGTTTAATCAGTTTAAAGTGTTTTAGTTTTCATTTTTATTGTTGTTTTTTCCCTGTGTCCTCTACTCGCGTGAATCCCTCAATCTTGTTCATGATCAAATGACTCGTACATGGTTTCTTGCCAGAATTTCATAGGTTTGAGGTAGGGTTTTCACTGCTCAGATTCTTCCTTGTCTGATTTTTCTCTTTTTTTTATGTTGCTAATCTTTTTAGGGTTTATTATGTTTGTAATTTATATATATCATCTTTTATATTGCATCTACATAGTTTACTTTTCATTTGTAATCTATAGTTTCCTTCGAAACGAAACCCTGGTTTTGGTTTTCTTTTCAATGTAAGTATTTATTTTAGGGTTTTTATTTCCTCACATTTCCATTTAGATCATTATATGAACTCTTTGGTATACCTTATTGGTTTACGACACGAAACCTTTTTTTTGGTATAATTTGTTCATGGATAACTTTCGTAAACCATGTTATATATGTGAGTGTTATTTTTTCACCACCTCAACATGTTTTACCCATCATGATATGTGATGTTGGGGTAATTCCATGGAAAAACATCTCGTTTGCCTTACCCATAATGCTAAGTTGGGGATTTTCCCTGATCATGTATTTAACATAAGAAAGTTTCATAATCCATGCATTGTCGAAGTTTTTCACAGACGATGCTTTAATTCCACTTAATGTTTTATATAAGCATCAAAAAACATCACTCATGCATAAGGTTCGACCCTTATGCATAAAACTTAAACTCCCAAGTCACTTGCACCGATGGTGCAAATGTTCCCATATTTTTACATGTATGATCGACAATTTTTACCAATTCAACATTAAAAAGGGTAAGATGTTTTATCATATGCATGGTCAGATTTTTTTGTTGACCTTTCACTCAAATTAACTTACTTGCAAATTCAAACAATTTCTTCAACTTAACAAAAAACAAATGATCTTCCAATGTAATGTCATTAAAACTTAATGACTCTGCAACCATTTTTCAAACTTCATGCCTAGCTTTTGATAGCGCTATGTTTTAGTTCTTGAACATCATAATACTTATTTTCACCTACAGAGGCATTAATTTTCAGTGACCTAGCAAGACAATGAAAATTTTCTCTAACAGTGGGAATTTTTTTACTTTTTACCAAATTGACCACTTGCACTCCGTTTTTTGCGTCCATCGTGCTCAGGCCCCAAATATATGCACAATCACACTATTTTCCCCACTTTTGCAGATTCCAATATGCATATTTTCTGAACATTGCAAATATGCTAAAATTTGTCATGTCGTTTCTTATGCACATACATCTAGATCCTCACATTTGCATTCTTTCAAAGAATTTTTTTTCAAATATTAGATCTGTCTCCTAGGAAGGACAAAGCAATGGAATATAAATATAAAGGAGTGTTTCCAACCACTATCGTCACATCTAATATTAATGAGATTAAGGACACAAAAATCAGCCATGTGGACATGTCAGAGTTTTTGGAGAGGACAAAAAAGCAACCATTAGACAATGGTATGTGGTCTATTATTCAAATAAATATGCAATTGGTGTCCTCATTTCCTATTGTGGCACAAAGCCTGAATTTTTTTTACAAGTTTCCTCACATTATTATAAGGATACCAAAATCGTCAAAGATTCAAATGGGAATATTATTATAAGGTTGGATGTCGAATTCTTTGCCAAGGTATTCATTTGTCTGAGCATTGATAGGTATATGGATATCTCTAAAGAATCTGCACAAAACCTAGACACTATAAAGTCCCCGATTTAGCCCTTCGCTTTTCAATTGGTTTTAGCCTATTTTTGGAAACTCGTAGGCTAAGCAGAATTGGAAATTAGGGTTTGTTATTTTTAGGAGGTTTTAGATGCAGTTTTGAGGGCTTGCATGCGAGAGTTTTTGATGCATGTCTGGTGGAGCTTTTTGGGTTTTTGGAGAGCTTCAGAATGATGTAACATGCATCTCCATCTGACAACATTTTCAGGCACTTACTATTTATAGTAAGTCATGTTGGCTTCTTGGTTTGTATTCAAAAGGCATTTCAAAACACTTACTATTTATAGTAATTCATGATTACTGCTCAGTTGATGTTCAGATGAAGCTTTGCAAACTTACTATTTATAGCAGTTTGTTATTTTTGGTAAGTCTATCTTTTAGCAGTATCATTCTAGCAGCAGCTCAATCATTTGCAGTTTAGTGTGGCTGAACAGATTGGCTTTCTGATGGATTTAAAGTTAACTTACTATTTTTGGCATTTTCTATTTTTAGTAAGCCTATTATGGCAGTGGAATCATCTCCAACTTGACCCATCTCAGGTCATCATTCTATTTATGGCATAATCAGTTTGAGCGTTGGTTTTAGATTTGCCTTCTATACCTCCATGGATTGAGTTCCAGACTTAGTCAATTTTTATGTTTTGAAGTGGTACCCCATGCCTAGGCTTGATGACTTCAAGTTTTTTTAAAAAGGGGACATAAAGGGGTTGATTTGAGCATTTAATATTTATATTAAATGTTTTATTGTGAAAATTAAAGGTGGACACCTAGAGGATGAAAAGTAATGTTTTATTAATTCAAAAAAGTAAATGCTTGAGAGGTGGCATCCCTTGGAGGAAGTTGAAGAGTTTCTTGTGGGAGTTTCAAGTTGATTCATTTTCCAGCTGAAGAGTCTATTTATTGATGCATTGCTCATTCATTCTCATCTTTGGAAAATATTGTAAAGTTATGTTGTTGGTTTGAAATCCAGAATCCGGCTAAGGGAAAACTTAGCAAGTTTACTCCATTCTTTGGGCCTGAAACTATGGTTCCCTAGATGGTGATTTGAGAGTGTACTTCATCCAGAAGTACATATTGAGAATTATTGTGGAGTTTTCGTGAGATATTTCTAGTTTTCATGTTGTTGGTTATTATTTGGCTGAAGGAGATTTCCATATACAGCTTTTGGTATGATTTTTGTTTGCTTATGGGTATTGTTTCTATCCATCTATATGCAAGAGGCGCCCCTTTTGGTGCAAGGACAAAATTTAATACGAAGTGGCTGATTTTATAAGTGAGGTCAACCCTCTCCTAGGGCTGTACCATTCATTTATTGCTTTGGAATGTGTGCTAGTTTTTTTTGCTGAGTTTGAAGGTTGGAAAGTGGTGGTTTCTTGGTTGCCTAGCCATAGAAGAGAGACACTTTCAGTTTGGTTCAATTCTGTGGAGTGTGGT
Source organism: Sequoiadendron giganteum (assembly GCA_007115665.2). NCBI lineage: Eukaryota > Viridiplantae > Streptophyta > Pinopsida > Cupressales > Cupressaceae > Sequoiadendron > Sequoiadendron giganteum. The sequence goes on along the minus strand of CM021106.1, from coordinate 301,936,555 downwards.
AAGAGATTTGACAATTTTGGTGAGTTGATTTTTGTTGGTTCAAACTTTCAGTTTGCTGATTTTATATCAGAACTATTTCAATATTTGATTTTAGTTTATTCCTTCAATAATTGAGAGAATTCTAGAGTGGGAGATCTTCTATTTCTTGTGCTTCAATTCTATTATAATCACTTGTGATTTGTAGTAGTTCTTTACATTGTAATATTGTTAACAGTGGTACTATTTCAGTCATTCTTTATTGCTTACTTGTGCTTAATTTCTCATATTTTTAACCCCTGGATAGTTTACCGCTAGTGTGGAAAAAGAACTTAATAATCTCTCATTTATACCCACTGGAAAGTGGTGAATTCCCACTCACAAGTGGATGCCTTCCGTAATGGATGAATTTTTTTATTTGTAATTTCATTCCCCCCACTGTTTTAGTGGAAGTGTGGAAAATCTCTCATGGTTGGTTATCTGCCTAAGTACTTTTAGTTTTGTAATTAGTACTGCACCATATGTTAGCACCTCACCTTCTAAAGGATCTTGTGTGCACATTCTTGGTGTTGATTTTAGTTCTTCTCTCTCAATTGTAATCAATTCAGTTATGGAGTTAATTAGATCCTAGGGATCCTTTGACCATATGCCTGCCCCTCCTCCCTCATCAAGTTTTAGGGCGCATTCTTGGTTAGTGTTCTTTTATGCATCGGTTTGGTTTTCAGCTAACCTTAACGAGTTCTTGATTACATTGTAATTTTCATTGAAAAATCAAAAAAATTGAGAGGGTATCTTTCAGACACTGCTAAGTGGGTAATTAATAACAAATGGTTGAAGACACCTTGACTAGGAATCTCTAGGTGGCCCAATAGTTTCCCTCGTGTTTATTTCATTGATGAGGTGAATGATCTCATCACTCTTCTCAATAGAGTGCAAGGGTTGCCTATCTCATCTAATTTTGAAAAATAGATGTATCTCTACATCAAGATTATTTTGAAGAGGAGACATCAGATCTTCTAGGGTGAAGAAATCAACAATTCCATTCATGAGAAATTTACCAAGGTGCTTACAACATAAAATTTCTATATAACTTCATACTTGGTGTATGTTGCTACAACCACAAGCGAATAGAAGGGTGACCCAGGTGTACAACAATTTCTCGCAAATAACTTTGAACAGAAGCATTCACCATTTTTGAAGGGTGAATGATGCTTTCTTTTGTCCATTCATGTGTACATTGGATCCAAAGCTAGAAAGGAAAAGAGTGTCAAATGAGGCATGGAAATTTTCAATAAATATGGTTGTTTGTATCTTCAATTCCCTACTTTCACATATCTGTGATTTGGTTGTTTTACTGGGTATCCATACATGCTTCCACACTATCCCAATGGAAAAATTGTCTTGATGGATTTTTGCAAACAAATCATTGTGGTGCATAGAATGCAGATGGAATCCCATAAGCCTGGTTTCAAGTTTCCATTAACAATCGGTAGGTATTCTATTCAAACTTCTCCAAAAGATAAAGTTGTTGAGTCAAAAATCTAGTGGGTAACATTGAAAATATTCAAGAGAAGGCTTTATTTTGATTACCAAGGTATGAAGGATCGAATCAAGAGAGCTTATTCACATGTGCATTAGATTGAAGATATACAGTTTGATATCAGGACAAATGAAGAAATCAAAAAGATGGACTATTGCAGGCTCACCTTGAAGCGGATTGAAGAGTTTGACTTGGAAAACATTCTTGAGGGCATGGAGGATGTTGGCGACATCTTAGATCCATACTATGAATAGAAAATGATTGCAATATCTCCTCTTCCTCTTATTCAATGGTCTTGAAAAGAGGTAACCTTGATCCGAGAAATATTTGAGCTTATTCTTTCTAACACCAATGTCTGGTTACAAAAAAGGGGAATTTGGTTGAAACAATTTCTCACTTGGTCAGAGGAAGAAACACAATATCTTACTGGTAAAAGTTCAGAGTTGAGGAAAATGACAACATCTCAAACAATGGTTGAAAATCTAGGAGAGATCTCACCACTCCCACCTTAGATCTCCTCACAAACACCAAAGAAGACAACATAATCCATCTCCCCAAATGAGTTCAACTTCACACAACTTGCATCTACAAAAACAAGGACTGAGAAAAAGATGAAGACTCTCTCAATGATTTTGTTCGACAAGGAGGAGAACAAATATTTGGAAGTGGCACAACCTCCTCCAAATAAAACATAGGAAGAGGTGGATATCTCGGACTATTATGTAACAATATTTGTATTTGGGAAGATCAAATATGAGACTACAAAAGCAAGCAAATATCCAATCAACATTGAACACTCTTATTATGAAGTTTGATGTAGTCAAGAAAGTGAAGGATCGGTATAAAGAAAAGAATGAACAACTAAAAGCTATATTGTGGAAGATTACTCAAAATTTTGAGTCATTTGAACCAATGGATGTTAGTATTGAAGATCCTATGATCTAGAAGGTGGAGAAGGTACACACTAGAGGTAGAGTGGTTGGTGAATTCCTAGACCAAATTATTGCACAAGGTTCTGAACTCTTGGTATCTTCAGCGGAGAAAATGAAAAGGATGGAGGCCATAAAATTAGAGTTGGATGAAACTACTGATGCTTTTGTTCGTGAAAAGGAAGAGATGGAAAAAAAATTGTAGGATTTGTTCAAAAAGAAAGAGCTCAAATTGGATACATTGGTGGAAGCCGAAATCATTCCAAATCAAGATATGTATGTAGAGGTGAAAGAAACTATGATACATAAAGAAAATGTCATCGAAGATTTTATTAATGATTTGTAAAGTGCTCAAGAGGTTGGCCAAGATAGTAATTTGAACCTTATAAATAGAGTTGAAGATCTTCCTTGTAAGTTGTGAGATGATAATGATAAGTTTATCTCTTCCAAGACAATTGTCCAAGAATTTAATAGCATGATTCAAAAGGAGTTTGAAGATCAAGCCTTTTCAGTGGCTTTGATGGATAAGTTGTGAGATATTTAGTTGACCTTGGATAACTTAATTTTTTTTAAGGAAGTCATGATGAAGCTTGTGATACACTGAAGCAGTCAATTCTAAGAGTCCTCACCATTGCTAAACATTCTTCGGGCCTGAATAAAGATCGGGTCCATGCCATCATGAAGAAGTATGACAACTTTCTGATGAAGGAAAATTTACATGTTTTTTTCAAAATTATATTACATGTGAAAAAAGAGAAGTCCCAAATAAAATTGGACTCTCCTATTTGAATAAGTCAAAGTAATTATTTTTTTCCTAGATTAACTCTTAACTCTCCTATATATATATGAGGGAGTTCTTTCTTATTTTGTACCTTTTAATCTTATGCAATGAAGTGTTTCCCAAATTGTGACTCAACTTTCAAACTTTGTGTTCAAATTCAGTTAATAAAAGGACGAACATTTTGATTTCAACCTTTATTTTGAATTAATTTTGTATGAAAGAGAATGTTCTTATGTCCTTGTTGATTTCTCTTACTATTAATTAGATAAGTGGTGATTATTTCATTGGATTGGAAGGATATTCAAGATAGTATATATAAACTTTGAGTTATATTAATTACTTGGAATTATGTGACGTGAGTGTTTCATGGTGAGATTATCAAGAATTTGGGTTTGGAGTTATTCAATTTGTGTGTGAATCTATTGGTAAAGTGGGTTGATAGACTTTGTGATACAACGTACATCATTTGTTACTTTGAAAACTATCATAGACTGCAAGAAGAGGACTTTGTGCTTTTGTGTGTCTTTCGGTTACTATTAATATAGTTGTACTGCTAATCTTTGATTACTCTTACGTTTAATCAAGAATATTAGTGATTACTACTTAGGTATATATTTAGAGGTGTAGAGCATTGCAAAATATTATTGTGGAACATTGTAAACATATTTTTTGAAAGAAGAGAAAATGGTGAATGTTACACACCCCACATGGTTAAAACTAGTGTAAATACTTATTATTTAGCATAGTTTACTTTTTGTTCAAATAAGAAGTAAGAAGGGAACCTCCCCTTTTAGAGAGGATAGAACATTCTCATCATAGTTGTGGCTGAAATCCCTATTTTGTAATTTGTAAAAGAATTACAAAATCTTCACTCAACAGTTTTTTGGTGACTCTGCTAAGGATAGGACCACGCAACTAAAACCTCACACATTCGATTGAAGTAGAAAACTATTCTAGTTTCTTATTGCAAGTTTTTTAATATATTTTATTGTTGATTTCCTTTTGGTTTCAAGGACTACACTCTAGCAGACATAATATATACTCGTAGTCAAAGTGTGTAAGGTTAGGTTGATTCATATTTTGAGTTGTTGCATAGACATATCATTGTTCATTTTCCTCCACTGACAAGTTCAATATTAAAATACACAAGAATTTATCCTCCTCAAAGGGTATGATCACTTATCTCAAGTGCAACTTATAATTTTCTAAGGGCTTTACCTATCACACCAGTTTAAGCAATTGTTGTTCAAGGTGCTATGGCAGCTCAACCATAACTAGGTCCTTGGGGTAATGCCTTTGGCCCTTTAAATTTTGAAGCCCCATTATATGAACTTCCTCTCATTTCATGCAAGAACCTACCAAAATTCTATGGTGATGGTAAGCAATACCCTGACGAACATATTGTTACTTTTTATATTGTATGTGGTGTCCTTGGGGTTGAACACGGGGATGTTTTTGTAAGGTTATTCATCGAGGCCTTACAAGGAGTAGTAGAAGAATGGTTTTACACTCTTTCTCTTGGTACTATTACAGATTGAGCTACTCTTTGTACCAAATTTGAAGAATGTTTCAAGCCTGCAGAAGATGCACATACCTTGTTGGCACAACTTACAACTATGAGAAAAGAAACACACTAACCCATGTATGAGTTCATGGAAAAATTCAATAAGTTGGTAACAAGGATTCCAACTAGGGCCAAGCCAACACCTCATTATCTCAAATATTTATTCATTAGCACACAACTACTAGATGTAAGTTTCTTGTTGTGGAGGGCAGCTCCAGCTAATCTTGAAGCGGCTCAATAGTTTGCTACTAGATTTGAAGATGATTTTATTCTTGCCAGTAAAATAAGAAAATAATCAAATAGAAATAAAGGAAAAGTGTCTACATCTTCATCTACCAACACAAGCACTAATCCTATGGTGTGGAAACTAGTAAATGAATTGCTAGCATTAAAGAAATAGGTTTTGTAAGGTCCATCGAATCCTTCATACAAGGATGTTCCAAGGAGAACCTTTCTAAATTCTTCCAAATATTCTGGTAATGCTATCAAATAAAAGGATAGGTCATGACCACTAGTGAATATTTTCAAAGGGGGAACTCCTTTACCAGTGCAACACAAAGATAGAACAGTAACAAAGCAAGTAAGTACTACTCATCCTCCTATATCTTCTTCATTTCCTAAATCCAATACTCTAGTTGCAAAGACCAATGTTCCATTCTCTAAACCTACCAACGAGATTACCACATCCGCTTTGCTAAGCTATTTTCAAGCCTTTGATATAATTGACCATGCAAAGAAGACACAAATTCAAAATGGCTAAGGTTGAATATCTAAAAGCTAATCCTGACCAGTTTGACAGACTTGTTAAGTTTTTCAAAGACAAGGGAACCTGTCCAAGTGGTGGTTCCCCTCATTACATCCTAGTTTTTTCAAATCCTATTCCATTTCAAAGAAACTTGGTTTCTATTCCATCATTTGTCCCTGGAAGGATAGGCCTATTTTATATCTCATTGTTAGTAAATGTTTATAAGTTGAGCAATTGTGTAATTGGCTCTAGTGCTTCTAAAAATGTTATGCTCACCAAGGTGGCTACCACCTTGGGTCTTAACCTTACAAAAAAAATTGGTTGTTTCTTTTCAATGGAGAATAAACAAGTGCCTTTGATCGGGAAAATCAAGGATGCACAATTTGTCTTTGTTGCATTCCTAGACAAGAAAATCAAGATGACTATTTTGGTGGTTGGCATTCCTATGTCCTATGGAATTTTTCTAGGTTGTAACTTATGCAAGGATGTAGGAGGTGAGTTGAATATGGATATGTCTAAAACCTGAATACCCGTCAAGGGTGTTATGCAAAAGTTTCTTCTTGAAAGGGAAGCTAAATTTTCAGTAACTAAACCAAATGATCCAAGATCTCAAATCTTGCTTGATTCTTTAGGTATGGGTACATACTATTTTCAGACAGATGAATATGTTGAGTTTTCAAGTAAAAATTCAAGAAATGAGTCAAAAACTGATGGCTCATCGATTTCAAAGAAAGAATCTATTTTAGAAAAAGAATTATCTTCAGACTATATGTCTTTTACAGATAGTGAAATAGCATTTGATGAAGAAGTTTTAAATTTTGAGACTGTCAATCTAGGAGATTTAAATTATGTTTGGAAAACTGAATTTTATGGCAGTTGTTCTTCCATAAGATCAAGTGCGTGAAGTGTTTTCATTTCTTTGCAAGGAAAATTCTTTCCTTTTTATTTTAAGCTACATTTTGACAACACTAACAACACTAAAAAGTATGAAGCATTGTTGTTAGGAATACAAGTTGCAAGTAGAAAAGGGATAATAAATTTATATGCTCAAGGTAATGCTGAATTAGTATTTTTTCAGGTGAGAAACCTATATCAAACCAAAAATGAATGACTAAGGCATTACCGTAACATATTTTTGGACAACATAGAAGAGTTTGAAACTTTTAACATTTTTTTAGTCCCAAGAGAGTACAATGATAGAGCTAATTATTGTGGTACTTTAAGATGGTGAATATCGGTAAGTGTTATACTCCAGAAGTAAAATAAAATTTTGTTGAATTATTGTGGAAATTTATTGATGTAATTTCCTACTTCTATGAAGACTTGAAGTATTTTTGGCCAAAAGAGGTACAACACAATATTCCATTAAAGTTGGGATCTTTGTCTCACAAACAAAAGTAGAGGCAATACAACCCCAATATTTTTGGTACCATTTCTTCATAAATACAAAAGATTCTCAAAGTGATGGTTTTATTTCCTATTCTCCATTTAACATGGATAGTGAATAGTGTTCTAGTTCATAAGAAGAATGGGGAAATTTTCATATGTGTGGATTTCAAAAATTTGAATTAGTCATCATTGAAAGATAATTACCCCTTGCCAGTAATGGATCAAGTCTTGTAAACAATAATTAGATCTGAGATGCTATCCATGTTGGATGGTTTTTTAGGATACAATTAGGTGGAGGTTAGCAAGGAATATCAACATAAGACTTAACCACACCATGGGGTACTTTTTCTTACTGCAAAATGTCAATTGGTCTCATCAATGTCGATTCCATGTTTCAATGAGCAATGGACTTAGCTTTTTGTGATGTCATGGGTAAGTTTATTGTTGTTTATCTTGATGACTTGACAATATTCTCCAACAAGCATCAAGAAAATTTCTGAAACTTACAACAATTTTTAGAGAGGTGTCGACAATATGGAATATCTCTTAATCCCAAGAAGTCAATTTTTAGGGTTACAAAAAGAAAAATCCTTGGTCAGATCGTTTCCAAGGAGGGTATCAAGACTAATCTTGAACGGGTCAAAGAAATTTGAACTCTTACTTTTCCTGTGAGAAATAAAGAAGTTCACTCTTTCTTCAAAAAGGTGAATTTCCTATGAAGGTTTGTCCCTAACTTCGAAGAAAAGACACATCATATCATTGATACGATGAAGGGGAATTCCACTTTTTATTGGTTTGCAGAAGGTAAAATTGCATTCAATGATATCAAAGAAGTTATTATGCATGCACCAATGTTGGTCTACCTAGATTACACTAAATATTTCATTATGTATAGCTATACTTCTGAGCAAACACTTTCAAAAAAATTGGTGCAGGAAAATAGTGAGGGGTTTGAGTCCCCTATTGCATTCATGAGTTGCCCATTGAAGGTTCACGATTTGAAGTACTCTCAAATGGAAAAACATGAATTTGTTGTGGTTAATAAAGTGAATCATTTTCAGTTCTACATACTTAACTCCCATGTCATTGCACTAGTGTCGGATTCTATATTCAAGTCAATCTTGACACAACAAGAGTTTGGTATAAAATGAGACAATTGGATTGCCAAAATTCAAGAGTATGGAATGGAGATAAAGTTGACCAAATTCTTGTGTGGGAAAGGTTTTTTCTAGATCATCACTGACAACACACCTGATGAAGTTTCCAATTATTAAGAGGTAAGCACAAAAGATATTCCTATTGTTTTATTCATTGGTACAAATGACAAGTAGTATTCTAATATTGATTATTTTCTAACATATGGAGAATGTCCAAAGAATTTGACATATAAAGAGAAGAGGATGGTAAAGCTCAAAGCTTCAAATATTATCTTATGGGACAATGGTTTGTACAAGAGGGGTGTTGATGGCACTTTTCAAAGCTACATTGATAAAGATCAATAGAGAAAGTTGTTGGAGTCATTTCATAACTTGGCATGTGGCATAAATTTTTCTACACTAGTGACGACTCACAAAATATTGTGAGCTAAGTAATACTAGCCTACATTATTTCAGGACGCGTACAATTGGGTATGTAAATGTGAACTTTTCCAATAGTTTGTAGGTAAGCCTAAGTTGGTCGCTCTTCCTCTCAAGTTGGTTGTCATTGAAGAGCCTTTTCAGGAAAGGGGCGTTGACTTCATTAGCATTGTCAATCCACCTTCTATTGTAGGAAATGTTTATTTTCCCACAACCACAGACTACTTCACCAAGTGGGTGGAGATTATTCTGGTAAATAATTTTCTACTTCGGAGGTAGTATACAAGTTCTCGAAAGAAAATATAATTTCCTGATTTATTGTTATGAAAAAAATTGTAGTAGACAATGCTACTACATTCTCAACAAGTGAGATCATAGAATTCTATTTTGAGCACAAAATCACATTGTCACATTGCTCAGATTATTACGCTCAAGGTAATGGTCAAGCAGTATCCAGCAATAAGAACTTGGTCACTATCATTCAAAATCTAGTTGACGAGAACTAGAGATCATGGCACAAGGCGTTGTATGATGCTTTGTGGCCTAATAGAATTACCCCAAATAGGCAATAGGCATGTCACCATTCCAACTCTTGTATGGGTTGAATGTAGAGATTCAAATCACTTTGGAATTTCCTACACTAAAAAAGGTTAAGGCCATAGAAGACGAGACATTTAACAATTATATCAACAAGCATATCATGTACCTCAATAAATTGGAGGAGAAGCATGTCCAAGTGGTGAACCGTATTGTGAAACACCAAGATCAAGTCAAGAATCTTTTCAACAAGAAAGAAAAGTCTCAAGATTTCTAGGTTGGAGATCTATCTCTCTTGTGGGATAAGAGAAGAGAGCCCAAAGTATGCACGAGAATTTTGACTCGCTATGGAGAGGACCTTTCAAGATTCACCAGCTTTGTGGTGAAAATAGTTTATTTATGCGGTAAGAGACGGGGACCAACCATGTCAAGGATCCAAGTCACGGAGAGCCGAGAGTGGAGGGCTTCTCTAACTTACCTCACTCTAAAGTGTGGAGGGATAGCATGGTGTGTTGGTGTCTGTATGACTAGAAAACATGAAGTACAGCAGAAAGAGCCAAAAACCTACTTAACAGTCTAGCTAAATGGTTTTAACAAAAATGACAGAATGATAAAGTATAGAAAATAAATACGTAAATAATAAAATAACTAGATGAACACAAGAGTGATGAATATCAACTCATAGAAGCACCAGTTCGCCAGCGAGCTCCACGCACATGTCCATCTACACACAAGAGAGAGGGAAAAAAATTTGGGGTTGTATAGGGTCCTACCTCAGTCAGACCCCCTGTTTAGGTGTTTCCACCTCCATGGATAGCCAAAAAGAAACAGAGTAGAATATGTGATAAAGAAGATAAATGAAGTGCAATGAACACTACAAAAGACTAAACTACTCTATCAAATCACAAAGGAGAGGATTGAAGTGTTACCAACTCCACCCCAAGTCTCTCAAGGCCAATGGAGGGAGAATGCAAACTACAAAATTGGTAAAGTCACTACCACCGAAACCTTGGTGAAGGGAGGTCTCGCAAGACTCCAAGCTCACAACTTATATGGTGGCATCACACTTGCAATGTGGAGTTGATGGAGTATCAATGTTGTTGTAATGCTCACAATGGAGTAATAGAGTGCTAGAATGAATGAGAATGTGCTTGAGAAGTTGAATGAATTGCTAAGAGGCTCCAATGAATGAATGAAGAATGTTTTTTGAAGGTGGGATGAGAATAACCTATCATTTTTGGGTCAGTTGATCGACAAGAGGATGTTACAATTCATCCCCGATGAGGAGTGTAATGCCTATACCAAATTCAAGCATGGGAATTCATGAGGGATGGAAACATGCCACACAAACATCCACGCACTGCACTCGTGTCCTTGACAAATATTCCCTCACCGATACACAGGACAAATGCCAAGCGGATGGAAGGCAAGTAGGTGACGTGGAATTTCAACTTCAGATTTGATTTTCTAAGGTGAGGGTATCTCAAAGGGGAATTTTCTTAAGGGGTGCAAATTTTCTTCTATACATTTTACCCCCACTTTAGTGAGCATGAGTATCGATGAGTGTTCAGTAAAGTAGATTGAAGAGTTAGAAATGTATACTTGAACCATTGAGGAAGCAGACCGCAATCTAGCGAGCTTGAAAGCACAAGGTAGGAAAAGGACTCCATAGGTACTCTCTCTTAAGGAGGCTCAAACAAAAGGACCTCATAGCTTTGTAGAACTATGAAGTTGCACAAAGTACACTGAAAGCCCTCAAACCAACGATGGACAAATCTCGCAGGATGTAAGTGCATTACAATCCCATAGACCTGTAAGAAGACATTCCCCAAGTACTCTCTCATGAAGGAATCCCAATGTAGCAAGCGACTTATAGGCTCGTAGACCTACAAGAAGGCATCCCCCAAGTACTCTCTCATGATGGAAACCCATTCAAAGGGGACTCCACAGAGTCAGATTGGAAAGTAACTTCACAAGTGCACCTGCAAAGCAACATGTTAATCTGCAGATAAAACATGCCAAAGAACAAAAAGTAGCCATGCAAGCAAATAGAAAAATAGTCACATAGATAGTAAACAAGTTGGAAGGTTTTCAAAGGGGTCCCTTAGGAACCTTTCAAAATAAAATAGGTCCACTCAAGGGATGTGTTGTTTGAAAGTGCAAAAGAGACACTTTTCTTCAAATCAATTCATCATCAAGGAATCCTTCTGAAATATGTTCACTTCATCAAGGAATTCAAAAGGAAGAAAAATCCCCCTCATGAGGGGAAGGTCAAGGATTATCCCACAAGAAAATTTTCTCCCTCCTTAGAGGAAATTTCTCAAATTCTTTCTTTGTGAACCCATGATGAAGGAAACACGTTCCGTTAGGAGGTTCTTGTTGAGTGCAATTTTCTGAAAAATCTTGCAAAGGTCTTCGAGAAAAGATTCATTAGCAAAGAATTCATTTTCTGAAGATCAAAGTACCATGGAAACAATATTGTCACACATACGATGGAAAACTAAAGCAAAGAAGAGAGAAAGAAAACACAAGAGATAGAGGATCTGGTTTCATGGGGTTAGATCTTCTCATTCTTATATAAATAATAGATAACTCTAGTGCAAGGTGAAATATCATCAATCCCCACCAGATCAAGAGGAATGCACAAAAGACAAAGTGAAAAATAAATAATTGGGTCAACATGGAAGGGGAGCCTAAATGCCCCCAACACTTTGCATCATCCCCATTTTTTTGAAAATCAAGGCACAAACATGGAAGAATGATGATACAAATAGACGAATTTTATGACACATAATCACTCTTGTATCCAAGCACCTACAAGGCTGACAAGGGTCATCCAGGAACACATAATGAAAGCACAGAGGGAACACATCACAACAAACACACATCTAATCTAAAGGTAAAGAAGAGGCTTCCCCCTAACACTCATCGGCCAAGAGGTCATCCGCTTCCCAATCTAGATCATTATAAGGGGAAGGCGGATGAGCCTATAGTGGTTGAATATTTAGGGGTGGTGCTTCCGACCCTCCCACAACAAGGGCCAAGGAAGAAGGCCCCGCCAGGTCTTCTCTACTCGGCTCTTGTGGAGAAATGGTCAATGATTTTGTGAAGATCACCGACAAGGTTGGGACCTCGTCCAGAGAGTTGAACATGCACTTTTTGGGAGTTCCATGTGTTACCTCAATGGGCAAGGAAGAGAGCACCCAAGATTCACCACTAGGCTCATCGAGTGACTCAGGAGTGGTGAAAAACTTAGGGGAGGCCTAAACTTGCTCTGTTACCAGAACGGAACAAGCTAGCATAGGACCACCCTTTGAAGAAGATGGGATCCTCTTATTCCCTCCATTACTAGATTGTCCAACCTTTGCTTTCTGCTTCGTCAAAGGATGTGAACTCCCCACAGATGAGGTGAGAGGTGACAAAATCGGCATGTCCATGGGTTTATGGAATGGTGGGATGTCTAGAAGGGACATCAAAAGGGGCAGCTTGACCAAGGGAGTGATGAGCACCTACAAATTTTTAAGGTCAAATGCACTTGCACTCATAGTGGGAGATAGAAGCGAGACTAAACTCAATTGAATAGAAGTAGAGGGGAGGAGAGAGGAGGACATGATAGGATGTCCTAAACCAGGGGCAGTAGACTCCCCCTCCTTCAACAAAGTGGCTTGCTCAGCCACCAGAGCCTTTTGCCAACGCTTGCACTCACATGCAAGGTAGTTTCTACAACTCTTTGAGCTAGAGGCGGGGTGTTGCGAAGGGACAAAAGGCTCCTACTCAACCATAGGTGTGTCCATCATAGTCATTGTGAACCCTAATTTCATACCTACAAAAACACAACAAACAAGCACAATATTAGATCATATGCAAGTTAAAAACAAGGATTCCCCATGAAATCCATTTACAAAATCTTAAACTAGGAAAATAAAGAACAAAATACGAAAAATGAAAGTAAAATCCCAATTAAGCAAGAAAACTCATGATCCTACGAGGGAGTTGGTGCCAATTGATGTTTCAAAATCATCCCTTTCCCAACTCCTTTGTAAGCTTTGATGATGATTGATCCACTTTGGTTGAATTCTTGCATAACCTAGCTAAGAACTTGATATAGAAAGATGAAAATGGCTATGCTTGAAGATGGATTTGAGTATAATAAGTTTACTCAAATTGTGACTGTTAGAATGAGAGGAAGAGTCTCTCATTTATAGATTTCAAATTGGAAGAATGAGCAATATTTGAGCAATGTGGGACAAAAGACCAACCAATGAGAGAAGGCCACTTGTCCACATGTGATTGGAGGAGGAATGAGCAAATTTTGGTCAATGTGCGTTATAAATGCTATGAAATTCAAATTTTAAATTTGAATGTGACATGTTGGAGGGAGAAAGAAATGGAGTTAATTTCACTTGGCTCAATGCACAAGGACATGTAAGAGGAGTGAATGCCTTGTTGGAAGGACAAATCTAGTTGGATTTGAATTCAAACTTGAGGGAATATTCCCTTTCTATGCCATGTGGAAAGAAAATAGGCAATTTAATAAATCAAAGTAATTGATTTATTGTGCAAGTTGCATTCTCTAGAGGATTTTAGTGATTGAGATTAAATTAATCAAGATTTGATCAATTTAATGAGAAATTAGATGATTTGACAATTTTGACTCAAATTTATGAGTTGATTTAAATCAAGAATTGAGAAGAAAAGGATTTTATTAAATAAATGATTTGATTTATTTAACTAAAGGGGATAATGTTAGATTAAATCAAATAAGGTTTAATTTATTCAATTTAATGGGAAGACTTTAGGGATTTAATTAAATAAGATGAATTATTTAATTAAAGAGGGATTTAGGGTTAATTGAATTAACTTGATTAATTTAATCAGCAGAGGAGAAAAACCTAATTAAATAAATAATGATTTATCTAATTAAGATACATAAGGTGATGATAAGATGAGAGTGTGATTCAGGAAGAAACGGTGTTAGTAAATCAGGATCTAGTGTGTCAGATCGAATTGTATATTTTCCAGTCTACATTTTGCCCCTTTTTGAAGTAATGTACTTGTTGCATTGATTCAAAGAATAAACGGTTGTGATCGAAGTTCAAAAAAAATAGCATTTTTTCGATGCCCCACTATTGCCCCAACGAAAGGATTATATTGGTATATTTCCCCCTCGAGAGATCGAACAGAAATGCTAATTTTCTGATCGATATCGCGATAAAATGCGAGAGGAGTGGTTCTATTGATCAAAGGATGAAAGATAATTCTTTGATGTAGACACTTCTGATGATGTATAGACAGTCATCAGCCATGGGTAGCCTCATGTGTATTTTGATACAACACACGGATTTTAGATAGAAATGTTAGTAAAGATAGAAGAATAAGATGGATGGAAGGAGGATCCACACAATCCTACACTATGAATGATGATGATGATTTTCTTACCAGGAGTTGGGATTTTCAAAGGGCCAATTACTTTATGCTTGATAACACACATAGGTACGATGCATCAAGGTATAAATGACCAGGATGGTGTTGTACCTAGTGTGATGGAATTTGACTCATCAATCAGATAGGAGTGCTCTTGATCACACTTGACATACATAAACCTTGCTAGGACAGACCTAACAAAGCAAGTATTCGCCAAGTTATTTTACAAGAATATCCAACAAGCACAGCAGATAAAAAATATAATGATCATTGCCCCATTCCTTTATCTCTAAACCTGTTTTGTTTAGGCATCATTGAGAGGTCCTTGGAATGAGCGCAAAATAAGATAATTCAATAAGACCAAATAAAGTAACCAAACAAGCTAATTTTCTCCATACCGCTAGCCAAGGCTAAACTACTGTGAGATACCTGATGCTTATGTCTATCGTGGGAAGGATACATCCTAGGACATGTTTTGATCAGGGTTTTGGTGAGACTAATTGGGTGATAAACTATTAATACTCTGAGTTGATCAACTTGCTTGCTTACTGACCTAGACTTGAGACTTTAACAATTAGGTGTTCACTTTGGAACCTACTAGACTTGTTTTTGATTGTTTCACCAAAGGATGAAGATGACGATGATTTATTAGGAATGATGATTATCGCGGGTGAAATCGAGATGAGATGGATGCACCATTTTGGATTTTCTAGATATTTTGAGGTTGTTTTTGGTATTTTTGAAATGTTTTACAAATTTTTTTGGACTTTATGTCTCGGGGGCCGATCAAGGATGGCTTTGCCTACGTTTAAGCTCAGAGACGACGTAGTTTGGCTAACAACAAACTTGACTGTTGATGAGAAAGATGGGTAAACGGATTTCCATATTGCAACAGACGCCTAAAGGACTGACCTTAAATGTGAAATAAATGGGAAAACGGATTGCCATTGCGACAGACGCCTAAAGGACTGACCTCAAATGTGAAAAATATGGGCAAACAGATTGCCATTGCGATAGACGCCTAAAGGACTGACCTAAAATGTGAAATAAATGGGCAAACGGATTGCCATTGTGACAGACGCCTAAAGGACTGACCTAAAATATGAAATAAATGGGAAAACAGATTGCCATTGCGACGAACGCCTAAAGGACTGACCTAAAATGTGAAATAAATGGGAAAACGGATTGCCATTGTGACGGACGCCTAAAGGACTAACCTAAAATGTCTTAGGGGATGATCAAAGATCAACCTTGCCTACGTTCAAGCTTAAAGACAATGTAGTTCGGTAAGATGACTCTATTTTTTATTTTTCAGATTTTGACATGTTTTAGATTTTGAATAATTTGGATGATTTAGATATGGATATGTGATATCAGTGCTTTGTTTTAGGATTTTATTGAAAACCAAGCTAGGATTTGATTGATCAGATTGATGGATTGATAGTTTGACTAAGTGTGTTAAGTCAAACAAAAGTGATAATGCACTCATAAAATCTAGGAAGTTGTGTTATCCTAGAGTGAACTCATACACGAGAGGGTAGTTTGACTAAGTGTGTTAAGTCAAACAATTTGATGATGGATTGGATAATTTGACTAAGTGTGTTAAGTCTAATAAGATGATAATGCACTTGTAAACTCTAGGAAGTTGTGTTATCCTCGAGTAAACTTGTGCACAAGAGGATAATTTGACTAAGTGTGTTAAGTCAAACAAGGTGATAATTGATTGGATTCGATTGATCAAGATTTGATGAAGCTTGATTTGGAACAAAATTGTTTTGATGATTTGATGTGGCATTGAATTACACATTAGATGCAACTGATATTGATTTTCTTAGATTGATTTTTAATGAAAGATAAAGCTTGATAAGGAACATCTTCTTGTCAAAATATGCCATGGGCTAGTGATTTGGATTTTGGCTCACAAATGCTTTGACCAATTTGATTTCATGTCTGCCAACTTTTGAATCACCACATAAGTTGGAGGATATATATCAAGATTTATTCTTGAAGCAAGATGAAAATATCTGCCCCCAGTGTCTAGCAATGTTTGAAAGGCCATGGGTGGATTTTTGGATCGATATAGGCGGATAGATACAGTAAGCTTGCAAAAGGATGTGAATCGATTATCTTGTGAAAAGATAAGGTGTTCAAACAGAGGATGCTCATTCTGATAGTGTTTCCTGGTTCAGGAAAACGTTGGGTAGGATAGGATCAATGAAAATGACCCATGTCAAGATGTCCACCATAAACAAGTGTAAAGTGTGCACCAAACTTTCATCAAGATTAAGATAACTTGGAGTATGGATGCAAATGGATGAAAATGGATTGGATAAATGATTCACGAATGAATGGATGATATGGATGGAATGTTGGCTTTATAATGGATGTGATAAGATGCTTTCTCCTAAAATGGCGCATGCAAATGCTCGATTCTACACATGACGCATGTTTTCCAGGTTTTCATCATGGTACTTTCCCAAAGCGCCACCATAGTGGTTCTCACTAGAGGACGATTTTTCTCTTTACTATTTTTCAATCCATTTTCTGATTTTATTTTATTTTTGGATTTTTTATATTTTTGATTTTTTTGTATTTTTCTGTGAAATATTTTAAGCTCATGTTGAACCACTTGGTTTTGTTGATGTAGATGCTTCTGTCATAATGTGCCATCAATATCCTGCTTCAAGAAGTTGCTTTGCCAAGATATGTGCAATTGAATGCAAATTTTGAGAAATCTATTTTCTTTTGCTGATACTGGAGTTAACTTTGTCTTTGTGCGCACATCGCGATAAAGTGCCTTTTGAATCCTTATGATGAAGGGTTTCTACCAACACATGGTAAATGTGAGGATTGGATATCATGCATGGAGATGTGGATGGTGGAGTGTGTTTAGGAATAAAATATGTATTAGTTTATAGTTTGGAACCTTTGACTCTCCAAACTTGGGAAGATGAGGAATAATGGGTGGATACGGAAGTGTGCTTCGAATTAGGACCAAAAACTTGATATTCTTTGTACATCACTTGAGAAGCCTGTTTTTTATTTTGTGTACATCTTCAATGGATAATTTCTTCTTTTTAATTTTTCCCCATAGTTTCTTTGACTAATGGAGTATGATAGGGATCATCTTTCTTTGTATTCTTTGGTATCCAAGTGTATTTGATTTGTCTGATATGCTTCTTAGCTTCTTTTTCTTTGATAATGTTCTTTGTGCTTTGATTCAAATATTTCTTTTGATGTTGGTCCCAATTCATGGATGGGGTCATGGGTGGATGAAGATTCATGATGTGGCGGGTTGTAGTATTGGCATTGGTTTCATCATAAGGATTCTTCGTGCCCGCTATGTTGGCGTTTGCTTGAGATGAAGTTTCCCCCAGTTTTATAGAGGTATCACTTACATGTTTAGATCCCTTAATTGTCGAATAACCAAGACCTTGATGCCTAGGATTGCCAATAATATGCATTGATTCTAGGATACCCTGTTCATGCAGGCCTAATCCTCTACCTTGATAATTCATCTATTGAAACACTTTATTTGCAATATGATATGATTTATCTTGGAAACAAGGTGCTAATCCTTCTCTGCTCTGTGGTGGATCTTCAAAGGTGACAACTTCTTTATTGATGAGGCAGATTGCCCTAAGAAAGGTAAGTGATCCAAGTTTATAAGTGATAGAATCCTCTATCTTTGAGATAAACTCCTTATTGATCTCTTTGGCTTGATCTTATGAGATATCAGATTGTAATGTTTTTTTAAGAGGTGTTGATGATCCACTTTCCTCGTAAAATTCTTCATCACGATTCATTCTTGATATTCTTTCACATGATGTTTCTGATTCACGACTTTTGTAGGAGCCTTCTTCATGATCTATTTCTGCTAGGTGTCCATAGGATGTTTCTGATTCACAACTTCTATAGAAGCCTTCTTCATGATTTGTTTTTGCTAGGTGTCCAGATTTTTCTACATCTTAGTTAGATGTACAAGTTTTAAGAGTAGGAGACTCTTTTTCCTCAGTAAGAGTATGAGACTCTTGTTTTGAATGAAGATCATCTACGTGTCCATCCAAAGAAAGCATCTCATGGGTAGACAAAGGGGTATGTGTTATATGGATATGATCCTTATTTGCAACATCTTGTATAGATAGGAGAGTTTCCATTACCTCATTGTAGTATCTTGGATATACAAATTCTTGATCTTGGTTAATGTCGGAATTGCTTTCAACATGCTTTGGATCAAGTTCTTGACATGGGTCAATTTCAAAGGATGGATTTCCTACAAGGGATTCTTGGACATCGTCATAAGGCATGGCAAGTGGCTCAGTATCCTCTTGATCTTTGAGTGGATTTGGATCAAATGTTGAGTTGAGGATTCCTTCACTATCTGTAACCATGAGGTCAAAGGATGTCCATATGTTTTGGAAAGGATCATTGTTAGACCTTGGTGAAAGATGTTGATCATGCTTTGGATTAAATTCTTGAGATGTGTCCTCTAACTCATTAGCTGATGTAGAAACATTTTCAACATGATCATTGGTCGAAAGATCTTGATCATCATTTTCAATGATTGTGGTGGGAATCTATTGCAAGCTTTGTTGTGGGAGTAAGGCTTGTGTTTTCTCCTGAGCCAACAACACTTGTTGTTGGTCTTGTTGTTGTTGTGCCAACAATGCTTTTTTTTGGTCTTGTTGTTGTGCTACTTGTTGATACACTTGTTGATGGATTGCTTGCAATAGTGCCTGAAATTGTGCTTGCGCCTTTTGAGCTTGGTGTTGGGATTGAGCTTGAGCCTATGCTTGTTGGGCTACTTTAGCCACTTGCGCATCTTGTGTGGCTTGTTGGGTGGCTAATTGTGCTTGCACTTGCTGAGTAGTTAGTTGTGCAACTTGTTGTTTTTGGAGTGCCTTTTGGTGGGAAGCTTCTTGAACGTCTTGCAACATGATGGAGAATGAATTTGTCATGTTGTGTTTTGGAAGTAGTGGTGGTGGATTGGTAATGGTGTTGATTGTTGGGGTTGCTTGAATGGTTGTCATCTGTTGTTGTAATATCGATGGAAAAATGGGAGGATTTGATATGATTCTTTTATTTATGAAAGGGGTGTTGCTCAAATTTGGTAGATTAAAAGTTGGTAAAAGGGGAAGGCTCATGCCTTGATTGTTTGGTTGATAGATTTGTAAGTATTGAATTTGATTTAAATCTACCACAGGGAAAAGTGTTCCAAAATTTAGACTGGGAAAACTCACATTTGTTGTACCATTGAGGTTTGTAGGAGATAATGATCCCATGTATGGATTGTACAAGTGCAAGTTTTTAAAATCAATTGGCATTGTAAGGCTTGGATAGTTTGGTTGAATTGGATTACTCATAATGGATGAATCAATTTTATATTCCATGTTCCTCGTGTTTTGACCTTGCTGACCTATGAGGGGTTTAGGACCAATGATGAAATGAAGGATGAGAGGGGTGAATGATATGGGTGTTCAAAATTTTAGGAACTTTGGATCAATGCTAGAATTTAGGACTTGTTTTGATTTGGTTTTGATTGAGGATAGTTTGACTAAGTGTGTTAAGTCAAACAAAGATTATGGTGAGCTTGTAAATCCTAGGAAGTTGTGTTATCCTAGGGAAAACTCACATAAGAGAATGAATTGGCTAAGTGTGTTAAGCCAATGAAAGTGATCATGAACTAGTAGACCTTAGGAAGTTACGTTATCCTATAGGAAAATTTGTTCAAGAGGATTGAAAGTTTTGATTGGGTGTATTAAATCAAACAAAGTGATGCTAATTTTTCCTTAAAGTCTAGCATAAGTGATGTTTTCAAAGTTCCCAAGAATTTTTTGGTGAGATGGGATTTGATTTTGATGGTTGAGGGATGGATGAAATGTTTTACTTGATCCTAGATAAACCTAAGAGGACCTTCTTACAAGACCAAGGTAGTGAAGAACATTTTTTTCCCTAAAAGTGGTTCAAACCAAAAGATCAATGTTGGCATGAAAACCCAATGACCCAAAAGAGACCAAGCACATGTGTGGTTTAATTGTCTTTTATCTTTCTTATATTTGGTTCTTTTTACCACAAAAACTTTCTTGATTATTATTTTCAAATTGAATGTCCAATGTCCTAATTTTATTTCATCCCACAAAGTGCATTATGTGGAAATCAAGTCAAAGGTTTCCTTGTGTTGACTTTGAGAGTAACAAATAATGATTAAACCCAAGCACTTAGAAACCTCTAAGGATAGAATCCCTAGGGCAAGAAAGAGCACTTTGATTTGTCAAGGGTATTTGTTTCCCCCAAAGGGTTTGAAATTTTGGAGCTTTTGTGAATGTTTGTCTCTCAATGTTTTAGAACCAAGCAAGGTGTCTCAATAACATACACAACCCTAGGCTGAAAAGATAGTATTTTTTGGGTTCCCACTTGGACGAATCCAGCTGCACATATTTAGTGTGAATGATGTGATGCTTGACCACACAGGCTCCCCCTTACAGTGCACTCACTTCTTGGGTCAATCAAGCATCAGTAACCATGAATCTCTCATGGCATACTTTTCATCTCTACAAAAGAACCGCATCTATAATGTGGGGCAGCTTCAAAGGACATGACCTTTGGACCAACAAATAGATAGGATTTTGGCCTTTGCTAAACAAGGGTTTTAATTCAGGCATTTCGTTCATAAAGAAAAATAGAAAGCTAGCATATATCGCAGTTCAATCAACCTTCATTGAAAAGCAAAGGGAGAACACTCGCAATATACTGTGCTCACACTCGCATGTTTGGTTCAATTTTAATTCCAAAAATGAAATTTGGAGGCAATTATTTTATTCAACTTAAGATCACCAACAGAAATTTGTATTCTCAAGATCATCATGAGGTGCGAGAGAAGTGTATATGCCCTTTTGATGATATTATCTTGAATAAATAATTATAAAACAGAATAGCACTTGTTCATTTTAATCCCACAAAGCAAAATGAATTCTTTTTAGAGCACCAAATTTAAATGTGGAAGTTGCCTTGTTCAATTTTTAAACCTCAACCAAATCTAGTAAGTTGTTTCTAAGGTAAATTTTAAGCCTTTTGTTTGCAAAATTGAAAGAAAACTTGTAGTGTTATTTTTAGAGCCCAAAATAAAATTAGTGTTTCCTAAAGCATAAAGTATACAAATCCTTAGAAAGAGATTATAAGTTCTCCCAAAGTGTTTAAAAACACTTGTTACAATCATGTGAGAATTTTTTTATTTCATTTCCATGCTCCATGATCCTTTAAAACCTGCAATACAAGTTCTAATTGTTAGATGAAATCAAGAAAACAAGAAGATATGAGGGTTAGATAAATGATTAAGCATATAAACCCTAAAATTTAGACCAAGTTTCATGGTGTTTTGACATAAGGTGAAAGTTTTAAAAATTTAACTCTATTAAAGTTTTAAAACACCTATACCATTGGATAGCTTATGAAATTCTACCCCATTTTTAAAAAAAAAGCTCTGAAAAAGACCAAAAAATGACCAAGATACTGCCATTTTAAGTTTGGGTAAAAAAATAAGAAATCTAAGGCATCGTTGTTTGGAGCGGCGTTGTTTGAAAATGCGGCATTGTTTGAGTTTCAAGTGGTGCTCTAGTGAATTTAGTGGCTCTATTTGGAAAAACAGAGACCGCAAATGCAGCGCAGTTCCTTCTAGCGGCTTTGTTTGACTTCTAGGGGCATTGTTTGACTTGGAAAGACAAAAACCATAAAAAACAACAAAATTTAACCAAAAAAATGTGTTAATTTCTTCAAATCTTCCCTCCTTCTAGCACCAAAATGTGAACCCTAATTTCATACCTACACAAACACAACAAACAAGCACAATATTAGATCATATGCAAGTTAAAAACAAGGATTCCCCATGAAATCCATTTACAAAATCTTAAACTAGGAAAGTAAAGAATAAAATATAAAAATGAAAGTAAAATCTTAATTAAACAAGCAAAATCATGATCCCATGGGGGAGTTGGTTCCAATTGATGTGTCAAAATCAGCCCTTTCCCAACTCCTTTGTAAGTTTTGATGATGATTGATCCACTTTGGTTGAATTCCTACATAACCTAGCTAAGAACTTGATATAGAAAGATGAAAAATGGCTATGCTTGAAGATGGATTTGAGTATAATAAGTTTACTCAAATTGTGGATGTTAAAATGGGAGGAAGAGTCTCTCATTTATAGATTTCAAATCGAAAGAATGAGCAATGTGGGACAAAATACCAACCAATGAGAGAAGACCACTTGTCCACATGTGATTGGAGGAGGAATGAGCAAATTTTGGTCAATGTGCATTATAAATGCTATGAAATTCAAATTTTAAAATTGAATGTGACATGTTCGAGGGAGAAAGAAATGGAGTTAATGTCACTTGGCTCAATGCACAAGGACATGTAAGAGGAGTGAATGCCTTGTTGGAAGGACAAATCCACTTGGATTTGAATTCAAACTTGAGGGAATATTCCCTTTCTATGCCATGTGGAAAAATAATAGGCAATTTAATAAATAACAGTGATTGATTTATTGTGCAAGTTGCATTCTCTAGAGGATTTTAGTGATTGAGATTAAATTAATCAAGATTTGATCAATTTAATGAGAAATTAGATGATTTGACAATTTTGACTGAAATTTATGAGTTGATTTAAATCAAGAATTGAGAAGAAAAATGATTTTATTAAATAAATGATTTGATTTATTTAACTAAAGGGGATAATGTTAGATTAAATCAAATAAGGTTTAATTTATTCAATTTAATGGGAAGACTTTAGGGATTTAATTAAATAAGATGAATTATTTAATTAAAGAGAGATTTAGGGTCAATTGAATTAACTTGATTAATTTAATCAACAGAGGAGAAAGACCTAATTAAATAAATAATGATTTATCTAATTAAGAGACAAGGTGATGATAAGTTGAGAGTGTGATTCAGGAAGAAATGGTGCTAGTAAATCAGGATCTAGTGTGTCGGATTGAATTGTATATTTTCCATATCTACAGTCATTTCCGATGGAGGGACATTTTTTTGAACGGGAGTAGAAGGAAGAGGTTGAGAGACAACAAGGGGAGTCGGCTCTAGCGCCTCGGCGACGCACCTCTTCCCATTTACTACTTTAGGAGCAAGAGCGGTGGGAGGCTACTAAGGCCGAGACATGAAGGATTCCCCATGGGGACCCTTCCTTCTACCATATAGGTAGGGCCAAGGTCCAGGATGCACAATAGGAAGATCTGATATCCTAATCTTAGATTTATGCAAAACAGGCACCGTCGAACTTCTTATGTGGAATCCAAGAGTAGACATCCAGAACTCTTCTTCAAAAAGAGAAGCGAAAGAGGCACCCCAAGGAAGGGCATGTCTTTCTTTTCCCTTTTGAGAAGAGGGGGAAACTTTTTGTTGCACTACTAAAGGGGTCACTTTTGACTATCCCTTACCCTAGTCTTATACTTTACATAGTTTCAGTAAATTATGTCAGTTCTTAAGGGAAGCAAACCGAACGAGGCAAGTCAAAAATGATCGAACGAATAGCCCCCATGGGATACCAACAACTGGTATCTAGTTTCATGCACAATGTGCACAACACCTTCGTGGGATAATTTTAAATGTTTATGGATAACGGAAGCGATTCCATTCATGGAAGCTAGCCAAGGTATGCCTAACTTCATCTTGAACAAATCAGATTTCAGGATAACATCAAAGGTTTTGTCCACAGCCCTAGATCCAACTAGGATGGATAGAGTTATTAAGCCATATGGCTTGAGAGAAAGTTCATTATGTGTATGCATGGTAGACCTTGTTTCTTCATACTCCTCCCTCTGCAAGGAATTCAGCCACAATTTCTCCCCTGTAATGACATTCACTCAGCTCACGAGGTCAGCTAAGACCCCTATCACAATGTTGTCATTGAGGCAAGTAGGAATGTAGAGGGGATAGGGCTTATTATTCAAGGGCATATCCTAGTAGGCGAATGTCGCATTTGGTGAGCTAGTCACAGGCTATAGGGAAGAATTAATCATGACCATGTTAACATACGTTGAGGGTTGAGTGGTGGAATTAGAGGGATCAATGATTAAGTTAGAAAAATGTGACAGAAATGGGTCTATGTATATTTACAACTCACTATTTTCTTTCACCACAAATTTATTTTCATTTTGTTTACTCCCATTGAGATGAATCGTACCATCCTCGATGTGGCCTTGTATCTTGTTATGTAAGTGCATACAACATTCGATATCGTCTCCATTAAATCGATGGTACTAAAAGAAGGTATTTTCATTGTACTAATCACAATAGGGTTCCTTGAGAGGTCTAGGGTTCTCCAAGGTTATGATCTTATCCTTCAGCAACTTCTGCAAGATGGAAGAATAAGATTTTGCTAACTTTGTGAACTTTTTGTTGCATTTGAGGTCGTTATCATTCGTTGTAGCTACTACATTTGTAATAGCCTTACCTTTTCCTGAGATTCATATGATAGAATTTCCTTTTGAACAAGAGTGCAAGGAGGAACCATTGAACTAAACCACCATTTTCTAGTATTCTTATAATGTGGTACATAGATGTGTGAAAGAAGGATATTTCATAAGGGAAAATTTCCCCTGCCAAGGTCTCTGTAGGTTCCCTATGAACACCTTATACACATCAGAATCGGGCAGTGGGTACAAGATCTATGAGAAGAGTGCTTGGTATCATACTATGAAATCAATTATCTTCTCATTATCCCCCTGCTTACACCGGACGAGATCTGAGAAAGTCATCTTCGATCTAATATTAACTTGGAGCTGCTGGAGAAACTGATTTATGAGTTGATCAAATGAAAATATGGAATTTTGGGGCAAGGAACAATACCACTTAAGTGTTGTATCCTTTAGAGATCGAGGAAATAATTTTTCCATCAAGGCATCGTGATGGAAGAAGTTTGTACACATGGAATTAACGATGGGCACATGTGTTTGTGGGTCTCCCTTACTGTCATACTTCTCAAACTTTGGAATCTCCATTCCTTGAGGGAAGGGAGTGCTCAGAATTGTTACCAACAATGGGCTATGTCAGAAGAAAGGCTGGAAGATGGGCTCAGAGGAAGCTTGGGACAGGTTTGCCAGCTAGCTTTGCATCTTACCCATATTATGAAGAAGAGTGTTCAGAATAGGCTCTTGGGATGACAAAGGTCTAGTGAAACCTCCTTCAGAACTACCACTAGAGCTACCTCCAGGGCCACCACCATAGCCACCACTAGAGCCACCTCCACTACCAAATCCATTGCCATGGCCTCCACCAGAGCCACCTCTACCAATTCCACCCCTACTACTAAAGCCGACACCACTACCAAAGCCCCCACCACTCAACTCGCTAAAACCTCCACCACTAGAGGTGACATGAGGGGTGAAGCTAAAACCTAAAGGTATTATATTTTCTTTCAGACCTCTCAAAGATAAAGGAGATGTTGACTGATAGAACTATTTCAGCCATATACAGGGACATGGTAGGCATCGACACTCCTATCTATCTTTCTTGATCTTCGAGAGCGGTCCCTTGTATAACATCAGTGTTACTTGGAAGGGAACACACTTTGGTCAGACTAGTGAGACTAACTAGGAGTTCTATGCTTGTTCGATCTTTTGCCACCATATATTTTATTTCGCTAATAACCCGAGCATCTCTAGGTAACTTTGGGTCCTTTTCTAGGTGATTATCCAAGTCACCCAACCCTTTGCTTAGGGTATAAATATATTCTAAAGGAATATGAACGACTTCATGCTCATCTACTAATGATGGTGTAGGAGAGGTAGGAGGAGTGGGGACATGGACGAATTTGTTGAAGAATCCTACCTCACCCCTCGACAATTGCTCTTGGGTAGACATACCAACAAAAGATCAAGCATAAAGCCCTCTAGAGAAACCAGTAGTGAAATTCATCTTCTCCATTGGAATGTGTCACACACTTCTTCTAACCACGTAGCTGGAAGTCGTAGACTAGGTCGTGATGCTCATAAAACTTCACAACTCTCAGCTTCATCACAATCACTAATCGTGGAGGAAAAAGTCTCGACACAAAAAATGGACATGCATTGTTCACGTCAAGTTCACCAAAAATGTAAGAGAGGGGGACCAACCACATCAAGGCTCCAAGTCACAAAGAGCCGAGAGAAGAGGGATACCCTAACTTACCTCACTCTAAAGGGTGTTTTGGGGTGAGGATTGAGAGTGAAGAGCATTGTGTAGTGCTTTTGTCACTCTACAGACCCAGAATTCTATTTGGGGCTAGACGAGATGGTTTTTGGAATCAATGTTGCACCTCAGATGGGTCTTTGTCTGAGGATGGCAATGTAGTTTTGGGATGACAACACAATGTTGGCATCTATCTAGCATGTTATAGAAAAAAGAGCCAAAAACCTACTTAACGATCTAGCTAAATGGTTTTAATGAAAATGATAGAATGATAAATTATAGAAAATAAGTACAGAAATAATAAAACAAGTAGATGAACATAAGAGTGACGAATATCAACTCACAGAAATTCCAATTTACCAACAAGATCCACACACATGTCCACCTACACACAAGCAAGAGGGGAAAATTGTTAGGGTTGTATAGGGGCATGCCTCAGTCACCCATTTAGGTGTTTCCACCTCCACAAACAACCAAAAAATAATGGAGTAGAATATGTGATAAAGAAGATAAAGGAAGTGCAATGAAGACTAAAAAATACTAAACTACTCTATTAAATCACAAAGGAGAAGAGTGAAGTGTTACCACCTCCACCCAAAGACTCTCAAATCCAATGGAGGGAGAATTCAAACTATGAACTTGGCAAAGTCACCACCACTGCAATTGTGGTGAAGGTAGGTCTCGTTAGACTCAAAGCTCGCAACTTCTATGGTGGCCTCACACTTGCAATGTGGAGTTGATGGAGTGTCAATGTTTCTGCAATTCTCACAATGGAGTGCTAGAGTATTGGAATGAATGAGAATGTTCTTGATAAGTTGAAGAAATTGCTAAGAGGCTCCAATGAATAAATGAAAAATGTTTTTTGAAGGTGGGATGAGAAGAATCTATCATTTTTGGGTCGGTTGGTTGACAGGAGGATGTTACAATTCATCCCCAATGAGGAGTGTAATTCCTCTGCCAACTTTAGACATGGTAATTGTGAATACAAAATTCCCATGCTCCCTTCAGGTAGTTCTATTTTGACTAAGTATCGGCCACACCCTCCTCTAAGGAAAAAGAAACATCAGACTCCTCTCATGAGGTCTCATTGTGAATGCCGCCACTTGTTAACCAAGCGCTCCTCACAAGGTTTTCCTCCTCTCGCTTTTCAAAATCTTATGGCATGCTTCCACATGTCCTCAATTATAAATATTTTGTGCCCCTTTGCATCGCTCCCCTTCCAGGCCCCGACCAGCTGCCATGTAGCATATGTTCATGCACATTCTTTGGCAGACCCCACCTTCAGCAGAGTATGGTCAGAAAACTCCACATGTCTTCACATCACAAGTTTTTTATTGCTTAAAGGGATGAATGAGCATCGGCCCCCGATTGTTTTCTGCGTGATCTTCTAAAGACTTCCTCGTAAATGAAAACTGAGCAGGCGACAACATATCACTAGTTGTCTTATTTTGTAACTGCTGCCATGATTGAATTGCACGTGCCAACACTCTGATCTATTGGGACCACTTCCATCATTCACAGGGGATGCATCTAGCTCTGGGGTGTCCTCGTTCATGGCCCAAATATTTTCAACTGCAATGGAAAGGGAGAAATCATTGCTAACCTGCATCATTTCTCATGATCCGAGGATCTTTTTGGTTATTGGATCACCAAGTTGGGTTTCATTATAAATACTACTTCTTCCATCAAAGCAAGGGTTGAGAATTTAGGGAAGAAATATTGGTAGAAGAACCAGGCCTTTACCACTTTTTATATTATTGTAAAGACTTGTAGACTGTGCCATTGTTCGGCCTTTCTATTTTCTTAAAGATTTTGATAAAGTGTTACTGTGTCATTGTGTTGTTGAATGTTTCATTTACAAAACTTCTATGATTTGAATGCAATTTTGTTTATTTAGATCATGTCTTTGACTCCTCTTTTCAGTAAATGCATATGAATATTATTTTATGTCATTAAAGTGAATCATTTAGATTTTACCTTAGTTTTTTTTCATTCTGGACATAGCAGATTGTTGAACGGACACTTAGATCGCATCTACAAGATAGGTCTATCATGCTTTACATCTAAGTCTTGGCACATCACCCTAGTTAGACACTTTTATTTTTATACCTACTTCCTTTTCCCATTCAAAACCGCAGTTATAGAAGAGTCGGCTTCTTTAAAATCTAGAGATCACTCAGTTTAGCGCAATAGGTCCCCCCTTTAATTGAGTTTCCCACAAAAGTCTGTTATGTTACCAAATTTTGGCATCAACAGGAATCTATTAGGGATGGAAGTGCACCATGTATACATTTTTGTACCGTTCTCTCATCCCTAACAAATATTCCCTCACTGACACACAAGACAAACGCCAAGTGGATGGAAGGCAGGTAGGTGATGTGGAATTTTGCCTTTAGATTTTGATTTTCTATGGTGAGGGTATGTGAAAGGCGAATTTTCTTAAGGGGTACAAATTCACTCCTATACATATGCATACCAAGATGGAACTCCATTTTCGATACCACATAGCGAACAACATCTGAAGCACTTCACTCAGTGAGGCGACAGATGAGTTTTGTAAATACTTGTATAATTTTTATGTCAATTTGTTTTTTGAGTTTTTTTGTGTCTTTTTGTTTTGTTGTCTAACTCTATGCCCAATGGATGGATGAAAGCACTTAGAGGCTAGAATTTTATCCCTTCGATCGTTTTAAAGATTGATCAAAGGAATCTCCCTAGTTAGAGCCAGTTGTTATCCTCGAATTCAGTTGTGCTCAATTCATGGGATAACCCCTACAAAACTTGTAGCTCACGAACTCTAAGCACACAAAACAAGGAAAATTTTATTGGTTCTCATGTGTGATCTCCCAACCTCATAAATGCATTATGAGCATTTTCCTTTGTCGGTTCGTCCAAATTCACCTTTTGGTGCAAGTTATGAAAATCAAGTTCTTGGGAGTTAGAAATGTTTTTACACTTGTAGGAGTGTTGAATTTCAGCACGCTTGCAAGCAAAGAATGAAAATAATTAAAATTCCAAGGTCACTGATTTTTAGTGACCTTGCATTTTTACTTATCAATTTTCAAATTGTGTTGGTGTTGATTTTTCCCACCCCTACAATTTTGTACCTCACACGAGTGTAATTAATGCATTTTTCATTTATGATTATGGAGGGGTTTTAATCAATTTAAAGTTTTTTAGTTTTCATTATTGATTGTTGTATTTTCCCTCTGTGTCCTCTACTCGTGTGACTCCTCCAAGGTTGTTCATGATCAAACAAATTGTACACAGTTTCTTGCTAGATTTTCATAGGTTTGAGTTAGGTTTTTCACTGCTCAGTTTCATCCTTGTATAGGTATGCTATGCCAAGTTTTCTTTTTTGTTTATGCTTCTAATATTTTTAGGGTTTATTATGTTTTTTATTTGTATATATCATCTTTTATATTGCATCTACATCATTTTTTTTGTTTGTAATATATAGTTTACATTGTTCAAAATGGAACCCTATTTTTATTTTTTCTTTTCAATGTAAGTCTAGTTTTTAGGGTTCTTATTTCCTCACATTTCCATTTATATCACAATATGAACAATTTGGTATACCTTGTTGGTTTACAACATGAAACCTTTTTTTTCCTCATTTTTTTTGCGGGTTTACAACTTTGTATTACATACCAGTCTATTCATTGATAACTTTTATAAACCATGTTGTATATATGAGCAGTATTTATTCAGCAGCTTGACACATTTTACCCATCATGATATGTAAATTCAGGGTAATTCCTCGTAAAAAAATCTTGTTTTCCTTAACCATAATGCTAGGTCAGGGATTTTCTCAAATTATGCATTTAACTCAAGAAAGTTTTGTATTCCATGCATCATCGAGGTTTTTCACCGACGATGCTTTAAGTCCACCTAATGTTTTACATAGGCGTCAAAAAACCCCTCTCGTGCATAAATTTTGACCCCTATGTATATGTGCTAGCATTAGAATTTAATTCTTATGCATAAAATTAAACTCCCAAGTCACTTGCATCGGTGGTGTTTTTGTCGATGGTGCAAATTTTCTCATATTTTTACATGTATGATCAACATTTTTTACCAATTCAACATTATAAATGGAAATATGTTTTATCATATGCAAGGTTTGATTTTTTTGTTGACCTTGTACACAAATTAGCTTACTCACTTGTAAAGTAAAATAATTTCTCTGACTTAAAAAAAATCAAATGATCTTCCAAGATTCAACATTATAAAGTGAAAGATGTTTTATCATAATGAGATTAGACATTGATGATTATGGGAAAGTTTATCATGATTAGTTATTATGTTGGATTACATGCTTATATGTTTATATACTATTATCATTGCTTTTGTATGATTATGGACAAGAAAGGGATGATTTCGTAACACTCGTATCCAAGAGGCTTACGATATCATGACCATCTTCTCGATGATTGATGTTGTTTCGACTATATGATATATATTATATGCACATGTACTTTGATGTGTGATTGGAGTGATGCAAGTACTAAGTATCAACTCTGCCTAGATTCACAGGCTTGAGCGTACTTGTATTCCCCAATGGTGGTTACTAGAGGTAGTCGCAGGCCAAACCTCCCCTACCCTAGCCCATTGTGCCCCATTAATGTAGTGTTTTCATGTTGTTGTCTTACCATCTGGTTACCTAACGGTAACATCTAGAGCACCTTTCGATTGTATGTGGTTTACCAGTATGTCATGTTGTGATATTTTATCATGGTTTTTGTTAATCTTTTATGCAGCTATATATTTTAGTTGTTGGTGTTATGATGTTGTTTCATTGGCATCTTTTCGTGGTTTCAAATATGGTATTTTATAGTGTTTAATTGATTGAAGATTTGAATTGTTATATCCATGAGGTTTTAAATATGTTATTTTAAGTGATTTTTATTGATCGTTATGTGAGAATGATATATTTTATTTAGTAATTTTAAATAATTTTATTAATCCCTTTTGTGAGCCATTATAGTCTTATTTAAATCCTATTTGGGGAGCTTGGTGTATTTTAATGTTGTATATGTAGTGATTTTAATTAATTGATTTCGAGAGCTTTAATAGCTTGTTTAATCAAAAAATTTACTTCATTTTTATTGTTTTGAGAGTTTATAAAATGGAAGGAATATTTTTTTTGGGAAGAGTTATCTTGGACGAGCATAAATTTTTTATTTTGGGAACTAGTAGAAACCCCACAATTTGGACGACAGAGTTGGGGAGAAACGTGGGAGATGTTTTGAGAGGAAACTTGTGGGTATTGGATTGTTGATTTCAGTGTGTCATTTCCTCCTTTTTGTTCTATTTTGGAATTTGGTCGTGCCTTACATATAGAACATTCTTTCATTTTAGTTTTGGGGCAGCATTGAGGTATTTTTTTGTGTGGTTCTTGAATCCTTGGATTTCTAGTGATATTTGGATGTGATTTAGCTTAGGAATGGTATGCTTGGCATTTCCTTATGGTATATTGATTCCTCTATTTTATTTTTGTGAATTCTTGGAGGTTAGATAATAGTTGTGTTGGATTTCAATTAGTTGCTATGTGGTTTTCTTTATGGCAGACTTGATTGTGCATTTTCTGCTATTTTCATTGTCATTGATTGTCCTTAAAATAGATCCATTATCCTATAATAAACCTTGAAACAAATATGTAATTCATGAAGAAACAATTAGATCTGAAATGGGTTGATGGTAGAATAGATTTTTAGGCACTTCCATTCTCTTTCTATTTTTTTTAGTTTTGCCCAACTTGTGAAAACGCATTTTTTATTTATTCTCTTTAACAACCTATTATAAATGCAAAATAATTTTTTATTCCATGTATAAATTCTCGTATCTCAACTGGGTCAAAGTTAGAATTCATTTCTAGGCACTTTCATTTTTCATGGTTTTTGCCCAACTTGGCTAAAAATGCATTTTGCATAACACCGCCTTATTTTTGTTCATCAACTTAAAACCCAAAGGTGGAATCCAACTAGAAATGTGAAAATATAAATTGGGTCAAGCTCCGATTTTAGATCTGGGCACTTCAAATTTTATAAAAAAATTATACCTCTTTTTCATTCCTTTGAGCAGCAACTGAAACCTTGTTTTGTGCCTCAGTCGAATAGTAGTTTTTAATTGATTTAAAAGTGGTTTTGTGGGATTATTTAATGATTTTAATACCAATTATATGATTGGTTTATTTTTATTAACTTAATGATGAATGTTTGAATGGTATTTGATCTATTTGTTAGTGGATGTGATCAACTGATTAAATGATTTAACAACAATGTTTGCTTGGCTACTTCAAATGGTTTTAGTGATGGATTTTAGTTGTCTTTTCATTTTTTCATATTCTCTATGGATTCCTCATTTTTTTAAACAAGATGAGCGTAGGTTTAGGTAATTAGAGTGGTCTTATGGAGTGGCTCTCTACCGGCATGAGGCCTGCAGGTGGCTGTCAGGTGAACTAGTAGCAGAGTCATAGTAAAAAAGTGTTAACTAAATAAAAACAATGGGGTAAAACACTAATAATATAATGAGTCCTCGTGCATGGCCTTGATCACTTCTAAAGGCTAAGGATGCACTCGAGAAGGCTTATTCATCTGCAGGGCGTTGTGTTATTCATTTACGGGGTGTTGATTCAGGCATGATTGAGTCTCCTCGTCCGTATGAGAGATGTACTTGATTTTGTGTGGTGCCATCCCTTTGTGCATGCATGATGACACTCCATCCAATTTTCACTCTAGTACCTTATACCTTAGTAGTCATGAGTAGTACCTGACATGTTATTGTATGAGCATCTCCATGTTCTGACATTGACCTTATGCATTGTATTTTGTGTTTGCTATATGTCTAATGTGAGTGTTGTTCATATATTGCCCTTGCCTCACTATCTTTGTTTAGGCCTTGTGACTACTTCTGAGCACGGTGGGGTTGTCTCTTTTGATTCCACATGGTAGGGAGGTGTTGCCACCGACATTGGAGACCGGTGTATAGGTTATTGAAGCATCAGTTGGAGGTGTTATCTCTTATATTTATTTTATCAGTTGATGTATCTTATTCATAGCTATGTCAGTATACTCATGTATGTTCCTTTATGTATATTTTACTCTCTTGAGAGAGAATATGTAACCATATAATTTAATGAGAATAAATGTGATGTTTTATTTTTGGCTTCTGGGTTTCATTGTTGGTATTGGACTTGCTTGTACTATGATGATCATTATGGATTTCCTTTCAAAAAAATTCATGCAAAAATCAGAGCTTTCGCTATGTAATTCCTTCATACAATAGACTACAAAATTTTTGGCACAACGCAACTTTTTGTTTGTTGTTTTGTTTTGTTGCTGCAAAATTTTTGGTGCAACACAACTTTTTGTTTGTTGTTTTTTGTTGCTGCTGCAAAAGTTTTGGGATAATGTAGCTTTTTTTTTTTGTTTTGTGTTGTTACAAAAGTTCTAGCGCATCAGAGCTATTTGTATGTGTTCTATAGAAAGTTTCAGAGCAGGGGGTTCCAAAGAAAAATTTATGGAGCTATCATGTTTTCTCCTATTCAAATTTTCTTTGGAGGGTGGATTAGTCCTCTCCTTTGGGTTGTACTTTCGACCATACTTGGACATGTTTGTTGTCAATATATCAAATTGACAACTTATTTTGTGTATGTTATTCTTCTTGTTCAAAAAAAAATTCTTGTCCTCTTTTGGCTCTTAACCTTCAAGGTTATGCAATAATATGTTACATTTGGTATCAGAGCGCATGTTCACACACTAGGAGCTCTGGCATACTTGATCCTTCTATGTTATGTTGTGTTTGGTGTGTGTGGCATGAGATTGTTATATATTTTTTTCATAGTCTTGTTGATTATCTTTCATGCCTTAGTATGGTGTATAGATCATTATTGTGATGATCTATTTTGATGTGTTTCTTATTTCCTTTAGGATGTCTCCTAGGGGTAGAGCCAAAGGAAGAGTTAGAGGTAGAGCCCATATTGCAGCACTGGGATCTCTGCTTATGGTTGTTACCCGCTTGGTGTCTTGTGTGTCGTGGATGGAAACAAGTGTTGTTGTTTCATGTCCTTTTCCTGTCTTTTTGAGGAATTCTTTTGTGAGGGTTAGTTAGACCCTCGAGCCTACCAAGAAGTGTATTTGATTGGTCTCCTTCTTGATGTGTGACTCTTTCATTGTGTAAATTTTTGTGACCCTTGACTGGTTCTTGAGTATGGTTGTAGCCCATGTGGTTGCAATGTGCTTGATGTGTGTGTTTCAAGTGCCTATTGTGTCAAGATAGTCATAGGACCTCTTGCCTTGATTGCCTTAATATGGAATTTTAGAGGGTTGAGTTTCCCAACCCTGGCCTGTGTTGAGGAGGAATGGTGCCTCATAGGCCTTTCCTTACCCTACGGGATTGGAGTGATTCCCTTGGTTGAGACTCTCCTGAGGTTGAGATTGATTACTTTCCTATATCTTGTGTTGTGGGTGGGCATGTTGGACCTTAGCATGTTGGTGGGTTGCAGGTGACATGTGTTTCCTAAAATTACCCTTGCTTGGTTTCTTAGTTCATGTTGTTGGAAGGTCTATTTGACCTGGAGGGTTCCAAGAAGTTCCATTTGTGTGTATTCTCTTCTTGATTTTTTCTATTTTTCATTCCATCCAAAATTTTCGGCGCATGTCTTCTTGTGCTTTACCTCCTTGTGTGAGTGATTGCTAGATTGACCCTATGTGGTTTTGGAGTTTCTTTTGCATGTTATATTGCATTGAGATTATAAAATATGGTAATAGAAAATTAATGATCATGTTGTTAGTTCATAGAGATTATTGTATGCTCTCGTATGATTGATGCATTTGTGTGAAAGTGATTGTGTGATGTTGAAACCATGTTTGCATTCGTGCTTGTGTCAGAATTGTAAATCTCTCTCTCCTTCTCTCTCTTCTCATTGGTATAGCGAAGATGCCTATCTTTGAGTGTGTGGTGTATTGAAATCCATTGTATGCTTGTCTCTTATGAGAAAATGTTTATGCATTCATGAAGGTTTTCTTTATTAGATCAAACCTTGGGTAAAGGACCTAATTCCCCATAATGCATTCATAATCATGGAACATGTATGAATTTGAATAGAAAATAATTTTGCACTAAGTAAAAGCTTAGAGAAAAAGGGAATAGTGAAACCATTTG
This sequence comes from Sequoiadendron giganteum, assembly GCA_007115665.2. NCBI lineage: Eukaryota > Viridiplantae > Streptophyta > Pinopsida > Cupressales > Cupressaceae > Sequoiadendron > Sequoiadendron giganteum. Next base: position 301,900,752 of record CM021106.1, on the reverse strand, counting down.
CATGTTAATGATAATTGCATAATAGGTGCATCTTGTTGGTGAGACCTATAGTCCCCAAGTACATTGTTAAGTCTTATTAATCATGTAGATGTTAAATTATTGTACCTTGAATCAAAATGAAAAATAATCAATGTATATTGAATTGATGATGTTTCATACCTTGTCTTGAGTAAACAGTGTAATGACATTGCACTGTGTAGAGGAAATAATTGTGGTTAACGGATGTGTGCAGCAAGGTGATTTACCACTTAATAATAGTGAATGTGATTGTGAGAATTATTATGGAATTGATGATTTACTCCATGTAGCACTATGATATATTGTATGTGATAAAGGTTGTAATTATAAAATTTTGTTTAATGACAATATCGTCTTGAAAAGAGAAGATTGTATGGATGTTGGGAGTACATGTTCTTAGGAATTTTGTGTTGATCTTGCATAATTAGAGGTGGATAATGGTTTATTTTGGTAATAGGAAATTGGATAAAGGTACTCCCTATTATGTGATCATGTATTAGTGCTCATGTTGAGTCTTGTGAATACCTCGTACTTTCCTTGTGTGCCCATGGGATGGTGATATTGTGTACCCATCCATGGGGAATATTTTGTATCTTAGGTGTGGGATTAACCATACCATTATGTGTCCTTGTATGTTTGTTACCTGATTGAGGACCAACCCACGTGTGGTTGAAGTTTTGTAGATTCTCTTATTTTTGTTCTCTAGTCCCTCAGTCTGTGAAGGGGTAGTAGCAGCCACAAAGCTCCTTGGGCGGGGTGTGCAGTGTACACATATTGTGGCGCAAAGTGGTCTCAGCTCAACCAATCTCGAGGAAAGTACTCACTACTTCCCCTTACGATGGATCAAGGTACTTGATCCATATGTGCTAGCATAGTCCCCACAACTTTGAGTAAAACAACATTGGTTTGGTACTATATGCCTGGTCGTCTATAGAGACGTTGAGCTGGCATTGCCTAGCCACTTGTAGGGGCATTGAGCTAGCATTAGCGAGTCAACCTCGTCCATATGAGAGGTGAAGCTCGAGTAGCCCCATATTGATATACTCATATATGCATTATATATATATTGTGTCTGCACTTGTTTTGACATGATGCAATGGATACGATGCCACACCTCACTGATGTTCTGACATAGTGTTGGTGATGATGTCATGTTGTTGATGGTAGTGATTTGGGCTCAAGGACATAATTCCATGTGCATAGACGTGTGAAGGTGCACTATGATATTGTGTTATGATAGCCTACTTGTGTGATGATCGTAATGGGTCCTTGTACACTTGTAGAGGGACACTCATGTTTTCTCTTGACAATGTTTGGGTTGGTTGGCATATGGGTGTGTCCTAGCCATGTATACATCTGGCTACGGCGATTACCTATGTGTGCCTTCTCCATGAGGTATCGTTATGCGGGGTGTGTTCTACACGTGCCTAGTTTCACAAAGCCACAAACACACTACCATGCGACATATGACCAGTACGTGCCTTCTTCGGTTGGCGTATGACCATGCCACATTGAGATGTGATGCAAGATGGGGGTCGAGGTGCACATCCTATACGGGCAGCCAAGGAGTACATGGGCCACTTGGTGATTCCATGTCGTGTGATGAAGCGATGTGAGGTGTAGCCGAGGAGTACACCCCATGCCACATGGCTGGCATGATCACTCTGCACCACATGAGGGGCTATTGTGATAGTCAGACGTTGTTCCCTCCTTCCTTGTTTGGTAGCTAGTTTAGTCACATAGTTATGTATTGTGCCATTTCGAAGATTGTGAATCTTCTTTTGGTTATTGATGACTTTTATTTTGATTTTGAGGATCGGAAAATTTTGATTTATCTTTTTTGTAATGCTTTAGCCATAGATTGTGAAATTTATTTGCACGTAACTCTCATAGTTACGTTGATTTAGTGTTGAAATTTCTAGATTTTCTTATCTAATTGCTAGAATTGAGATTTATTCTCCTCTTATTGATGATCTTTGGTGGATAAAATAGTTTTCTATTCATTTTTTTCAAATTTTGATCTTGTATTGTAATGTGATTCCTCATCGAGAATGGGAGAGCTAGAATCGGTTGAGTGTATACAAGGAAGCAAAGGTAGGTAACTTTGAGGATGGGGGTTTGTGAGGCTAGGTTATAGCTAGGACCCACTACCCACCTATGTGTGATGACTATCTCTTGGAGGCTACCCACCTTATACAACAAGAGATAGGTCATTGTGGTCTTGTTTGAATGGTCTCACCATGTGTAAGTGGCCTAACACCATCAATCCACTGAGTGTGAGGTATGGATTATGTGAGATGGTTATTGGCTCTTGGATCATGGATTAGTATGTTGCTTCTTGATGTCCAAATGGACCCTGGTGTAGCCTTGTATTATGTTACCCAGTCGTGTAAGTATGTATGTATGTATAAATATTTCATCTTGGATATGGTTACATATGAAAATTTCAAAAGTTGGCTTGTTATGCTTTAGAAAGTGTAAATTGTTATATTTTGTTGAAAATGATGCCAAACATGTTCTAATGTCTGAGATTGGAAGTGTGTGGAAAACAAAGATTGTTGCAAAAAATGGTGTTTTAGAAATAATTGAGTGCTTATGCATCTTCTTTACCCTATTCTTAGTGGAAATCAATGTGCATCTTAACCTATCCTTTAATGAATGTGGATGTTAAAATAAATGCTTATTTTGACAATTGTGATACATGTGATGTTAGCAAGATTAACCATGTTATTATGCTTCATGTTGAGACCTTATGAGTAAGGCATATGTCAATATATTGATAATGATTCTTAGAAAGGTGAGTGTTAAAAGGACGTCCTTTCTATTTCATTCAGTGATGAATGATGTATATTATATTTCTCATCTTTGGGATGAAGCACAATCTTTTAATGTTGATTATTAGATTTTGAGTACTAATGTGTGGCATGGCTACATATTGAGTTTATATGACTTCCAGGAGTAATTCAAATCTTAGGGGGGGAGGATGTAACACCTCTCTAACCCCAACCTAGGTAAGATAGCATTTTGATTTTGATTTGGTATTCTAAATGTTAAATGTTATCATAATAATATTATACATTGATGATTATGGGAAAATTTATCATGATTAGTTATTATGCTAGATTACATGCATATATGTTTATATATTGTTATCATTGCTTTTGTATGATTGTGGATAAGAAAGGGATGATGTCGTAACACTCGTATCTAAGAGGCTTATGATATCATGACCCTCTTCCTAATGATTGATGTTGCTTCGACTATATGATATATGTTATATGCACATGTACTTTGATGTGCGATTGGAGTGATGTGGGTACTGAGTATCGACTCCACCTCGATTCACAAGCCTAAGTGTACTTGTATTCCCTGGTGGTGGTTACTGGAGGTAGTCACAGGCCAAATTTCCCCTACCCTAGGCCATTGTGCCTCATTAGTGTAGTGTTCATGTGTTCTTGTCTTACCATCTAGTTACCTAACGGTAACGTCTAGAGCACCTCTCGGTCGTATTTGGTTTACTAGTATATCTTGTTGTGCTATTTTGTCATGGTTTCCATTAATATTTTATGTGGCTATATATTTTGGTTGTCGATGTTATGATGTGGTTTCATTGGCATTTTTTCGTGGTTTCAAATATGGTATTTTATAGTGTTTAACTGATTGGAGATTTGAATTGTTATATCCATGAGGTTTTAAATATATTATTTTAAGTGATTTTTATTGATCATTATGAGAGAATTGTATATTTCATCTAGTAATTTTAAATGATTTTATTAATCCCTTTTGTGAGCCCTTATAGTCTTGTTTAAATCTTATTTGGGGAGCTTGGTGTATTTAAATGTTGTATATGTAGTTATTTTAATTAATTAAATTGGAGAGCTTTAATAGCTTGTTTAATCAAATGTTTTACTTTATTTTTATTGTTTTGAGAGTTTATAAATGAAAGGAATATTTTTTGGGGGAAAATTTATCTTGGAGGAGAAGAAATTTTATGTTTTGCGAAGGAGTAGAAACCCCACGATTTGGACGACAGAGTTGGGGAGAAACGTGAGAGATTTTCTGAGAAGAAACTTGTGGGTATTGGATTGTTGATTTCAGCATGTTATTTCCTCCTTGTTGTTCTATTTTGGAATCTAGTTGTGTCTTGCATATAGATCATTCTTTCATTTCAGTTTTGGGGCAACATTGAGGTATTTTTCTATGGTTCTTGAATCTTTGAATTTCTAGTGATATTTAGATGTGATTTAGCTTAGGAATGGTATGCTTTGCATTTCCTTATGGCATATTGATTCCTCTATTTTATTTTTGTGAATTCTTGGAGGTTGGATAATGGTTGTGTTGGATTTCGATTAGCTGCTCTGTGGTTTTCTTTATGGTAGACTTGATTGTGCAATTTGTGCTCTTTTCATTGCCATTGATTGTCCTTAAAATAGATCTATTTTCTTCTCATAAACCTTGAAAAAAATATGGAATTCATAAGGAAATAGTTAGATCTAAAATGGGTTGATGGTAGAATAGATTTCTGGGCACTTCCATTCTCTTTCTATTTTTTTTAGTTTTACCCAGCTTGTGAAAACACATTTTTATTGATTCGCTTTAACCACCTTCTATAAAAAAAACTAAAGTTGGATTCCATGTAGAAACACCCATATCTCAACTGGGTCAAAGTTAGAATTCATTTCCAGACACTTTTATTTTTCATGTTTTTTGCCCAGCTTGGCTAAAAATGCATTTTTCAGAAGAAAAAAAACGCCTTATTTCTGGTCATAAACTTAAAAACCAAAGGTGGAATCCAACTAGAAACATCAAAATCTGAACTGGGTCAAGCTCTTATTTTAGATCTTGGCATTTTTATTTTTTATAAAAAAAATATACCTCTTTTTCATTCCTTTGAGCAACAACTGGAACCTTGTTTTGTGCCTCAATCACATAGTAATTTTTAATTGTTTTAAAAGTGGTTTTGCGGGATGATTTAATAAGGTTAATAACGATTATATGATTGGTTTATTTTTATTAATTTAATGATGGATTTTTGAATGGTATTTGATCTATTTGTTAGTGGATGCGATCAGTTGTTTAAATGATTTAACAACAATGTTTGTGTGGTTGTTTTAAATGGTTTTAGTGATGGATTTTAGTGGTCTTTTCATTTTTTCATATTTTCTATGGATTCCTCATTTGGTTAAACAAGATGAGCTTAGGTCTAGGTAATTAGAGTGACCTTATAGAGTGGCTCTCTACGGGCTTGAGGCCCATAGGTGGTTGTCAGGGGAACTAGTAGCAGAGTCATAGTAAACAAGTGTTAACTAAATAAAAACAATGGGGTGAAGCACTAATAATATAATGATTCCTCATGCATTTCCTTGAGCACTTGTAAAGGCTAAGGATGCACTTGAGAAGGGCTATCCGTCTCTAGGGCATTGAGTTATCCGTCTACAAGGCATTGATTTGGGCATGATTGAGTCTCCTCATCCGTATGAGAGATGTACTTTATTCTATGTGGTGCCCTCCCTTTGTGCATGCATGATGACACTCCATCTGATATGCACTCTAGTACTTTGTACCTTAGTTTTCATGAGTAGTACCCGACATGTTATTATATGAGCATCTCCATGTTCTGACATTGGCCTTATGCATTGTATTTTGTGCTTGCTTTGTGTCTGATGTGAGTGTTGGCCATATATTAAATTTTCCTCATTATCTCTATTTGGGTCTTGTGACTACCTCCAAGCAAGGTGGGGTGGTCTCTTTTTAGTCCACATGGTAGGGAGGCATTGCCACAACCATTAGGGACTGGTGTACAGGTTATTGGAGTATCAATTGGAGGTGTTCTCTTATACTTATTTTATTAGTTGATGTATCTTATTCATGGCTATGCCATTGTACTCATGTGTATTCCTTTATGTATATTGTACTCTCTTGAGAGAAAATATGTAACCATATAATTTAATGAGAAGAAATGTGATGTTTTATTTTTGGCTTATGGGTTCTGGTGTTCGTATCAGACTCACTTGTACTATGATGATCATTATGGATTTCCTTTCAAAAGTTTTCATGCAAAAATTAGAGTTTTGGTTGTGTATTTTCTTAATAGATTAAACTGCAAAAGTTTCGGTGCAATGCAACTTTTTGTTTGTTGTTTTGTGTTGTTGCTACAAAAAAAATTATGCAATGCAACTTTATGTTTGATGTTTTGTGTTGTTGCTGCAAAAGTTCTGGTGCAACGTAGCTTTCTATTTGCTATTTTGTGTTGCTGCTGCAAAATTTCCAGTGCATTGGAACTTTTTGTATGTGTTCTATAGAAATTTTTGAAGCAGGGGGTTCTAGAGAAAAAAATCTAGAGCTATCCTATTTGCTCCTGTTTGGATTTTCTCTAGAGGGTGGATTAGTCATCTCCTTTGGGTTGTACTTTCGGCCATACTTGGCATGTTTGTTGTCGATATATTGAATCGGCAACTGATTTTTGTGTATGCTATTCTTCTTGTTCAAAAAAATTTATCTTTTCCTCTTTTAGCTCTTAACCTTCAGGGTTACGTAGCAAGATGTTACATAAAGAGCTTTGTGGGTCTGAAATTATTATGTCATTAAGATTTATCTTGAGTTACATGAGTTAGGGTGGCTATTTATTACTTTAACATTTTTATTCAATAAATTATGTTTCTTTAAGCTCTGTTTTAATTTTAATTTTTTGTTTTACTATTTAATAAAATTTAAATTTTAGTGCATTACTGTTTTATTGTTTTAGTATATTATTTTATTTTGGTGAGTCAGTCAGAAGCAAGTCTAGTAGGTTCAAAATTGAACACCTAATCGTCAAAGTCTCAAGTCTAGGTTAGTAAGTTAGCAAGTTGATCAACTCGGAGTATCAATATCTTATCATCCAATCAATCTCATCAAAACCCTGATCACAACATGTCCTAGGATTTATCCTTCCCACGATGGACATCAGCATCAAGTATCACAGTAGTTTAGTCTTGGCTAGCGGTACGAAGAACATTAGCTTGTTTGTTTACTTTATCTGGTCTTTTTGACTTATCTTATTTTGCACTCATTCCAAGGACCTCTCGATGATGCTTAAACAAAACAGGTTTAGAGAGAAAGGAATGGGGCAACGATCATTATCTTTTTGTCTGTTGTGCTTATTGGATATTCTTGTAAAATAACTTGGCAAATACTTGCTTTGCTAGGTGCATCCTAGCAAGTTTTTTGTATGTCAGGTGTGAACAAGAATACTCCTATCTAATTGTCAAGCCAAAGTTCATCACACTAGGTACAACGCCATCCTGATTCTTTATACCTTGATGCATCGTACCTACATGTGTTATCAAACATAAAGTAATTGGCCCTTTTAAAATCCCAACTCTTGATAAGCAAATCATCATCATCATCATCATTAATAACATAGGCTTAGTGGATCCTCCTTTCATCATCTTATTCTTCTTATTCTTCTATCTTTACTAACATTTCTATCTAAAATTGGTGTGTTGTATCAAAATATACATGAGGCTACCCATGGTCGATGATTGTCTATACATCATCAAAGTTGTCTACATCAAATATTTGATCTTTCTAAAGAATTATCTTTCATCCTCTGATCAATAGAACCACTCCTCTCGCATTTTATAGCGATCTTGATCAGAAAATCGAACATTTTCACTCGATCTTTCGAGGGGGTAGTATACCAATGTAATCCTTCTCATTGGGGCAACAGTGGAGCATCTGAAATAATTTAAAAAAAATTGAACTTTTTTCACAACAGTTTATTCTTTGAACCAATGCAACAAGTGCCTTGCTTCAAAGAGGGGAAAAATGTAGACATGAAAAATATACAAGTTGACCGACACACTTGATCCTGATTACTAACATTATTTCGTCATAAATCATACTCTCAGCTTATCATCACTTTTCATCCATTAATTAAATAAATTATTATTTATCTAATTAAGTCATTCTCCCTTGTTGATTAAATTAATCAGTTTAATTTAATTAGCCCTCATATCTCTCTTTAATTAAATAATTAATTTTATTTAAAATAAAACTCTAAAGTCCTCTTATTAAATTGAATAAATTAAACCTTATTTGATTTTATCTAAAATTATCCCTTTAGTTAAATAAACCAAAAAAACTATTTAATTAAACCCTTCCTCTCAATTTGATTTAAATCAATGCATAAATTTAAATCTAAATTGTCACATCTCCTAATTCCTCATTACATTAATTAACTTATGATGAATTTAATCCTAAATCATGTCACATCCTCTAGCTTTTACCACTTGCACATGAAAATAGATTTAATTCATTTATTAAATCTCTATTTTCTCTCAACATGGCATAAAAGGAGAATATTCCCTCCAATTTGAATTCAAATCCAAGTGGACTTGGTCCTTCCAACAAGGCATTTATTTCACCTTACAAGTCCTTTTTCCTTGAGCCAAGTGGCCATAACTCCATTTCTCTCTCCCTCCAACTTGCCAACTTTCAAATTCAAAATTTGAATCTAATATAATTTATTGGCACTTTCATCAAAATGTGCACAACTTTCACCCATTCACATCTTCACAAGTGGCACTTGGCCATTGGATGTTGAATGATCTCACATTGCTCAAATCTTGTTCATTCTTCCAATTTGAAATCTATAAATGAGATACTCTTCCTCTCATTCTTCATCCACAATCCAAGCAAGTCTACTATACTTCATTTCATCCATAATTTGAGAGAAAATTTATTATCTTCAATTGAAAGCAATTCTATTCATCTTCTTGAGCATTTGTCATCACCATAGCTAGATTATTGCAGATTTTAGCAAGGAGTCACATTGTTCTTCACCATCAAGTGGATCAACCATCATCAAGCTTATAAAGGAGTTGGAAAAGGGCCAATTTTTATACATAATTGGCACCAATTCCCCCATGGGATCAAGAGTTTGCATCTTAGAATAGGATTTCACTCTTTTCTTTGTTCATTTCTTCATTTTCTTTCCTATTTGAGCATTTCAAATGGATTTCATGGGGAATCCTTAGTTCTAACTTGCATATGAACCTAACTATGTGTTTGTTTGTCATGTTGTGCAGGTCTAGGATTGGGGTTCACAAAAATTAATAATTTAATTTAATTTTTCAAATTGTTAATATATTTAATATATTATATTTCTCATATTTAATATTTCAATATTTGAATTAAGTTTTTAAATACAATTTATTTTGTATGGTATGTAAATGAATTCCACATAATTTATTTAATAATGTGAAATTCAAGCTCTAATTTAATTTTAATTTTTCCTTTTGCTATTAACTGAAATTTAAATTTTAATACATTATTGTTTTAATTTTGCTTTTTCTTTTTAGTATATTAAAATAAAAAATTCAAATTGTTAATACATTTAATATATAATTTCTCATATTTAATACTGCAATATTTGAATTCAAATTTTAAATATAATTTATTTTTTATGCTATATAGATGAGTTTCACATAATTTATTTAATAATAGGATATTTGAGCTTTGGTTTAATTTTAATTTTTCAAATTGTTAATATATTTAATATATAATATTAAATATACTTAATAGTGCAATATTTCAATACACATTTTAAATATAAATTATTTTTTATGGTGTGCAAATGAATTTCACATAATTTATTTTTTAAGAAAGAATAAAAAATCAACATGCAAAAACTAATATGCCCATACTTTTTACTATAAAAAATAAATTCTATTAAATTCATTCCTTTCTTCAGGAAACCATTTATTATCTTTACTGTAGTTTCCTTAGATAAAATATTTCGAAAAGATGGAGAAAACATCCAACAACAAAGATTTCGTGAACTTCTGACAAATCTAAGAGATGCAAACCCACAATTTGATGACTGGAGGTTGCTTATGATGAGAACCCCTATTAAGCTAGATGTTGCAAGAAATTATGAGTTTGATAATGTTGTCCATTTGTTCTCCACAAATGACAATGTTCATAGCCACAATAAGAAAATGTTATATTCATTGAATCATCTTGTTGCACGTAGTGTTGCAACAAAAGCAGGAAGTGTTAATACAGCAAAAAATTGCTCAAATGATGAACTTGATCTAGAGTTATTGATTAGTAAAAATTCAAGGGTGATGTTGATTTCCAATATTTGGATACAAGTAGGTCTTGTCAATGAAGCTCTAAGATACATTCAAAATATTGTCTACAAACAAGGAACTGTTCCACCTGAACCACCAACATATGTGATGGTTGAGTTTGACAATTATTTGAGAATACCATTTGAATATCATCATCAAAATACAATTCCAATAACACCAATACAGAGGGGCAGAACACTTCAATTTCTATTGAGATTAGCATGGGAATTGACTATACATAAATCTCAAGGATTGACTCTTTCAAAAGAAACAATTGATAGAGGACCGAGAGAAAGAACAAGATTGACATTTCTGGCAATATCTCATGTAAAATCTCTAGAGGGTCTAAGAATAATGCCACCATTCACATATGACTATTATGAGAAAATGAAAAAGGGTAAACAACTTGCCTTGAGTGTAAGGTTGAAAAAAATAGACTCAAACTTTTGGAATATAATTGATGTAATATATTTTTTTTGTTCCAATTTGTTTCAATGGCTTTGATACTAATGTGGTTTTCAACCATCGTAATTAATTGTTAACATTTTATATATCATTGTATGATTTTATGATGTATATCAAAGAAAAGTAAAATATCACAAAATGTTACATATATGTAAGAAAGACATGTTTATTTATTTTCTTCCATTTCTACTATAACTTTCATTTTAAATACTTAATTTAGTTTTTACACATTTGCCTAAAAGCACCTTGTTTAACCTTGCATCATTTTTTATATGGTTATAATATAATGAATACGTACATATATGTGATTACATTCTTTTTCATGTTTAATTTTATACTTTAATATTAATATCAAATAAATTTTTAAAAATATTGCACTTGATAACCTTAAAATAAAATAGTGTCTATATATATGACTTTAATTTAATATATTTTGAGTTTCTTTGATATCATAAATTTGCTTAATACTTACTCTCTTGTATGCAGTTTTCTCATTAGTTGGAAAATATATATTTTTTCCTATTTAATACTAATGTCAAAAAAAAAAAATATTTTCCTACAGGTGAGGAAGATGTCACAAAATGTGCATACATCATGGGTGTCCATTTGGTTGTCGAAGTATCACTGTCATCTTCCATTCAATGTCCTCCTTTGTATAGAGGAGTTGAGTGTTCATTTTTGTTTGAGAGAGAAGATGGTCAACAAAATTAACAAAAATGGACCAAAAACCAGTCAAAATAAATTTGATAATTATGCTATGTACTTTAACTCTCTCTATGAATCCAAGGTGAAAATGAAATTAGATGTAAAATTTAACAATCTTCATATTGAAATTGTAGATTTTTGTCAAATCTTCAATTTCTCTATACCATGAGGTTCAAGATCTTTACCTTGTAGGATGCATTTGGAAGGTCACTATTAAGACAACAGTGACCATTAAAAAACACACTCTATGTGATGAGCTCAACATGAAATTCATGATATTTCTTAAGGGACCATCACAAATTAGTTATCACACGGGACCAGCTGAGGAATGATTGCTTGCTACTTTAAAGTTCAACTACTTCATCATGTTCATGGTGCATCAATTCATGCCATCATTCAAGTTGTTACATGCACACTATGGTATACCTACATTGCACGTCATTAAGTCCACTTAATATTCCTTAAGTGGTAGATTAATATTGAGTATTAAAGGTGTGTGCAGGTGTTTTTACCTAGTCTAAAATGCAAAACCAAAAGAAATGCAGACAAGGAAAAAACAAACAACACCTCAAGATTGGCCTGATTTTTTAAAAAGTTAAGCAACATTTATAGGGTGTTGTACCCTTCACAACGATCCACAAGGGCCAAAAAGGAACAAGTCTAAAAAGCTAACATTATAGCAAAAAGTAACAAAGATAACACATTAACAACACAGAAACCACAGAAACGCAGCCAAAAGTCAGAACACTGGTGTAGGCAGTAGCTAACTAGCATTATCCCAATTTTTAAATAGGAGGTCCATGACATCATCACCAACCCAGTCTCTGTTCTCCTGGCCATTATTTCCCTCCAACTCCTCCTTGATATCAGTGGACAGGGTGCTAGTGATGAAGTGGCCCAACTTCATTGTGAAGTGGGTCAATCCACGAAACCTTTTGTTGAGCGTGTCCATTTTCTTCTCCAAGGCACAGGGCTCCTCCCCAATGTCCATAGTCCCCGGGATCTCTTCAGGCTCATCAACCAGGGGATGTGAAGAAAGAGAGGCCAAGGTTTCTTTTGGTAACTTGCTATCTTCCAAGGTAAACGACCCCTCCACATTCTCATCCTCATCTTCCTTAGTTTCCTCTTCCTTATACTCTTTTTTGACAGACCGCTCCTCCTCTGAATCCTCAATTATCTGTCTCATTTTACTATTTTTTTCTAGCCTCCCAGATCTCCTTATGGTGTTCTCCCCACCAGTCATTACTGTGGTTCCCACAATAGTATCTCCTTTAGAATATTTTCCTATTATGTTCTTCTCTTCCCCTCCCTCACAATCATCTTTGGCATACCTTTCTTACCATCCTTTCCTTTTTTGGTAGTGTTGGCCCTGTAGGCAGACTTTGTAGGGGTGGACTTCAATTCACAGAGGCTGGCTGTTGCACTAGCATGTGCATTACCCAACCCTCCCTTTAGTTTCTTGGTAGCCAATTTAGCATTGGGGTTTCCCGCAGTACCCAAATTAGATTTCTAGGGAGGGATTTTTGACTCAGTCAGGGAAATGTTCACAACAGTCAGGGGTTCGATTTCATCAATGCGCACAGTCGAGATGGCTTTGGGAAGACAAAGGGCCAAGTGGAAGTGGTAAAGTCTCAGAATAAGCCCCTAATGGAGCGAAAGAGGTTGGAGGTCACTAGGGTTAAGGCTGGCTAGCTCTTTGCATTTCTCGACAGAATTTTCTAGGTCCATAAGCAAAAAGAAGGGAAAGCTAAGCAACATTTTATGTCTTAAATGATTTAACAGGGGAAAATGATAGAAGAATAGGTTTTGAACCTACCTTCCAAGGTGACATATTTCATCAACGCTAAGCACACCTGATCCCAAGGCTCCGGAAGAGCTTCTCGCTTAAAACTCGACTGGTTCTGCACCGGTTCCTTGTTCCCCATGAAGAAATCTTTCAAGCTTTCATTGTCCTTCTTCTTAGTATGCTTAGGGTATTTTTTCCTGGTACATAGCATTTTGGTGGCTTGTGCGATAACTTCTTCACTAACTTCAAAAGAAATATCGCCCATCGTGAACCTTCGGTCCTTCCACGAATTAGAAAACTGACTAGACAAATTAGGGTCATGGCCAACCAAAATCTCCATGATAGGAGCAATGCCACCTTCAGCACAAATGTTCCAAACTAATGGATTCTTCTAGAATTCATCATAGTTGTCTGGCTCAGTTCGAATGCGGTCGCCACTCATACTTTCAACCTGCACAAAAAACCAAAGAGTTTGTAGAAGACAAATTGTAAAAGCCGGCAGGGCAACGAATATTCATCACATAGTAGTCATTTAGGTGAGAAATGCAGTGATGGGTAATGACACCAGTGTGCAGATCACACGCGGAAGGTAAAATCACCATAGGGTGACTTGACAACGAAGTTAATGTGGATCTTGGGAGTGATATACCTTGTCCAAATTGATCGGTTGATTGGCTTTTGTTGATCGTTTGATTTGTGTGCTCCTAGATCGATTTCGGTAGCATAACAGATTGTAAATGCTTGATTTGGATGCAAGAAGATGGTGGATTGAGTGTAAGATGATGGCTAGAAAATGAATGAATTTGAATGCTTAAGAAGGGTTGAATATGATGCTTGAGATGTGTTAGGGTTTCAAAATGGCTAAGTGCTAGTAATTTAGCAAGGGAGATTGAAATGGATGGCCTAGATTGATTCTTGAGAAAGGATCAATGGTTGGGATCAAAGAGTTGTCTAAAGGAATTAAAAACAAAAATTAATATGCATGGGGATGATAAAAGGAATTAAATATTCCTTGGGAAGAGAAAAGGGATTTAATATTCATTGGGGAATGAGAGAGGAATTAAAAATTCCTCAAAAAGTACCTTGGGAAGACAAAAAGGAATTAAAAATTCCTTGGGGGATGGGAAGAGTTGACTAAGGGGTTGATTAGACTAGTTGATGAAGGATTAGAGGGGGGTTCGGTGGATAATGATGATTAGGATCCAACTTGTGAAATTTGGAGATGTGACACCTCCTAATCATGGATTAGGAATGTACACATCCCTAATGATGGGATTAGGAGATGAATTAGGATTACGTGTAGATGGGACATAAATGGAATTAAATAAGTGGGTTATGTATTTAATTTTTTGGAAGTAAGGGATAAAGGGGTAAGGTATTTAATTATTTAACTAAATACCTTAAAGATTTAGAAGACTTTAGAGGTATTAATCACATAATGGAAATATTATTTAATTAATACAGGTAGGAGGGTATTTAGATGAAAAGGGATAAATTTGACTAGATATAAGTGGTCAAATTTAGATGTCTACATTTTTCCCCTCTTTAAGATGGTGTTACAAAGTAGCATCATTTCAAAGAATATTAAAACATAGGACTTGGAAGAAGATGGTTAGATTGGGAAAGATGCCCAGTCATTAAAGGAGTGACTAGGAGGAAAGGTGATGGGAGTGAAGATGAAGATTAGGGATTGAGGAAGCCCCCTTGAGAGGACATCCGTGTTCAAGAGAACATAGGTGTGCTCTTGAAATGGATGAGATGATGAAAGGGTAGATGGGGAAGATGATTGAAAGTGATGGATAGACTAAAGGGCAGTAAGAGGAAGAGATAAAAGTAAGCACAAATGGATTTAAGGACAAATGTGTTGTTGCCCCAATCAAGTTACAAGCCAAGATGGGTTGATGATGGATGGAGTGTTGTTGATGAGGGAACGGTATATCCCAAAACAGCACAAGGATAGGGAAGGATACATCCCAATGATGATGATGATGAGAGTGTTGTTGATGAGGGAAGGATATATCCCCGAACAACACAAGGATAGGGAAGGATACATCTCGATGATCATGATAATGATGATGATATCAAGGCTTGTAGCAAGGCTAGGAACCAGACCAAGGATGTGATTAGATGATTTGTGCTAGATTGGATGGATTAGGATTGGATGGAAATGAAAGATTGTTAAAATGAATGAAGATGATGGAGGGAAAGATGCTTAGAATAAAAAATCTATATTATCCTAAGAAGATGGATGAAAAGATGCTTAGAATAACAAATCTCTATTATCCTAAGCAGATTGAAAAGATGATGAAATTATGAGGAGGATGGATGGATTAGAACCAAATCAAGCAAGTTAATGGTTATGTGTTATGCTGCCATGTAATGAGCACTTAATTTGATATAGCATGTAATACTATGCACCAGGGTATGGGTAACCAAGGTGACATCGTAGCACATGCATAAGACTGACACAAGAAATAAAAGGTTAGTCCAACATCCCAAAGTCAAGGGGGCTTTGGTTGGGCCTTATGTTGGAATAACCACAAACACAAAGGATGCCCCAACGTAACACAAGTCCACGAGGATCTTGGTGGTTACTATGTAGGACAACCAAGAAGACAGAAGTAGACAAAAGATCAAGATATGGCCCTATGTTTACCCGTCAAAGCACACCATGATATGATGGATCATGGTGACCTTGATGAGGTATGATAGGAAGCTCGAATGATAAACAAAATATCAAAAGCATCAAAATATCACAATCATTTTCAAACGTCCTTTGCCATAGTATCGAAAGGGTGGATGGTATGGATGTGGTCTATTAGGAAGGATGTATTCTATTGAGACCAAAGATGGAGACTAAGCTAAAAGATACATATGACACGGGATATCTGAAACTAATTGAACCTCCTGATAGTAATGACATTTGTTTGTAATGACCAGCGAGATAGGGATGTACTTGACGACATGACAAGACAACATGATACAAGACAAACACACCCTAAAGACCTAGGGGACACAAGACCGACGTACCCTAAAGACCTAGGGGCTCGGGGGTTGATCAAGGATCGGCCTTAACTATGTGAAAGTACAAAGCCCTAATAGTTTGATAAAAGACCTCAAGATTGGCCTTGTGGATAGGATGATGATGATTGCATAATATGTGAATTATGTGAAGTTCAAGGATGGGATAGTTATCCAAATCATCAAAAGATGAATGGGGATGATGGTATGATGGATAGATGAGTGATGAAGAGTGATAAGATATTGGGAAGATGTAGGAAATAGATAGGATGATGATAGTGAGATAGATGGCATTGGATTGCATGGAGGTATCCTATAGCCAAATACCAATGACAAGGGATTATGAGGTGGAATAAGGATAGGTATGAATAGATGGATTGATAAAGATGGGAAGATAGAATGATGCTAGGATGGATGGATAGAGGGATAAGGATCTGGAAAGATGGAATGGATTACTAGATGGATAAATGGATGGGGAGATAGGGATGAAAATATGGAAAAGACGAGTGGATAGGTAGATAGGAAGATGGAAGGGATTACTTGAATGGATAGATGAATGGTATCTCCAAGGACTATGTCACAAAGAAGGATATGCCCCACTCTAGATATGTCATGCATGATGAGGCAAGAGGGATGGAAGATAGCAAGATGGAGAAATAAGGAATGGAGATAGATCATAGTAGGATGGGTGGAAAATGGAAGATAGATGGATGCGAATAGGATACATGGATAAGGAAAGTAGATGGAGAGGATAAGGGATACAACAAGCTATGGGTGACGGGAATTTATTCTAAGAGGTGTCCAAAGCATGTATAAATATGTGCCCCTTTCTTGATCAAGATCACAAGGAAGATGGAGGGACTAGATACAAATGGGACATGATGGGTAGGAGGTGGAAGATAGGTAAATGTGGGGGACGAAGGAAGGGGATGCATAGATGGAAGTTGCCCCCAATTATGGAAGTAAACTAGCTGGGGGATTTATGCATGATGCCTATTTTCTATGTTTTCATCGTGGTACTTATCCAAGGCATTGGAAAAATTATTTCTCTTTACTATTTTTTGAATTTTTGACTTTTGTGACCTTTTTCTTTTGGCTTTTTGGCAATTTTTTACTTTTTTTAATCTTTTGGCTAGTAAGCAAGTGGAGATGGATGAAGAGAGGGATATGGATAAATAAATTCAGAATACATGTGATAAGGGGATGGATGAAGGACTCAAGCATCAAGTTCCATATGAGGTAATACGAGTCCATGTGTAAAGCGACTATTGGATGTCGGTACAACCTTATTAGAATGGATGGATTATGCAAGAGTGTGGATTAAAGGGATTTGATGGGGGAGATATGGGGGATAGTGGATGGGATGTTGGAAAGTGTATGGATGGAACAATTGAGTGGATGTGTGATGGAGGAATGTGTGCAGGTATTTTTACCTAGTCTAAAATGCAAAACCAAAAGAAATGCAAACAAGGAAAACACAAACAACACCTCAAGATTGGCCTGAGTTGAACTTGAAAAAAATCAAATATAAAGGGAGTGATATACCTTGTCCAATTTGATCATTTTATTGGCCTTTGTTGATTGTTTTATTTGTGCTCTCCTAGATCAATTTTGGTAGCATAACGGCTTGTAAATATTTGATTTGGATGCAAGAAGATGGTGGATTGAGAGCAATATGATGGTTGGAAAATGAATGAAGTTGAATGATTGAGAAGGGTTGAATGTGATGCTTGAGATGTGTTTAGGACAGATATTGGCACATGTGGTAGTGGATGTGAAAGGATAGGAGGATTATGGATGGATGGAGGACTAGGATTTGGAATTGGTGGATTAGGATAAGATGAGGGGATGAGATTGGATGTAGGACTAAGAGGAGGGGGAGGACTAGGATTAGAGATCGATGGATCAGGATTAGATGAGGATTAAGGTATGATGGGTTGTAGAGAGGAGTAAAATATAATGCAATGAAGGGGGGAGTGATATGGGAGGATGCAGATGGAGAATTAGGATGGGAAGATTGGGATGATGGATTAAGGTAGGAACATGTGGATGTTGGATTAGGATGAGAAGGTTGGGAAAGTGGATTAACGTATGAAAGTTGGGAGGATGGATTAGGATGAGAGGACATGGGTGGCAGATGAGTATAGGAGGACATGGATGGAGGATCAGGATATCAATATGTGGATGGTGGATTAAGGTGGGAAGATGTGGGCATGGAACTAAGATAGGGATATTGGGATAGTGGATTAGAAGGAGATGTAGATGAGGGATATGATGAATATGTGTATGGTGAGGACACTGGGTATCCCTTGTCAAAGGTAACATAGTAATTTTTATTAGATGTGGATGAATACATGGGGGGATAGCTCAGAGGAGTGATTGGATTTTGGGAGACAGTTGAGGAAATCTTGCTAGCAACGATGGAATCAAGGCGATCTACATTATATTCATCTTGACCAACAAGAATTTCATTATCGTCATCAATGTAGTTGGGATTCCCCTTGACCACTATTGTTGGTTGTGCGAGAGGAGGATAAGGATTCATGATGTTAGATGGAATGGATACGGATTGAAAAGATGGGAATAGATTATTAGAAGGATAGAATAGATGATGAAAAGATAAATAGGATGGATTTGAAGAAGATGAGAGAAGAGATCTTAAGATTTCTTTTGATATCAAAATATCTTGGACATGGATGGGCTAAAGCTCAAATTGGGATTGGATAAAAGATCATATTCGGATAAGATAAAAGCTCATATTAGGATGACTTGAGGATGTGATGGGATGTGATAGGGCTAGTGAGATAAGATTGGATGTTTGATCAGATAGGAAAATGAAATAGATTCTAAACCTAGTCCAAAGGTTTGACTAAGATGATGAAAGGTGCTAACGCTCAGATTGGATTGCAAACGAGATGGTTACAACACCGAATCTACCTCAAGATACAAGTAGATTGATTGGGTCGTAATGATGATTAACTAACTCAAGATGAATGAAAACCCTGAGTAGGTGCAAATTATAATGATCAAGATCAAACACCTAAGCCAACTCGGATAACAACCTTAGAAATGAAGTCTAGGGGATTCGAATTGATGAAAAAATGATGGATATACGATCTAAGGATGCCCTAAGACACTCCTAGATGATTTTATTGATGAAACTATGAGCTTTAGAGAATGAAAACGGATAAAAAGGATGATTATGGGAAGATAGATGGTGCCAAAAATCTTTCGATTGCGGCAAATGGCTCAAAGAATGACAAGGTTTCAGTGGTGGAAAGGCTTCATGCCCTGGAAAATGTATGGGAAGCAAGGTCACCTCTGAAGGTTAGCAAGTTTGTCTATGAATGTTAGCAAGGTTTCCTATGTGCTTAAGCAACCTTGCTTATTCTGATTGGAAAATTCACCTATGGACTAACTAACAAGGGAAACAGGCGAATCTACTTGGAAAATTCACCTATCTGAGGATGCAAGCATGCCTAATAGTAGGCAATTTTTCCCAAACAATAGAGCAATATTTCCCTTAGGAGTAAATTCACCTAAAATAGTAGTCAAATTCACCTAAACAGTTGCAAATTCAGTTAAACAACTACAAATTCACCTAAAACAGCTACAGGTTCACCAAAAACATCAAGCGATTTCACCCAAGCAATAGAGCAAGATCACCCCTAGGAGAAAATTCTCCTATGTAGCAAATAAAATTTTCCTAAACAATTGCAAGTTTTCCCAAACAG
Source organism: Sequoiadendron giganteum (assembly GCA_007115665.2). NCBI lineage: Eukaryota > Viridiplantae > Streptophyta > Pinopsida > Cupressales > Cupressaceae > Sequoiadendron > Sequoiadendron giganteum. The sequence goes on along the minus strand of CM021106.1, from coordinate 301,880,905 downwards.
CTCAAGTTCGCCCAAAACAGCAGGCAATTTCACCCAAACAACTCAAGTTCGCCCAAAACAGCAGGCAATTTTTCCCAAACAGCAAAGTAGGATTGCCACTAGGAGAAAATTTTCCTAAATATCTGCAAGCTCACCCAAACAGCTAGCAAATTCGCCTAAACAACTGACAAGTTTGCCTAAATAGCTTAAGACACTAAAGAACATGCAGATGTGACAGAAGAACGGACAAGGGTGACTGAAGAATGGGCAAGTGTGATTTTGAGTATTGCCTAACAGGGTGACAACTACACCTACACAAATTTGAATAGAGACGAAGAACGGGATGAGAACGGAGTTAACGAACACCTAAACGGACCCGAACGGGACCCCGAACGAAGAATGGGATAGCCAATGAAAAGAATGAATTTTCCTATTAAAATCCAGATGGAGACTCAAATGGAGGATAGGACCACCAATGAACAATCTAATTTTCCTAAACAAATCCTAGTGAGGACTCAAATGAAGAACGAGTTAGAAAACGGCCAAATAGACACCAAAACGGACCCGAACGGACACCCGGACAAAAAGCAGACTTGAACAGGAGGCAAGGTCACCCCTGTAATAGGAAAATTCACCTAAAAAGGTGGAAATTTCACCTATGACAAGTGGATGGGCGAATTTGATGAGCAGGACGAAGAACGGATGTCAAAACGAACCCGAACGGGGACTCAAATGGAGAATGGGATAGCAAGATAGATGAATGAATTTGACTAAATAGATCCAGATAGAGACTCAGATGAAGGATAGGACCACCATAAAACAACTAAATATGCCAAAAGGGATCCTAACATGGATTAGGATGAAGAACGGGACAAAAAATGGCCAAATGAGCACCAAAATGAACCTGAACGAGGTCCTGAATGGAGAACAAAAGGCAAATTCGCCCCTATACTAAAAAAATTCGCCCAACTATGGAGAAAATTCACCCATGTACTTGGAATAGGCAAATTTGATGAAGGGGACAACTGACAGGACTGGAAGATGAAAGCGGAATCGCCCTTGTGAAGAGCAAATTTGCCCAATCAGACTGCAAATTTTCCTAACAAGCAAGAAAGTTCACCCAATAGGTAAACAAACTCACCTATGCATAGGAAAATGGGATAATTTGATAGATGGGGGACTAAAAAACTTGCCTAAGGGAAGGACAGACTCACCTATTTCAGAGAATATATGAAAATGGGGTCGCCTAAGGAAGTGAGAGATAGGAAAATTCACCTCTGTAAGGGGAAAATTCATCTCTAAAGAAAGGGACTGACTGTGGCAAAGGACAAAAGACACATCAAAAAATAGACAAAAGACAAGATTGACCCAACAAAAAGTAAAAGGACTGGTATCGTACAAAGAAGACATGTTAGGCAACACAAACCTAGAATTAGTGATAAGGGTCTCTATCTAGGCTGAACAAGGCTATCTCATGAGTCCTTGATATATGCACGGTACATGGTGCACAACCGTGAACACCATCTCGTTACAAGCATGAGTCGGGAGCCCCAACGAGGTACTAGAAACTCAAACCAACTCTTTGTGTCTTATCTAGGTATCACCCTAGCTTCGACGCTTCACTAGACACGATGTGACCAGATTGAGGTACAACTTTCTCTCTCCTACCTTTATATACCCCGTCGGTAACATGTGGTTGGGATCATCCCCCAAGTGATGAAATCCCAAGCAGGTCCCACTAAAGGAAGAAGATAATAGACATTTCAGTTGGTCCCCAGGTTCGCACATAGTGTAAGGGGAGAGCTTGGACATACCAACACCTCCTAGGTAGACTCGACTGGACTAGAGTGAACTACAATTTCTTGTCACCCAAGATCACCAAATGGAACAAGGGGATTGGATATGTCAAAATTCCACTCACAAGCACAGAAAATAAGTGTAAATTGACCCTTTAATTAAAGCTACGTGTGCCTAGCTAGTATAAAAAATGATAGACATACTAATTAAGGGTGTCAAACTGATCGTTCTACAGAAGATGCATTAATAGTTTTAGACCACCGATCTTGGACGAACAAGAAATAGATGCACAGATTGTTAGGTGGAATCAAGGACACTCGCAAACAGACGAGTTAGCAGATTAGTATCTAAAAACGGAAGTGAAATGACATAGAAAATAGAAGATTAGGGTTTTGGATTCACCTCAGATTCGCCTCTGTGTGAGGCAAGTTCACCCATTCTGCTGAGAAAATTCACCCCTCTATAAAGTCAACTTCACCCTTTTGTTAAGGCAGGTTCGCATGTTTGTTAAGGTAAGTTCGCATGTCTGTTAAGGAAAGTTCACCTCTCTATTAAGGCAAGTTCGCCTGTCTGTTAAGGAAAATTTGCTTGTTTGTTAAGGAAAGTTTGCCTGTCTATTAAGGAAAATTTGCATGTTTGTTAAGGAAAGTTTGCATGTTTGTGGGGGCCAAGCAGGTTCACCCCTGAAGGTAGGAAAGTTCTCCCCTGAGAGAAACTTCACCCTTGTGCAAAGTCAGGTTCGCCTTAGAGGCAATTTTGCATGTCTGGTCAGGCAACTTCGCCCCTGTGTTGAGCAATCTCACCCGTCAGGGCAGTTTCGCCTTTGTAACTGAAATCTGGACTTGCAAAATTCAAACAACAAAGAAAGTGAAAGGATAGACCCGTGACATGGGTCCCACTGGGCGTGCCAAAAATGTGTGCAAGTATTTTTACCTAGTCTAAAATGCAAAACCAAAAGAAATGCAAACAAGGAAAACACAAACAACACCTCAAGATTGGCCTGAGTTGAACTTGAACAAAATAAAAGATAAAGGGAGTGATATACCTTGTCCAAATTGATTGGTTGATTGGCCTTTGTTGATCGTTTGATTTTGTGCTCCTAGATTGATTTCGACAGTAGAACGGATTGTAAATGCTTACTTTGGATGCAAGAATATGGTGGATTGAGTGCAAGATAATGGCTGGAAAATGAATGAAGTTGAATGCTTGAGAAGGGTTGAATGTGATGTTTGAGATGTGTTAGGGTTGAAAAATGGCTAAGTGTTAGCCATTCAGCAAGGAGGTTGAAATAGATAGCCCAAATTGATTCTTGGGAAAGGATCAATGGCTGGGATCAAAGAGTTGAGTAAGGGAATTAAAAATTTCTTTTTAATATGCATGGGGATGATAAAAGGAATTAAATATTCCTTGGAAAGAGAAAAGGAATTTAATATTCCTTAGGGAATGAGAGAGGAATTAAAAATTCCTCAAAAGTACCTTGGGAAGACAAAAAGGAATTAAAAATTCCTTGGGGGATGGGAAGAGTTGACTAAGGGGTTGATTAGACTAGTTGATGAAGGATTAGAGAAGGGTTAGGTGGCTAATGATGATTAGGAGCCAACTTGCAAAATTTGAAGGATGTGATACCTCCTAATCATGGATTAGGAATGTGCACATCCCTAATGATGGGATTAGGAGATGAATTAGGATTAAGTGTGGATGGTACATAAAGGGAATTGAATAAGTGGGTTATTTATTTAATTATTTGGAAGAAAGGGATAAAGGGGTAAGGTATTTAATTATTTAACTAAATACCTTAAGGATTTAGAATAATTTAGAGGTATTAATCAAATAATGGAAATATTATTTAATTAATGTGGGTAGGAGGGTATTTAGATGAAAAGGGATAAATGTGACTAAATATAAGTGGTCAAATTTAGATGTCTACAAAAGGTAATATATTATAATCATTACTTATCATAAATAATAGTATCAATATTAACAATGTTAGTGAATATAAATATTGAAGGGAATGTTAAGGAAAAATGGTTTCATGATACTAATATAAGTGTTGTTAAAATAATTGTTATTAGATGTATTTAATGTTTAGCTTATCGTTAGTATGTTGTTATGTTTATGTGTGGTTGATAATTGTTAATGTTTATACATATTTATTCCAAAAAAATGGTGTTTGTATGTTGTTTAGTTGTGTAAAAATTGGGGCATGACAAGTAAGGCTTAATTTTCTCCAATTTATGGTGAAATAAATTTTTCATATTCATCCTAATTTTATATTATATTAATCATTTCCAAAACTACAAACATGAACAAAATATGATCCAATACCACTCATCTGAATTATAGTTACAAGTTAGGAAACAAGACATTAGTTGTGGAACTTGTATTGTAAACTAAATTGCACACATGAAGATAGTTTTGAAATTAAAAATAATATTACTTGAGATACTAGAAGATATGTATGATTTAAATCTAAGTTATTTATTTGGACCTACCTATCTAATAGTCTTAAAATATTTATATGAACTAAAAATTTATTAAGATAATAAATGAAGGATTTTTTCTAAGAAATGAAGAGTAATCCCTTGTGGGATGGATTGTATACTTCTTGGAAGCCAAAATGAACTACCAAATAATAATAAAATGATCCAAAATTGAATTAAGTTACACTAAAACCCATGGAAAAGTGGAACATAAATTATAAGGTATGTGAAGTAGGTTTCAAGCATTATAAGTTGGAAATTTGGCAAGAAATGGAGTACTTTAGGATTTTGTACAAAACCACTAATTTTAAATAGGTGGCACTTTCACAATTGTTAGGATAGATTTATCTAGGAGTGGTGATTTTATGCCTAAGTAAATGAGGTATTTGTTCAAAAATAGTTTCATAATCACCTCCACTGAAAAGTGGTTATGAAAATTATGGTTTCATTATGCACTTAAAACAACTTGTAACATTTTAAAATCCTTATTTTTTAAATTTTCTCAGAGAATTTTCTCCCCCTTAAATAGCTTGTGTAAGCATAAAATTATGTTATAAATACATTCTAATAATTAGGACTAAGTGGAATTGAAGTGATTTATATTAGTGATCAAAATTGTTGCTCCATTTTTGTAGAGAAAACACTTGGTATCAAGGCAAGGGGAATGAAATTGACCGGTATTTAGAAGCAAAACTTATTCTTAGAGAATGGATAGTTAAATAGTAAGTGATAAGAAAGGGAACATATTCTTCTTCTTTAGGCTCTACTAGACCTAGGAGGGTGTTTCCCTAAGGTCATAATAGGATAAGTAAAGATAAACACAAATTGGTGATTCAATACGTGTATCCAACCATTTCCTATGATAGTCATTAAAAGACCTAATTGACCTCATGGTGAGAATAATAAAATAATTATTCATATGCAAAAATATTAGAAATATCTTACCACAATACATGAATCCCATAAACCTTGCATATACATGTGCAAACATGAAAACCAATCTTATGTGACTCACTAAATGCTTAACTAGCTATATAATCATGCACAAGATTTAATACAAGTTATATCATTGAATCATGAGAGAGGAAATGATCTAAAAATTCTAAACAAATTAAAATAAAATATGCATTTTAAATATTCTAAAGTCATGGAAGGATAAACAATAAAATATTGGTGTGTTGATTAAATGTGCAAGTGAGTCAAATATTAGCTCTTAACATAAACACATAAAAGAACCAAACATAAGAAATAAGAATACATTTGTAAACCATAAGCATGGATCTATGATGAAACAAATATGCACCTACATAGAATCTTTCATGACAAAGCATATTTCAAAGACCCACAAATGAACAAAGGAAATCTCTATGACTGCATTAAATGCACTTTGACATGGTTTTAAAAATCCATTAAAGAATTAAATAATTAATAAAAATATCCAACAAGAAAATATGGCCTCAAGAATACACATACAACATATAAATCTCTTGAATGTGCCCAAGTCTAGCTATGGAGAAACTTGTATCATGAAGAGGATTTTGCATTCAATGCCTTATCTAGAATCCTAGCACATGTAGGGTGAGAAAACTAAGCTTAATCTACAATAATTGATGCCCTATAATAAAAAACATATATTAATCAAGGGGCAAGCATCTATAGCAAGACAAATCCTAGACTAACCAATCAACCCCTAATTACATCTCAAAACATACATATATAATAGTAAATATTTAGATTCTAAGTCTCATGGTCATGAGCACACATTACAAATCATGTCAAATTAGTCCACACATGGATCACATCAATGTGCAAGATTATGGGTAGAAGAGAAGTATTTGCATAAATGAGTAAATATACCTTGAACTAATCTTCACTACTTATGATCAATGAAGAAAATCTCCCACTTTCATGCAATTTGCTATTATAGGCCTACAAAATAGCGGTGTTGGCTCTATGTCATGGTCATATCACACCTTAAACCCATGCCTTATATAGTCCTCAAAACATACAACAATAAAAATCTCCATGCACAAATAAGGTATCTATATTGAATGATTGAGAGAGACGCCTACAAATACTATATTTTTAAAATTAGTGCCTACAAGAATGTATGGAAATACCATAAGTCAAATTCCTCTTGATACCAACTTCATCTTGCACACAACTCCACAAAATTAAAAATTAATATGCATGAGTCAAGCATCCACAACATGGCCCAAGGGCCCACTAGTTTCCACCAAGCTCGAATCATGCCATTAAGGAAACCAAGAATCCACCAATTCTATCTCAACCCCTATCACTCGATTTAATATTAAACTCAAACACATGACATAATATACTTTGAATTTCAAATGCAAGAAACCTTGACATTTTGGTTAATTGTGATCTTGACTTTTAAAAGAAAAGGGAAACATACAAAAGTAAAATGTTATAGAATTCAAGCCTTCCACTCAACTACATTTGAGAAGGAATTTGGTGTCCACAAAGTGCAAAATTTTGAAATAAGTCAAATTGTAGATACGAGAAGCCTTTAAGAATACAAAGAATTCAAAACACAAGCTTAAAGTTGAATCGTGGCAACAAAATATAAGTCTAAGAATACATTGCATCGATAATATGTGTTATAAAGATATTTAAACTAGATGCCATAACAAACACAAAATTTGGATTTGCAAAGGGCCAATCAAAGAATAAGGCAAACATGAAAGCATGAAACACATTTTTTATCATTGTTTAATGTTGTGCTTGAATTTTTATGCTACTAACATTATCATATCTAGGGCGCGCACCTTTATGATCTAGCTCTTCACCCCATCATTTTTTTAATTAATATTCATTAATACACTATCAATATCCAAGTCAAAACGCCACACGATCCAAACGTGAGAAAATTGCATCTAACCTACCAAAGGTTGACAAATCATAATAATAAATCTTTTGCTTTAAGCTCCAAAAATGGAGGTTGAGGATGGTCGATTTTGAGGGATATGTAAAATTATTTAATCTTTTATAAGAGACTGTTTGTTGGACAACATTTTATAGAAATAGTTTTCCACAAAACGTGGGTTTGTATTTGATGAAATGGTTTACAGAACATAGTAATTCGAGGTCGTACCAGACGTGGAGTACCAAGTTACGTAGTCCACCAACAGTTATATTTGCTTCTGACGCTTCCCTTTTGTTTCTTATTGTTATCCAACAAACTCTTGTCGGATATTTTATTAAGATTTACGTCTGTGGCTTCCTTTATCCTGTGTATAAAGGACCTAGGAGTCAAAGTTACAGAGTACAGAGAGTAACAAAGAAAGAAAAGAAAGAGAAGTTTGAGAAACAATGGAGAGAGCAGTGAACTCAGTGCTGCCAACAATGATAGTCTTTCTTGTGGTTCTTTCTCTTTCAGTCAGGATGGTAGATGGAAAAACCAGGCATTATAAATTTGATGTAAGTTTTACTGAATTAAGTGTTTTAAGAACTTTTATAGCTTTGAGGTTGTTACAATGTGAATCTATTTGGTGTGGACTCAAATTTGTAAGTATTTCATTCTGAGGTTTAATATTTTTGTTCCGTATATGCACATTCTATATTTTACTCTTGCTAGTAGAGCAAGTACAAACTCTTTCAAAAATTAGTTTTTTATGGAAATTAGGATTTGATTTTTTTTGGTTTGGACTTAAATTCACAAGTATTTGATTTTAACATCTGAAATCAAACCCAGCCTCAACTGAATCAAATAAGAATTATATCTTATTATTCACCTTGATCTTACTATGAATGGCTTTGCAATCAATGGTGCAGATACAATTGAAGAACGTTAGCAGACTGTGTCATACCAAGCCCATTGTGACAGTGAATGGGCAGTTCCCAGGGCCAACTGTTTATGCTAGGGAGGGTGACACAGTGCTCATCAACCTCACCAATCATGTCAAATACAATCTCTCCATCCATTGGTATGGTCCAGTATTACTATTATTATTTCAGAGAGTTATATATGCATTGTAATGGGTTTGAATTATGGTTGGAATTGTCGTTGTAGGCACGGTATAAGACAGCTCCGTACAGGATGGGCTGATGGGCCTGCGTATATCACTCAATGCCCCATTCAAACTGGGCAGTCTTATACTTATAACTTCACCATCACTGGGCAACGAGGGACACTCTTCTGGCACGCTCATATTCTATGGTTGAGAGCAACAGTCTATGGAGCTCTTGTTATTTTACCAAAAATAAATGTGCCTTATCCATTCCCCAAACCCCATAAGGAAATCACATTGATTCTAGGTCAGTGAAAGGGTTATCAACCATTGAATTATATATGATTTGATTTGATGATTAGTCATAGCATATAGCACTAGTACTGAGTTATGGTTTCTTGTGGATGCAGGGGAGTGGTGGAATGCAGACGTGGAAGCTGTTATAAATGCAGCACTTAAGACAGGAGGAGCACCCAATGTGTCTGATACTCACACCATTAATGGAAAACCGGGTCCACTAGGCACCTTCACATGTCCTATCAAAGGTAAGCAAGCAACTCCCACCTTTTAGACTTCTTTTCTTTAATGTCTTATCAGTTGCCATCTCACAAGTATTGCTAACTAGTGTGTTATGAATGATGAAATCTTATAACAAAAGACTGCAATCTCCCTTGTATTGCAGATACTTTTGTGCTTCCAGTTGAGCAGGGCAAAACATACCTGCTGAGAATAATCAATGCTGCACTGAATGATGAGCTCTTCTTCGATGTGGCAAGTCACCACCTCAAAGTGGTGGAGGTGGATGCAGTGTACACCAAGCCATTCGAGACCAAATCTGTAGTGATTGCTCCGGGACAAACCACAAACGTTTTGCTCCATGCAAACAAAAACCCTGGCAGGTATTTCATGGCCGCTCGCCCCTTCATGGATGCCCCTGTTCCTATAGACAACAGAACCGCCACGGCAATCTTACAATATATCAATGCACCCAATTCATCTTTTTCCTCCAACACGATTGTCATGCCTCAAATCCCATCTCCAAACGATACCACATTTGCCACCAACTTTAGCAACGCTATCAGGAGTTTAAATTCTGCCGAATACCCTGCAAAAGTCCCGCAGACAGTAGACCGCAATCTGTTATTCACAGTGGGGCTTGCATTGGACTCATGCTCATCCTGCTTAAATGGCACCCGTGCATCTGCTTCAATCAATAATGTAAGCTTTGTCATGCCCACCATTGCCCTTCTGCAAGCACATTATAATAACATCAATGGGATTTTCACTAAAGATTTCCCAGACAACCCCCCCACTCCTTTCAATTACACAGGCACACCGCCAAAGAATCTCTTCACATCCAAAGGAACGAGACTCACTCGTCTCTCATACAATTCAACACTACAGTTAATTCTTCAGGACACCAGCGTGCTGACTGTGGATAACCATCCAATACATCTCCATGGTTTCAATTTCTTCATAGTGGGTACAGGTTTTGGTAACTACAACCCAAAGAAGGACCCAGCTAAATTCAATTTGGTAGACCCTCCAGAGCGTAATACAGTGGGAGTGCCAACAGGCGGGTGGACTGCCATCCGATTTACAGCTGATAATCCAGGTATACACCATATTCTTTCATTTTCCCCTCACCTCCTTTACATTTTGTATATAATCCTGTCACCTGATTGTTGAATTGATGTGCTTACAGGGGTGTGGTTCATGCATTGCCATCTGGAAGTGCACACAACGTGGGGATTGAAGATGGCATTCGTGGTGGAGAATGGAAAAGGACCCAACCAATCCATATTGCCTCCCCCGAAAGATCTCCCCAAGTGCTAGTGCTACAGCCATTAACTGGCTTTACGTTCAATGTTCTGGACGAAAAAAGTGATTGTTTTTTATGTAGCAGTGAGTGAAGAATTTGGTGCGTCATAAGAGTCTTGCAATTCGCCGCTTGGTCGAAATCAAGACCGGAAATGTGTGAAAGAAACTTAATATACAACGAACAAACCACATGTCAATTGGTGTGGAGTATTGAGTACCTAGCTAAAAGGGCTCTTAAACAAAGAGTTGCAATTTTCATCAAGAATCATAATATAAAATTTAAGCAAACTTTATGTCAATATAATTTGGAAGGTCAATTTAGTAATCTTTGGCACGGAAATTTTAATAAGTTTCAGCAAATGTTATGTCAATATAAAATGAAAGGGGTCTTTTAAATTGATTAGGTTGTGCAATTTAAGTCATTAAGGACATTTTAGTTTACATTAAAAAAATATCTCGATAAAAAATTGGATAGCATGTAATCAATTTTAATTAATTGTCACTAAAAAGAACAATCTTCTATTATAACTTAGTATTTATCTTGGAGGAGCACTTTAGAAGTGTGGTGAATAATCTAATATATAGTATTTTACTAAGTTAGAAGAGAAACAAAGATTGTATCAATTAACAGAAAATGTTATCTAATAAATATAAAATTGTCATTTAGATTAGAAATATACTACAACAGTCAACTCAAATTCGTTCCCAATTTTAATCTCTTGGATTGAGATCAAATGTTTACCTCATGGATGTACTTTATGACATGAATAGTGAACCCCCTTCCCAATCCAAACTTTAAACTTTGACCAAATCCTTTTCTTTATCCACAAGAAAATTATAAGGCTTCAAGTCCATAGATACTAAAATCATCATTATCCAATGAAATTCAATAAGGTAAGGAAAATCAACAATCTATGAAAATCACCTCAAAATATACAACATAGCTTAAGTAGATAAAATACTATCCATGTATTATGCCATGGATGTGACCTAGAAAGAAACTCCCTTGCATATATATGGTACATGAAGCTCTACAAGCCAATAATCAAATCTAATGAGAAGGGGAAAAGGCATTGAGATGTGATATTAATAAACAAAAAATATCAATTCAATCATTAAAACTTTCATATATTTTAAGGTCTCATTCTTAAAACGTGTCATTTCTTCCTTGGGAGGCTTCCTATGCTAGTAAATAGAAGAATTTTGAGTCATGATTATGTATATTTCAACCTAACATTTCATGATTTACATAAGAGAATCATATGCTCAAACAAGGCTTAATCCATTAAAAATAAATATTAAAAACAAAAAAAAAGGATTTCTTCATTTTTCACACAGTTGCAAGAGATAAACTTCATAAAATTGGGGAGTATTTTTCATTTGGCTATAGAAAAATGTATCAATATTCTTTATAAGTCAAATTCTATTTATTCAAAATCTAAGTAGGAAAAGGACTTTCTAAATTTTCTCTCAATATGCTCCACATCCAACAACCTACACATACCTTCAATCAGAGATGTAAAAGACAACATACCTTGAAGTTGAGATGGAAAAGGCGGTGTACCTTCAACTTCAAATGTAAAAGATGGTGTGCCTCCAACTTGAAATATGACCAAGAGAAAGAGAAAGCTTAACATTTGTTGTTATTTCATGTGTAAAATCCTTGGATGGACTTAGATTCTCACCACCATTTTCATACAATCGTTATGAAAAATGAAAATAGGGAAGCAACTCACTGAAAGGAGAGTTGAGGAAGAAAGACTCAAACCTTTGGAAGCACAATAAGTTTATTTAATGTATACATTATTAGATATTATTCTTCTGTTAGACTCTAATTACTTAGTATGGAGATTATATTTTTGGTTTAATATGAAATGTCTTATTCATTATTTACACTTAGGATGAAAAAGATGCTAAATTAATATTTTACATACCATAATTTGGATGCTACTAGCATAGATATCCTAGATACATCTATCTAAAGACGTCAATAGATATCAATCTCGAGGTGCATATCTATTCTCAATAACAATTTAAATATAGGCGCCTCGAGACTGATATCTCTTAGCGTCTTTTAGATAGATGTATGTAAGATATCTATGCTAGTATTAAACTATATGATATTATATTATGTTATGTCATGTTATGTTATGATATATTATTTTATTTTATATTATATTATATCATATCATATCATATCATATCATATCATATCATGTCATGTCATATATTATGTTGTGTCGTGTTGTGTTATGAACTATGTTACATGTTATGTTATGTTAAAGTACATATTATATTATGTTATATAATATAATATAATATATCTAGATAAATATGTATATAATATAAATAAAAATGGGGAATTTAGGGCTAGGATTCTTGAGCTCGAGACAAGATTTTTGTAGCCTTTTAAAATAAAATATCAAAGGCATGTGAGTTAAAATTTGTTTTTAGGTGGAGCAAAGGAAAGTTTCAGCATCCCATAAGTTGATTTTCTCAGAGTAAGACAATTTTTTGTTAAGTTTCTAATAAAATAGGAACTTCAAATAAACACAGAGTCTCTAACAAACATGAGGGAATTGACCATCCATATCATCTATGCTTGTGGTGCATCGTGATGGTTGGATAGTTGTTTCCTACAACTACGCACTTCTTCCATGCCTCTTAATAACCTGCCCACTCATCCTAATGTAGGAACTAGTAGTAATATAACTTCTCCTAAGGGACCAAGTTTGTTATCTCAAACTAGGAACAATGTTTCTATCCAACCTGCTAAAAGTACTCAAAAACATTAAAAACAAATAGAAATTATAATATATGGTAGAGGATCTAAAATGAGTAAGGTCCAATATTTCTCTATTTGAATTAGCTTAGTTAACCAAATAGAAGGACCTAGGTAAGTGCATGGAGTTGTGACACAAAAAAGGCTCTTAAGATGCCACTTTTTTTCTGAAATCAACAAAAACTGATTTGCACGAGAAAATGGAAATTGTTACGCTCAAAATTTCAAGATGTAGCGAGAACAAGAGTGGAAGTGTTACGAGTCTAGTTTCTAAGCTACTAATTCTTTTTTAAATTAATGAATATTAAGGGTCTCAAAAAGGGGGGCCCAAAATAGGTCCTTTTTTTATCAAAAAAAATAGCATACGGTTTGAAGGCCCCCATTTTTCATCAACTTTTTTTTAGAATTTCAAAAATCTAAATAGTGAGAAATTAGTTAACACCATGCAATTTATTCTCCTTCTTTCAGCTAATTTTTTTAATGAATATATAATATCTTATGAATTTTTGAAATGGGTCACATCTTGAAAAGCTAAAATTTGAGTGTGCTCCCCCCTAATTTTGTTAAAAACTAATCAAAAATCAATTTCTCTTCATCACGTGTAGAACACAGCCTAGTTTTAAAAAATGTAATTTGTTTCACATTTCGATGAAGGGGTAGAAATCTATCCTAAAACTAGCACATGTTGGTTTTTAACCAAAAATGGAGGCAATTACAAGAGAATTTATGGATCAAAACCTTAACTTAATCAAAACGAAAAAAAAAAAATGTATTTAGATAGCTAAGAGAGAGGTTAACATCATCACGGTTTTTTTATAAACTTGATTGAAAGACATGCAAATATGACGGTCAGCACAGACAAAAATATGAGGGAATTTGGAAAATCCTGTGGAAAACTTGTCCAAAGCAACTCATTTGGCGATCGCCAAATTTGGCACATCACATTTGGAGCACGCCAAATTTGGCACATCACATTTGACGCACGCAAAATTTGGTACATCACATTTGGCGCACACAAAATTTGGCACACGTTAAATGTGATGTGTCATTTGGAGAGTGCCAAATTTGCCACTAGCCAAATGAGCTACTTTGACAAAAAAACTAAGTTTCCCCTCTCTTTGCTCGACCACTTTGATAATGTTGAGAGTTTGTGGTTTATGATCATAGATGGATAGTTAAGGTTTTACCTTTCATATACTCTCTGCCTCCTTCCCTCTTAACCAATACGTACCCATTCTCTCTCAACCCTTTCTAGGTCTCTCCTACACTCTCTACCTTGTCTTACATCCTTAGGGTTTAAGGTATAGGGTTGAGGGTTTAATGTATAGGACAACTCCCTCTCTTAGGTCTCTTTGTCCCTCTATCCCTCCCACCCACTCTCTCTCAAGTCTCTCCCTTCCTCTATTCCTCCCACCCCCTCTCTCTCAAGTCTCTCCCTCACTCTATCCCTTCCACCCTTTGTCTCTTGAATCTCTCGCACCCCCTCTCCCTCTCTTAAGTATCTCCCTCCCATCCTAACTAGATAACCCTCTTGAATCTTTGATTTGTAGTAGTCTCTCTCTCAGGCCTCACTCCCTCCCACCCTACCTAGAAAAATATCTCTCACTCAAACCCCCTCTCTCACACTCCCTCTCTATCAAGTCTCTCCCTTGGAACATCCCTCCTACACCCTCTCCCTCTCTTAGGTATCTTCTTCAAAATATCCCTTCCACCCCCTCTCCCTCCCATCCTAATTAGATAACCCTCTTTATCTGATGTAGTAGTTTCTATATCTTTGGTCTCACTCCCTCCAACCCTACCTAGACATATCTCTCTCACTCCAACCCCCTCTCTCGGGTCTCTCCCTCAAAATATCCCTCCCACCCGCTCTCCCTCTCTCAAGTCTCTCCCCAAGCCTAATTAGATAACTCTCTTTTCCTCTCAAGTCTCTCTCTCTCAAGTCTCACTCCCTAGCATTGATACCTAGACTAATCTCTCTCAGGTCTCACTCCCTAGCATTGATACCTAGACTAATCTCTCTCAGGTCTCACTCATTGGCATTGATACCTAGAATAATCTCTCTCACTCCAATCCCCTCTCTCACACTCCCTATCTCTCAGGTCTCTCCCTCAAAATATCCATCCCACCCCTTCTCCCTCTCTCAGGTTGCTCCCTCCCATACTAAATAGATAACCCTCTTTCTCATATGTCCATTTGAAAGGCTTATATGCTTCTTACACCTTAACTCCATCTATAGATAACCCTCCCACCCCCTCTCACGCTCCCTCTCACTCCCTCCCACCCTACCTAGACATATCTCTCTCACTCCAACCCCCTCTCTCTCGAGTTTCTCCCTCAAAATATCCCTCCCACCCCCTCTCCCTCTCTCAGGTCTCTCCCTCCCATACTAACTAGATAACCCTCTTTCTCAAATGTAGTAGTATCTCTCTCTTAGGTCTCACTCCCTCCCACCCTACCTAGACTATTATATCTCACTCCAACCCCCTCTCTCACAGCTCTCTTCCTCAAAATATCCATCCCACCCCTTCCCCCTCTCTTAGGTCTCTCCCTCCCATCCTAACTAGATAACTCTCTTTCTCTGATGTAGTAGTCTCTCTCTCTCAAGTCTCACTCCCTCCCACCCTACCTAGACAAATCTATCTCACTCCAACCCCCTCTCTCCCCCCCTCTTGTCTTTTTCTCTCTCACCCCATCTCCCTCTCATCCCTCCCAACCCCTCTCCCTCTCTCAAGTCTTTCCCCCCACCCTAACTAGATAACTCTCTCTCCCTCTCAAGTCACTCTCTCTCAAGTCTCACTCCCTCCCACACTACCTAGACTACTCTCTCTCACTACAGTCCCCTCTCTCACACACCCTCTCTCTCAGGTCTCATTCCCTCCCACCCTACCTAGAAAAATATATCTCACTCCAACCCCCTGTCTCACACTCCCTCTCTCCCCCTTTGGTATTGTTATCTCTCTCACTCCATCTCCCTCTCTTAGGTCTTTATCTTTCTCTCTCTCTCCATCCCTCCAACCCCTCTCCCTCTCTCAGGTCTTTCCCCCCACCCTAACTGGATAACTCTCTCTCCCTCTCAAGTCTCTCTCGCTTAGGTATGACTCCCTCCCACACTACCTAAACTAATCTCTCTCACTCCAATCCTCTCTCTCACACTCCCTCTCTCTTAGGTCTCATTCCCTCCCACCCTACCTAGAAAAATCTATCTCACTCCAACCCCCTCTCTCTCTCCCCCTTTGGTATTTTTTTCTCTCTCACTCCATCTCCCTCTCTTAGGTATTTATATTTCTCTCTCCCTCTCATCCCTCCAACCCCTCTCCCTCTATCAGGTCTTTCCCCCACCCTAACTTGATAACTCTCTCTCCCTCTCGAGTCTCTCTCTCTCAGGTCTCAGTCCCTCCCACACTACCTAGACTAATCTCTCTCGCTCCAATCCCCTCTCTCACACTCCCTCTCTCTCTCCCCCTCTGGTTTTTTTGTCTCTCCTCCATAGCCTCTCTTGAGTGAGTTATCTTTCTCTCTCCTCTCCTCTCTCTCTCTCTCAAGTCTCTCTCGACTCTCTCTCTCCTCCCTCTCTCTCCCCCCCTCTATTCTATTTCTCTCTCTCTCTATCTATCTATCTATCTCCCTCTCTCTCTGGTCTCTCCCTCCCACCCCCTCTCACTCACTCCCTCTATCTCTCTCCCACTCTCTTTGTCCCTCTCTCTCATGTCTCTCCCTCTCTCTCTCTCTCATCCCTCTATCTTGGGCACTCCCTCTCCCTCCTCCACATCTCTCTCCCATCCCTCTATGTCCCTCCCTCTCTCTACCTAATCCCTTCTTTCCATCTCTCTATCTCCTTCTCCCTCCTCTCTACCCTAATCCCTCAACCTTAACCCCTATGTATCATCTACCCTATATTGGACCTCAACCCTCTACCCTATACATTGGACCCTCTACCCTCTGCCCTTAACCAATACCCTCTACCCCCAGCCTATACCCTCTGCCCTTAAACCCTAAAACTCTCTACTCTCAGCCTGAATCCTCTACCTCTACCCTCAGCCCTATACCCTCAACCCTCAACCCTTAAACCCTCAATTCTCAACCCTCTACCCTATACATTGGATCCTCAACCCTCATCTCTCTTTGTCCCTTCCCTCTTCTCTCCTCTATCTCCTTCTCCCTCCATCTCCACTCCCTCCATCCTCCCTCTCTACCCTAATCAAGTCTTCCCTCAACCCCTCAACCCTCAATCTCTCAACCCTAATCCCTCTCTCTCCCCCTTTGGTCTCTTTGTATCTCTCACTCCATCTCCCTCTCTTAGGTCTTTATCTTTCTCTTTCCCTCTCATACCTCCCAACCCCTCTCCCCCTCTCAAGTCTTTCCCCCCACCCTAACTAAATAACTCTCTCTCAAGTCTCACTCTCTCCCATGCTACCTAGACTAATCTTTCTCACTCCAATCCCCTCTCTCACACTCCCTCTCTCTCAGGTCTCACTACCTCCCACCCTACCTATAAAAATCTATCTCACTCCAACCCCCTCTCCCACACTCCCTCTCTCTCTCCCCTTTTGGTCTTTTTGTCTCTCTCAAGTCTCATCCCTCCCAACCCCTCTCCCTCTATCAGGTCTTTCCCCCCACCCAAACTAGATAACTCTCTCTCTCAGGTCTCACTCCCTCCCATGCTACCCAGACTAATCTCTCTCACTCTAATCCCCTCTCTCTCTCAGGTCTCACTCCCTCCCACACTACCTAAACTAATCTCTCTCACTCCAATCCCCTCTCTCCCAAGTCTCATTCCCTCCCACCCTACCTAGACAAATCTATCTCACTCCAACCCCCTCTCTCACACTCCCTCTCTCTTAGGTCTCTCCCTCCAATTCTAATATTAATTTGACTCAAAATGCATGCATGACATTTCAATGCAACACATTTGGCGCTCTCCAAATTTGGCGAGCGTCGAATGTGTTTTTTTCTTGGAACGGTAAAATAGGAGTTGAGCTCGTGATTCAGGCCCACATGTTTCTACATTTATTTGGTTCAACGCTTTATCCAACTTAGACACACCTTTTTTATGTAGTTGAATCCATTTTGTACCAATCTATGCTTGATCCATTACCTTTTTACCACCAATTTGTATGCTAAACAACGTAGAAGAAGAAAATTTGAAGTTTCTACATCATTTTACATTATCTCAGGTAATATATTCATTTTGGTACTACTGAAATATTTTATTTAGTTTATTTGTTTTTTTTTTATAATATAAACCATTCCTTTCATGATATTATTAATCATAACAGTTTGACGTACAATTCAACATTGAATTAGATGGAAGTTGCATAAAAAGTTTAATTTTTATGAGTTTTAAGAAGAAGAAGAAATGAAAAACATGACATAGTTTAGATGAATTCATGTTTAAACTTATATAAATGGCATCTAATTAACACAAATTTTCTTATGAATTCCATTTTCATTGCTTATAGTAGTCCATTTCCATCATGACTAGTGGAATTCACTCTATTTCATTTTAGGTAGATGTTTATATTGAGTTTTTTTGTTTTGTTTTGACAATTTATAGACCATTTTTTGATGATTTTATTAATCTTCATTGTTACACATAGAATTCAACATTTAGTTAGATGGAAGTTGCATGTAAAAGTTTTAATTTTTAGGAGTTGGAAGATAAAAAGTGGAAAACATGACATAATAGATTCAAATTCATGTAAACTTATATAGAGGATTTGAAAATTTGCCTCAAGGAAATGGCTCAAAGCAATGTGGTCTCATGGAATGTAAACAACTTATATATCTAGAGGATTTCAAATTTTCATTTTTGCTCCTTGATGGACTGTACCTTTAACCTCTTCTAATGTAATTGCCACATTATATCTAAATCAAAATATTTTCATGCCATAAAGACATCATAGTCCCAAGGCATTAATTACAGCCACTGAGAGTAAAACATAGTCCTAAAGTATTTTGGAAAGTAGGTCACAGGGTCACTATCCATTGCATTCTTGGGGTGGCTCTCACTTTTTTGTCTGTTCTTGTCATACACTGCCATTATCATGGATTGAAACCTTGTTATTGCCCTTGGACTATCTCAGTGATTCTATGCATTTAATGTCTTCATTATTTAAGGTGTCAAAATCCTAACTAAAGCATGCACAAATAAGCAATTAGTTGAATCATCACTCAAACTCTTCCCTTCAATTTTCTTCTTAACTAAAATATATTTGAAAACATCTATGCTTTCATGCCTAAAATCATATTCATCATCATAATTATACTAATATCTTATCTTGTTGAACAACCATTTCCTCATGAATTAAGAACTTGATAGGCAATGGTTGATACCTAGACTTGGTGTGAAGTGTTTTCCCTACTATGGTGTGAGTCAAAATTTATATTCATTGTTGAATTGTGATTTTTAGTGATGGTTTTGGGAAAACTTTTATTTTCAACTAATTTAGAAAACCTAAGAGCTTTCATCAATGTTAATGCAAGTTTTCATTCATTATTTTGTACCGTAAAAAATTCATCTTCATCATGCTTAGATAAATTCAAGTGACTTGACATAGTTGTTAATGCAAGTTTCCATTCATTCATACCACTTACCTTTCTAACAAATAAAAAGTGTATTGATTTTGTGCAATTGAAAATTATTATTGTCTTTGTAAGTTACCTCATTGCCGAAGAAATAGTGAATAATTCCAAGATATAACAACACAAACCCTTCTTTTGAATTCATTCTTCATGGCTTGGTTATGTTTGTCACCATTCTCTATTATAAACCAAGGCGCTCTGAAGGACAATCACAATGTGGTTTTGACAACAATAAGCACAAGATTCTCTAGTTTTTAAAGGTGGCAGCAACTTATACCCTAGGTTTGACACTTTTTTTCTCCTAAGCACTTGTTTGCACTCCAAAGACTCCCCTAAAACCCTTCTTAACATTGATCAACGCTTACATGAAGCAATTTTGTACAAATACCTCAAAGTACTAGGTTTTACATAATATAGTTGAAAAAAGAAACAAATTGTCCTCAATAACTCAAGCAAAATAATGATTTAGCAACCCTCATTTTGTCAACACATGCATATAGGCCTACAGAAAATTAGTACCAAGTTTCATAGATTTTTATATGATGCATCAAAAGTTATGGGTTTTTTGAAGCTCGCTAGAAACCCTAGGTTGGGGACAACAATGTTTGATAAGTTAAATTAGTTACATTACATATAGGAATCAAAAGACATGTTTGATAATATATGCAATGTTTGCTAAGTTACAAATGTTATGCAATGTGAATTAATGCTTTGAGTTTTAAAGATATGAAATGCAATATAATCAACGATATGAATATGTTTCATAAAATGCTTAGTGTATTTCATAAAATTCAATGTAATCAATGGTATGGATATGTTTCAAAAAATGCATTACTTACTTTTGTTGTGGTATGGAGGTAGACATGTGTGAATTTTTTTTTAGCATATACATGTTTGATAAGATGCTTTGGTAGACATGTATGGAAAAGTGGTAGCATAGAAAAAGGTAGTGAGTTATTTGAAAGAATGCCTCAAAGAAATGTGGTCTCATGGTGATGTCCATCACCATGAGACCACATTTCTTTGAGGATTTTTTCCAAAAAGCTCAGTGCCTTCTTTCATAAATTGTTTTGGTAGACATGTATGAAAAATGTTGTAGCATAGACATGTTTGATAAGATGCTTTGGTAGACATGTATGGAAAAATTGGTAGCATAGAAAAAGGAAGTGAGCTGTTTGAAAGAATTCCTCAAATAAATGTGGTCTCATGGTGATGGACATCACCATGAGACCACATTTCTTTGAGGTATTTTTCCAAACAAATCACTACCTTCTTTCATAAAATGCTTTGGTAGACATGTATGAAAAAATTTGTAGCATATGCATGTTTGATAAGATGATTTGGTATACTTTTTTGGATAAGGAGGCCAAAGCTTGACCCAAGGAAAAATATTTCACAGCCATGTCGAGCAAGAAATGCAATACCAGGAAGACGTCCATGCGAGCTGCAAGGATTTCAGGAGGAACATTATCTAAGAGACTGTGGCAGTCCAGAATGGTCCTCTCAAAATCATCACAAATAATGCCAGATCTGAGAGTCATCAAAAAATATCCACACGATTCATTAGATAGAAAATCATTATGAGAAATGAAACCACCAATAGGGAAAACACTAGAGTCGAACAAGTAATTATCCAAAGATTTACGAAGCTCCAAGCAAGAGAACATGTATGGTTGTACAAGTTTAGAAGCAAGAATGTAGACCATTTCAACATTTAGTAAAATATCCATGCATATAGTAATAAAATGGGAAAGAACTTCAAAAAAAGTGGCATTTGCATTGTCCTGCAACCAATGATTTTCCACCACCTTTTTAACAGCCAAAAAAACATTTGCATCATCTAAGAAAAAGATCTTACCAAGTTTCTCATGATCATACAAATGAGAATCAAAATAATCCTTACACTTTTGTGGTAGAACAACTCTATTCCATGCCACTTTGATATCGAAAGACATTCTTTAAAACCACACCATCTGCAAAGTTTATAAAATTCCAGCCAGCAAAGCGAGCCATCTTGCTTAAATATAAAGCAATAACTTTATGACAATGAAGTCGGCCTAGAGGAGTATTTAAAAACATCATTAGGCCACCCAAAGCATATAAATAAATGATAAACAATACTTTCAATTCTCTAATTACCAGAGGAAGATAATGCGGCGAACCCCAAAGAATAATTACTAGATGTGAAGTAAACAAATCCAAATGCCAACCACAAAGAATGATTTGAGGAGGATACAAATGTCAAATCCAAGACTTTGATGCAACCAAGTATGTAAGAAACATCACTTTTAATGATAATGCAAATGAATTGAGGCCTTCGAAAAGAAAAGGAAGATCAAATAATAAAGAATAAATCACCTCAAAGCCCACAAAAAATTCTAAAAGAGATTAACTACCATCATGAGTAAGCCTGCACAAGCTTGAAAAATTATTACCAGATGTGGAATAAACATATTTGAGGCAGATACAAATGTCAAATCCAAGACTTTGAAGCAACCATGTATGAAACAAGCATCACTTTTAATGATAATGCAATCAGATTAAGGCCTTTGAAAAGATAAGTCGGACCAAATAAAAAGAGAACATATCACCTCGAAGCCCATGCAAATACTGTCATCATGAAGAAGCCCACACAAGCTTGATAAAGACATGGATTTAAAGAAAATGATTAGAAACAATCATACCATTTCCATGAGATAAAGCCCAAATAACCAATATTGTACTTACTTGTGAAGGGGAGGAATTTCTTCCCCCAAAAATTCCTTAAAAGCAATTTTCTCATCAATGGCTTTGTTAGCAAGAAAATCAGCCACATGATTTGCTTCTCTGAAGCAATGAGACACCAAGAAGTTGTTAAATAGTTCCAATAGAAGGAGCGCTTTTTCTAATAGATATTGAAGATGCCACACATAAGATTCTCTATTAATAATTGCATGAAAAATTACCATGGAATCACCTTCTATAACAATGTCTTTGATTCCTAAAGAACTAGTTAATTCTAAACCAAGACTTAGGGCCTCAAGCTCAGCTCGATTGTTAGATCCATTAGGTAAAACTTTACAAGCTACTTTGAGAACCTTAGAACCGGAGTCTGAAATAACAATACCAACTCCTGATTTCCCAAGGTTGCCTCTCGAGGTTCCATCATAGTTCAATTTATACCTGTTTTTTGGAGGAGGCGACCATTTAGCTTCCTTCCTAGTCATACACTTGTCAACCTTATTTGTGATTGAACCATGAAAGGGTAGGGATTTAATTTTCAGCTAGGATTTAATAATGAAGCTATTCCAATTTGAGAAAAATTTCAAGCTATTTATTTGTTTAAAAATGTGTGCTTTTGTAACTTTTGAGATAGAATTCTCTAATTTAAAGAGCACATCATCCAGTGAAGCAAATTTACCTCTAAAAATTTTATTGTTTCTCTCAATCCAAATATTCCACAAAAGTAAGGAAGGGGAGACAACCCATAAATAGGAGAAGAAAGAACTCTGATAAAGAAAAGGCCAAGAATTGAACTAAAGAGATAAAGAATGGCATAGCCTCGAATACCAACCAAGTTTATGAAACAACCAATACCAACACTGAGAAGTGAAAGGGAAGTGAAGAAAGAGATGATATGAGGATTCTAAGAAGTAGCCACAAAAGACACAGGGGAAAGAAGTTGTGATGCCCAATTTATCTAGCCTAGCCCTTGTTAGAACTCTATCATGAACAACTACCCAAGCAAAATCTCTTGCCTTCGGAAGGCAAGCATCATTCCAAAAAAAAAAGGCGGGCAACTCTGATTTTTCAAAAGAAGCCAATAAAGACTTGTACCCTTCCTTCACAAAGTAGTTTCCTGAATTTTCTTTAGTCCATATGAGAACATCTTCCTTATTAGAGAAAATAATATTTCTTTTTCCCAATTCCTTGTTAAAAGCCAATTTCAGGGAGAGAGGAATAGGAAATGCATCAATGGATTTCCAAGAGATGCACAAAATCGAACTTGAAAAATCCATTGTTAAATAGTCAGCCACATGAGATCCCCAATGACTTTTAAGCATTGGCATTAGATTACCCCAATCTCTTCTTTGAGACAAAGTTGGGTAACCATTCCAAAAATCCTCCCAAAATTTTGCCTTCTTTCCATTGTGAACCATCCATGATAGATGAGGAAGAATGGTTGACCGACAAGAAGCAATGAAGTTCCATAAAACAGAGCCTTTGGGCAAAGAGGAGGCAGTAAAGATACACTACCTTGAATGGGAGTTTAAATATTTGGAAAACATAATTTTTCCCCATCTCGAATTAGGAGATTGATAAAGTCTCCAAGATAATTTAGCTCCTACAGCAAGATCTTGGTGGTCCAAACCTCTAATACCAATCTCACCAATCTCTTTGGTAAGACAAACCCTATCCCAAGCAATAAGGGTAATTTTGGCCTTGCCCCCAACATTATCATTCCACTGAAAAGATCTCAAGACTGAATTTAGATGGGTTAGAGTGGAAACAAGAGCTTTAAGAATGGACATCAAATAAATAGGGACTAGGTTAAGCACTAATTTTATCATCTTAATCTTTCCTAAAAAAGATAACCACTTATGCTTCTATGAAAGGATTCTTCCTAAAATTGAAGAGGTCACTTTTTCCTAGAAAGAAGGCAAGATCTTACCAGAAAAGAATGGAATACCAAGATAGAAGCAAGGAAGAGAGCCAATGGGGAATCCCCAAAATTGTTTTAACTTCTCTTCAATAAAATGAGGAACATTTAATATGAACAACTTCGATTTTGTAGGATTAATCATTTGCCTTGATGCCAAAGAATACTCCATTATAACATTTTTGATGACTTTAGCTTCAAGAATTGAAGCATGACCAAACAATAGGGTGTCATCAACAAAAATACCATGAGTTTGGTTTTCTTGCAAGTTAGGCAGATGTATGCCTCTCCAAAGGTTATTCTGATTAGCTGCTTTGATTGCTCTACTGAGCCCTTCGGACATGAGAATGAATAGGAAAGGGGAAAGAGGATCCCTTGCCTAATCCCCCTAGAAGAAGAGACAAAACCACAAGAAGACCCATTAAGTAACACAGAGAATCTTGCAGAAGATATACAAGATTAGATCCATTTAACCCATTTTTCACAAAAACCATACGGAGAATTGCTAAAAGAAAGTCCTAGTTAACCCTATCATAGGATTTCATCATATCCAATTTAAGAATCATAGCCAAGATCTTATGTTGTATAATACAATGTAGAATTTCATGTGCAACAATTGCACCATCAACATCTTCTCTTCAAGGGACAAAACCACCTTGCTCTTCAAAGACGATGTGCAGAATAATTCCAGCCAGGCGAATAGAGATAGCTTTTGTGAAGATTTTGTTAAGATTATTACAAAGAGATATTGATCTGAAATCTGTAAATGTAGGAGTCTCCACCTTAGGAATGATAGCAATAAAGGTAGTGTTAAGTTATTTGAGGATAGATCTATTACGCCTTGATTCTTCCAAAGCCCTTAGAACATCTTAACCAATAATATTCCAACATTTTTGGAAGAAAAAGGTAGTGAAGCCATCCGGACCAGGGGCCTTCTCAGGAGACATGTCAAAGACTACCTGTTTTAGTTCCTCAAGAAAGAAGGGAGCCATAAGCAACGTATTATCCTCCTAAGAGACCAAACAAGGAATAAAATCTAAGATAAAATCCTTTATTTTAATCGGTTCTGAAAAGAGAATATTTTTAAAGAAAGAAGTAGATTCCTGAGCAATATCCTTGTCATCTTCCAAAAGAGTGCCATCATCATTTTTAATGGAAGAGATTATATTCCTATGCCTCTTAATCTCTTTTGAGGCATGTAATTTTTTTGTATTCTTATCCCCTTCTACAAGCCAAGTATCTCTATATTTTTGCCTCCAATAATATTCCTCACGCAGAAGAACCTCATCTAAATCAGATTCCAGTGATTTTTGAAGCTCAAAGGACTCTGAATTCATAACATTGTTGAGAACTTGCTCTTTTAGAGTTTCAATTTATTTTTGGAGTCTAGACTTTTGTGAGAAAATGTTCTTAAAATGTGATACATTCCAAGATTTAATTTTACCTTTTAAGAAGTTCAACTTTTTAACCAGTTGAAACATTCGAGAACTAGCAAAAAATGGAGAAATGTCCCACCAAAGTTGAATCATGGGGATAAAGCTTTCATCTCTAAACCACATGGGCTCAAATTTAAAAAGAATCTTATTAGGATCCCTATCTTCTAGAATGGTTAACAAAACTGGGAAATGGTCAGAACCCGGATAACCAACAACAAAAGAATATACATCAAAATCTAAGACAAGCCATAAAGGGGGTAGCAAGAAATGATCTAACCTTTCCGCTATTTGAAATAAGTTCTTCCTTTTGTTGGTCCAGGTAAAAAGACCATTTTGTGGTTTGCAATCAAAGAGTTTATTGTTGAGGATGAAGCCCTTGAAATCTTCCAAAACCCTTTTATTGGGGTAGATACCACCAAATTTCTCAGCATCCTCTACAATTGCATTGAAGTCCCCATCGAGAATAACCAAAGAATCACTTAGGGCTTGAAAGATTAAGGATAATTGATTCCACAACTTTTGATTGTCAAGTGCAATGTTCGAACCATAAACATTAAGCAACCAGAAATTTTCCTTCGACAACTTGCTTTTGACAAGAGCTAAGGACCAGTGGAAGGTAGAAGCCACTACCCTTAAATCAAGTGTGGTTTCTTTCCATAAAAAGGTTAACCCCCAAGAAGCTCTTGTTGAAGGAAAATAAAATAAAATTTCCAAACAAACCATTTGGAAAAAAGGAATTCTACAGAAGAAGAGTTTAATTTTGTCTCTTGCAACATAACAATATCAAAATCTGTAACTTCTAACTGCACCTAATTAGGCATCTCTTGTTAAGGGTGTTTAAGCCCCTAACATTCCACAAGAAAATCCTCATTTTCCTCGAGGGGAGGATATTTCTCCCCTCTTCCTTTGAGTTTTGTTTTCTGAGTTGACAACCCAACAGTAAACTCCAACTGTAAGGTATTTTTAATGGCCCTCGACCTTGTCAAAGGAGGACTTAAAGTTCTCACCTTCTTGGGAGGAGAAAACAGAGTTGCTTGTATGCCTACATCTATCTCTTCCCAAGTCTTCAAATTCTTAGGTTTGAGTCCTCTCTTCCGAGGGGAAGAGAAAGGTGGGTTAGGCGATAAAGGAGACTGGGAGATAAGAAGCTTCTCTTTAGGCAGCGGACTCAATACTCCATCAACCACAATTTCCAAATCCAAAACCTTATCTGGGGAGATAGCATCAAAGAGATTTTGAGAGAGAGGAAAGATAAAACCTTTCTCAATTTGCACAAAATCATTATCAATTGTAGTCAAAATTCTTTCTTGAATTTCATCATTGAAGTTTGTATTGGAAGATTTAACATTTTTAATCAAATAAAATTCTTAAAAAATATATAAACTTATTTTTCCATTTTGACAAGATTAAAAATAATTAAAAAGGGGTGAAATAAGCATAGAATAATTTTTAATCAAATAAAAAGCTTAAAAATTATATAAACATATTTTTCCATTTTGACAAGATTAAAAAAAATTAAAAAGGAGTGAAATAAACTTATAATATTGTGAAATGTTTGGACCTCCATCTACTTTCTCATTACAAGCGGCAGAGATAGAGTAAATAATTTTTTGGGCATATTAATAATCATGGTAAAAATTAAAAAATTAAATATGAGGAGCCGTGACAGAAATTGTGATGCACGAGCCTACCCAACCAAAATACAAATCATATTTTAATTTATCATTTTATGTATTTGTAGCTTCAAAAAAAAATCCCTGTTTCTAATTTCCTTGTCAAGTGGGCGCTATTTTATCAGCACACAGAAAAACAATAGAATGAAAATCTTATGATAGAATTTTTTTTGTCAAATATACCTAATGTTATTTTAATATTTTCAGTATTACAACTCAAATCATTTAATGTTAATCTATATTTTCAGATGCACCACCAGTGGGTACCTTAGATTAATCCATGAAAACTACGCACAACTCCTTCAGGTTGTCATGAATCTCCCAATATTGGCTTCTATGTGAATGCTCCAATATAGTTGAAACTCTATGATTTCTCCTCGATAAAATGGTGACCGCTCAGACATAATTGATTTTATTTTCTACCGAATGCATTGATTTTGATCAATAGTGGGAAATTTAGGCACAAATTTAAGTAGTTGGCGATATTTATTGCAAAGCCCGTGGGAAAATCTACAAATTTAATTGGATGGGATCTGTCATTAAATTCAAAGCTATCCCTGGAGGTAGGACAAAATGATCTGAGTTTGAAGGCGGTGGTGGTTGATTTGACAAGCACAACATTGGTAGGAGGTAGGAAATTTCAGTCTATTCAAATGCATGATACATGATGTGTTAGGCATCCACCTCGGTGCATTCTTGGGGCTGGATAGCCAACGTCGAGTAGAAACACCTGCCAATATGGCACTCCACGCGACCACTTTTCTTGAGGCATATTGCCAATCAGATCATAAGCCTTCATTATGCTTACGTATTTTTCCTGCATGCCTGTCGGCCCCTTTGTATTCATTTAAATTTGTAAATCAGGGTCGTTTTCCTTATTAAAAGATCTAATTTTATTTATTTAATCTTTTCACCTCCTGACTATATCTTGGGCCCATCATATTACCGAGAAATGATTGCCACTGTCCAAAAGGTCCTTGGTTAGGATCCATTCAATCAATATCTTACATTTTAAGATCTAATAAATAACAACAATCATCAGATATATTATGGATTGTATTGAGTCACTAAATCTTTTTTCAAAGGATAAGCTATTTATGTTATTGCACAATTTTTAATTTTAGTTACTGTGTAGGATGAATAAACTATTTATATTATTACCAAAAATTTAATTTTAATTACTGGGTAGGATGAACTATTTAAGGTATTCATTTTTAATTTTATATTAAAAATAATTTAAAACATTTTTTATAGAGACTTTTAGATATTAAGTGAAAGGAAATTAATTATTATTTTGTATAATTATCACTATATTTTTTTAAAGAAATTTGAATAAATACAATTACTAATCATATAATATATTGAATTTAATTAGAAGGTATTCATTTTAAATATATAATTAAATATAATTCTTAAGGTTTCAAATGAATCTATTTATTATATATATCAAGTTATGTTATTATGAAAACTTTCATTTTATATAAATTTATTCATATCTAAATGTTTCAAATCATATAAATCATTCTTTTTTTCAAAATGTTTCTCATTTCTACTCCATCATGCAAGGATTATAGCCTTTCTTCACTTAACCAATATTTTCATCAATTTTTGCACCCAACAGAGGACTCTTTCGTTCTTTAAGGTGAGTTAATTTGTAATTTCATGTTTCTTCAACATTTCCAGCATTAAATAATAAGGGGATGAAATTTAATTAGTTTGTAAAGTTTGAATACATTTTATAATTGATTGATTATATTTCATTTGTGCTTCATATTCCATAGTAATCTAAAATTGTATTATATTTTGAATCTTTCTTTTCCAATATTCTTCAATGGAAAATGCATTTTCTATAAAATAAAATTAGAGTTATCATTCAAAAATCTTTCATTTTTTATTGAAACTATTAGATAATAAAGAAATGGAAATTAATTATTATTTTGTATAATTATCACTATGATTATTATTTTAAATAATTTTGAATAAATTCAATTACTAATCATATTATATATTGAATTTAGTTAGAATGTATTCATTTTAAATATCCTATTAAATATAATTCTTAAAATTTGAAATGAACATTTATTATATATATCGAGTTATAATGTTATTATGAAATTTAGATTTTATTCATAAATCATTTATCATTTTAATTATTATATATAAATTTATTCATGTCTAAATGTTTGAAATCATATAAATCATATTTTTTGTTAGAAAATGTTTGACTCATTTCTACTCCATCATGCAAGGATTATAGCCTTTCTTCATTGGGTCAATCTTTTCATCAGTTTTGCACCCAATAGAGGACTCTTCCATTCTTTAAGGTGAGTTAATTTGTAATTTCATGTTTCTTCGACATTTCCGACATTAAATAACATGGGGATGGAATTTAATTAGTTTTTAAGGTTTGAATATCTTTTATACTTGCTTGTTATATTTCATTTGTGTTTCATATTCCATAGTAATATGAGATTGTATTATATTTTGAATCTTTCTTTTCCAATATTCTTCAATGGAAAATGCAATTTCTTTAAAATAAAACTAGATTTATCATTCAAAATATCTTACATTTTTTATTGAAACTATTAGATAATAAGGGAATGAAAATTAATTATTATTTTGTATAATTATCACTATGATTATTATTTTAAAGAATTTTGAATAAATACAATTAGTAATCATATTATATATTGATTATGAAATTTAGATTTTACTCATAAATCATTTATCATTTTAATTATTATATATAAATTTATTCATATCTAAATGTTTGAAATCATATAAATCATTTTTTTTGTTTCAAAATATTTGACTCATTTCTACTCCATCATGCAAGTATTGTAGTCTTTCTTCATCGAGCCAATCTTTTCATCAATTTTGCACCCAACAAAGGACTCTTCTGTTCTTTAAGGTGAGTTAATTTGTAACTTCATGTTTCTTCAGCATTTCCTGCATTAAATAATAAGGGGATGAAATTTAATTAGTTTGTAAAGTTTGAATATCTTTTATACTTGGTTGATTATATTTTATTTGTGTTTCATATTCCATAGTAATATTTTATTGTATTATATTTTGAATCTTTCTTTTACAATATTCTTCGATGGAAAAAGCAATTTCTTTAAATAAAACTAGATTTATCATTCAAAATATCTTTCATTTTTTATTGAAGCTATTAGATAATAAGGGGATGGAAATTAATTAATTAGTTTGTTAACTTTAAATATCTTCTAGAGTTGCTTAGTATGTTAGTTGTGTGGCTTCCCAATAATATGAAAATTCTTAACCTTAGTATGTTAACTTTAAATATCTTCTAGAGTTGCTTAGTATGTCAATGGATTTTCTTATAGGTCATGGCAAATGTTGTGGAAGAAATCAATCAAAATGATCTACAAAGTACAAAATCAGAAGAATCTATGTCAAGTCCTCTAATATCAAATGTGTCAGTTAGATCAAACGAATTTAACGAAATCCATATTGAAAGTTTGCGAAGATCTCTTTCAGATGATTGTGAAAAAAATGTTAAGAAACTTGAATTAACAAGCATCTATGCATGAAATATCAATTTTTGGGATATCATATCAAAGGTAGAAACTTCTAGAAAGGTATTTGCATTTTGCAGCTTACTGAAAGAGTTGTATTATGATGAACAATATGCTCTGAAGGTGATTCCTCTTGTATTGTTGAAGCTTTTCAGGTGTACTTGGATAATGTGTAGAGAAATAATATTGTTGTAGGTCATCAAATATGAATTTTGTATCATTTAGACATCATATTTTAAGTCTAATTGAATAATGTCTACTATCATATATTAGCTATTTATTTGATCAAGAAGTAAATAAGATGTGTTAAATTATGTATTAAATTGCTTTGCATACTTTTGGATATAAGGTGCTCTTTAAAATAACACATGAGTTGTACAAATGTTTCACTATTTTAAATAGTGTATAATCACAATAGTTATATTTTGTCGTGTACTTTTTAATATTTTAATGTTTGTTTTCTCTTATAGAAATGGTTAAATTGTTTAAACTTATGCAAACTTTATTCTATTTTATTTTTGTCGGCATGTTCTAATTCTATTGAATAATATTTTTCCTATATTATTATGACCCAGGCATGAATCCTACCAACAATCCATATGATCACCCAATTGTTGGAAAAAATGAACCTCCTATAAGAACCATTCCTATTATAGCACTAAATTTGTACCAAAATAGATGGTCAATAAAGGCAAGAGTCACTACAAAGGGTCAACTTCGTCATTTTAACAATGCAAAAGGAGATGGAAAAGTTTTTAGTTTTGACTTGGTTGATTCAGATGGTGGTGAAATAAGAGTAACATGTTTTATTGCAGTTGCAAAACAATTTTATGATCACATAGAAACTAGGAAAGTGTTTATCATCTCAAAAGGGAGACTCAAACCTGTACAAAAGAATTTCAACCATTTAAAGAATGAATGGGAAATTTATTAGAAATTAATTCGATAGTTGAGTTGTGTTTGGAGGAGGATAGCTTTATACCAAAACAAAAATTCCATTTTACACCAATAAGTGAAATTGAGAACATGAAAATCAATTCTATGGTTGATATCATTGGTGTTGTTTTATCAATCGACACACCAAACACAATATTCAGAAAGAATGCCACACAAACTCAAAAAAGAACCCTTCAACTGAAAGACATGTCAGGTTGTATGGTGGAATTAACAATGTGGGGTGGTTTCTACAATGAGGAAGGCCAACAACTCCAATAAATGTGAGATTTAGGAACTTTCCCCATTCTTGCTATAAAGGTTGGACGAATTAGTGATTTTGGTGGAAAATCTATTGGAACAATTACTACAACCCAACTTCTTATAAATCTAGATCTTCTAGAGTCATAATGATTGAGATTTTGGTTTAATATAGAAGGGAAGAATCTCAATTCTCATTCTATTACAAAGGAGATATCATTTGTAATAGAAGATCTAAAATGTTAAAAAGTTATCACACAAATTGAGGATGAGGAACTCAGTAAATCTGATAAACCTTATTGGATAGTGATAAAAGTTACTTTATCTTTCATAAAGGTAGACATTTTTTCATACAACTTTCCCCTTGAAAATTGGAGGTAGGCAATGCAAAAAGAAGGTGAACACTAATGGAAATGGTAATTGGTATTGTGGAAGATGTGATAAAAGTTTCCCTGAATGTGATTATAAATATATACTTCAATGCGAAGTGCAAGACCATATTGCTTTCACTTGGATTATTGATTTTGAAGAAGCGGTAGAAGAAATTATGAGTGTTACAACAAAAGAATTGAATATTTTGAAGCATGAAGAACAAGATGATTTTAAGTTTGGACACATTATACAAAAGGTCCTTTTCAAAAAATACATATTTAAACTTCAAGTGAAAAGAGAGACTTATAATGATGAATAGAGGATTAAGTGCACTACCATAAAAACAAAAAAGATTGATTATTCATCTGAAAGCAAAGCTTTTTTGGATTCAATTGCTAAGCTCTAGGTTTCATTACATTCAAATGCTTGAATGTATATCTTGTTAACAATGTTTTCAAACATTTCAAATAAAATCAGTGGATATGTCTAATTTTATTTCTTATTTGGAAGGCAATGCTGCCAAATTTATATAATAGCAATTTTGCGGATGAATATATAAAAAGTAATATAAAAAGATATGTGTTATAGTTGTGCAACTTGCCACTAGCATGATAATTGTTAACCTTTCATCTACCAAGTATATTTAGTTTGATAAATTTATATTTCATGTATACATGGTTGATTTTCTTTTAATAGAAATGTATTATTATTCAATAGTTATCTAAAATTATCTTGTATTTTAAATATTCATTTTGCATTTTTTTTAAATGTGAAATGCAATTAATCTACGATAGGAATAGGTTTATCAGTCTTCCACTTTAATTTTCCAAGTCCAAGCTTCTTGGCTAGGACAATGCTCCAAGAATAATACAATTGATTTCTCTCAAGTATATATATATATATATATTGATAGCTATGGTGCGACCAAGATTGAATTTTCAACCAGAGGAGGAAAGAAGGCAATATCAACTAGCACACCAAAGGGAATATCAAAGAGAATATCGAAGAATACAACAAGAAAAAATGACAAATATTCAACGGGAAGAAGAAAGAAGAAGAAATAATGAAGCTCAAAGACAGAGATATGCTAAACGAAAGGCAGAGTGCAAGAATTGGAAAATCAAACTAGAGATGAAGCAAATATGGATAGCAATAGGCATCATTGATCATCTGAACAAAAAATTCATTGTCAAAGACAAGAAAATCAACAAGTTGACAACCAATCAAGTATACCAAAAAATGAAAATTCAACTTCAATAGAAGGTGTCCAAGAAACATATCAACATGGATTTCAAACTGGGATCAATTTAGCTTTAGAAAGAATTCTACAAAATATACCAAACCCAAATGGTATTCTACAAGTTTATTTCAAAATATTCACTATGCAATTTCAACAATATTTAGATGGCTTTAGAATGCAAAACATGTGTTATGTTTGTTAGCAATGCTACCTAGGAATCAAAGTATCTCACACCTCAAAAGGACCCATATATAATAGATGTTGACAAGAGAAATAAAATCATAGGTTTTTAGCTTCAAATAATATGGATCCCAACCTGCAACTAGAGGAGCTTGCAAAATTGACTTAGGTAGAAGAGATGTTGATTGCATGTGTTAGCCCAATACTACAAGTTACACATGCAACAGGTGGTCAATATAAATACAAAGGACACATGATAAGTTTTCCACAAAATGTAGAACATGTTTCAAAAAAAATTCCACATACAATAGAAGATTTTCCAATCATTATTGTTCGAAGAAGGGACCAGTGTGGCACAAATTATAACTTTACAGTCAATAGAGATCGTGTGTATAAAGTGCTTAAATACAAGGTGGGTCATGACAAGTTTTACTTTGATGTTACAATTGATGAAAATGCTAGATCAATAATCTATCAAGAAATTCTGATAAAAATATTTTTAACAAATTAAAGACAGTGCATATGGAATTTGATTATGATAGAAATGAAATCATATTTGTGGGTCTAGTGGCTGAGACAAATTAAGGTAATATAATCGAGCACACAACATCAATAGCTTCCAGACCTCCTAATGCTCAAAGAGAAATGAAATTGACCCATGCATGGATTAATAACCCTGATGAAAATCCAACAACATTGATTGATTGGCCAAGAATTGGTGCATCTCCTATCAATGAATATGTCACATCTGGATTACTTGATATGGAATTTCCTACATTATTTCCTGATGGAAGATGTGACTGGTTAGAACCCCACATGAGACAAGTGTATCTACATGAATTTTTGAAGCATCTATTGTGGTATATGGATCATCATTTTGGTAAACATCCAAGATTCAGGTATTTTATGATGAATATGATAATGAGATGCCATGCATAAAGTTCATCTTCCATATATATGAAAAGAAGTTTTCAAGACATGTCGATCACCATTAATGAGTTATGTGACCATATGGAAAACATGCCCCACTCCCATATAGCTGATAGACTCATGTGATTTGGAACCACATTAAGGGGTGTTAGTTTTATGACCAGATATGAATTAAGCAGAAATTAAACAAATATGAACAATAGTACACAACATATACCCTGGGAAAACCGTCCTCGAGGGAGAAAAACCCAGCCAAATTTATCTCCTATATATTGAATTGAATGATTAGAAATCTGCTTACAATCTTAGGCCAAACTCAAGGCCAATATGAAGCAATAATAAATCGCACCTCTCTTAGATGCAAAATAAACAATGATAATAATCTCTCCTTGATATCGATCTTCACTAAGCAATATTATACTCTATTGTAGAAGTACGAACTCTTGATGTTATGTGAATGTCTTGAGAATTATAATTGATCTGCTACAAAATGATGATCTCCTTCTAGGCATGCGAAGTTGTCTTGAATATGAAATTGAATTATCAAAAGAATGTGAAATGCCTTGCATTTATACTAGTCAAGATGACTTTTCATGAAAGGTCATCCTCTTCACAAAGTGATAAGTCTTTACAAAATTATGTGTCCTTGATCAAGTTGGCGTTGATAAATAAAATATAAAATATTCTTAATGAAGTGACTCTTCACTTGAGTCGATTTCCTTGAATCATTTATTTATTTTGAATTTTAAGGGAGAAAGAGATCTCTCGCTGCTATAACATCAACACTCCCTCTTAGCTAGGGAGATATCTTTCCAGATATTCATGTCATGGAGTCTCTCAACATGACACCCACAATGGCTACACCCATTTGTGGAAAATATTTCATCACAGAGTCTCTCAACGTGATATCGTCATGGAGTCACTCAACATGACATCTAGCATGGCTACTCCCATGTGTGGAAAGAAACATGTGCACAAGTTCCCATCATAGAGTCACTCAACGCGATGTCTTCATGGAGTCTCTCAACATGACATCCACCATGGCTACTCCCATGTGTGGAAAAAACACAAGTACAAAGGATACATCATGGAGTCTCTCAACGTGATGTCGTCATGGAGTCTCTCAACATGACGTCTCATCTCAGTCTCAAAGATGAACAAGGGCTCACACCTAATATTTCTCCGCCTCAGAGAAATATACACTACAAGGGCTTTCACCTCACATTTCTCCATCACAGAGAAATATACACTACAAGGGCTTTCACCTCATACTTCTCCATCACAGAGAAATATACACTACAAGGGCTTTAACCTCATACTTCTCCATCATAGAGAAATATACATTACAAAAAGTCTTCATGAAGATGTGACTCCCTTTGAAGCTCCAAGTACTTGCATCAACCTCTTGACCCCCTCGTCCAAGGTTGCCTCAGATGGTTTGTCAGACTCCCTCTGAATGTCATTTCCTCCACTTTGAAGAAACTGATTGACTTTAGAATAAGAAACCTTCTGAATTGACTTTAGAACTTGGCTCCTTCTGAGATGTCCCTATGTCAATTTCCGCAGTAGAAACAAGTTGTGTAGACCTTAATTTGCAATCTCGAGCAAAGTGACCATACTTGTCACACCTATAACATTGAATATGAGAGAAATACTTCTTCTTCTTCAGTTTTGGGGTAGAATCTGGTCCTCTGTCTCTATTCCTCTTTCTTCCTTTGCCTCTTTCTCTAGAAGTATGTGTAGCAAGAACTTGATTTTCTACATCATGATAGTTTTTCCCAATTCCTCTTGTTGCCAACTTGGACTCTTCTTGAATGCAATCAACTCGAAGATGATCAAACTTGGGCAACTTAGATCTCCCACTGATGCTTTGAATTAAGGGTTCCCAAGATTGAGGAAGGCCATTTAATGCCAACATAACAAGATCTTTGTCTGCAATTATATCCCCAATAGTGCTCAACTGATCTCTCAAATCAACAATCCTCATAAAGAATGAGATGACTCAAATCAATTCAACTACTCCATCATATTCACAGTGCATTAGGTCATGCCATCATTCAGGTTGTTACATGCACACTATGGGATACCTACATTGCATGCCATTAAGTCCAATGTGACAATTGAAGTTCGAACTATTCTTCATGGTAGTGACAATGGACAGTTACTAATGCACAAATGGTTAACTAACTAGAAGTATTTTTGAAATATTATTTGACAAATGTTTGCAAAATATTATACATTTTATGTATGACTAAATTCAATTTTGAAAATACTTTTTGAATATTGTTTAAAAGTTATTACCAATGCATAAATGTTTATCTAAGTGAATCTTTTTTTAACAAATTGAAAGTAGTTATGTTCTAATTAAATGGAAATGGTTGATGTTGATGTTATCTTTTGTTATATACAAGTTGGTATGATTTTAAGTTAATCTTTATAAAATCTAAAATTAGATACAAAGCTACCGTTAATCAAAACATTAAATTATAAGTTTGGGGATGAATTCCACTAAATTTTAACGTTTAGCCTTGCAAAATATAATGAATTCATATATATTACTTTTGAAATGAATGTTAATGAAAATTTAAGCATTATTATTTATTATAATGTGTTAAAGAAAAAAGTATGTTGTTGTAACTGAATTTATAATAATTATTTTCATAATTATACAAATATTATTTAACAATTATTATGAGTGCATTAATTTATATTATTTTTGGTTAACAAATTGAAAGTATGTGTGTTCTAATTAAATGAAAATGGTTGATGTTGATGTTAAGGTTAGCATTAAATTAAGGTTAGGATTCCAATTAATTTTTAGTTGTAATTCTAATTCAATTAGATTAAAATTAATATTTTATTCTAATTCAATTAGATTAAAATTAATATTTTATAATATTTATTAAATATTATATCGAAATATAATTATAATAATTAACATTATTATAATATTATATTATTATATTAATCTCTTACATGTTGTGTCACGGCTACTACTAGCATACATATATTAAATACTAATATATAAAATACATCAAAGAGTTATCCTTTTCAAGATGCCTATTTTCATATTTTTTTCAATACAATAAGCGCCTCCATAATGATAAATCTTAACGTATCTTATATATATTAGTATTTAATAAATGTATTCTAGTTTTATCTATTTTAAATTTGCTAATAATAAAACCCTTTGATATCTTTCTACGTGTGTGTGTATATATATATAGGGGAGAGGGGCCCATAGTAGGGCAGGTCAACTTTGCAACCACGTGGACCAAAAAAAATTTAAAATTATACCGCCATGTCACCTTGCCACTTATGCATTGACCCATATTATTATTTTTTTAAAACGATGAACCCACCACCTGTCACATAGATTTTACGCCGACGTGTCCAAAACGGTCTAATTTTGCCCTCCACCCGAAAGTGGAGTCCACCCCCCTCCTTAATCGGCGAGAACATCTATGTACACAAGATCGGACGGTCGTGTGTACACGACAGCATCACCACCCTGAACCATCAGTTTAGAGCATTAAATGCTCATCGCCTCCTTCGTTTCCTCCACTGACCAACTTGCCTTACGTGTCGCTTCACATTTACTAGGACTGTCGGGTGCATTAATCAGAGATCAATGTTCATTTAATGCTTCACATTCTTGCATATCTTGCTTAC
Source organism: Sequoiadendron giganteum (assembly GCA_007115665.2). Taxonomy (NCBI): domain Eukaryota; kingdom Viridiplantae; phylum Streptophyta; class Pinopsida; order Cupressales; family Cupressaceae; genus Sequoiadendron; species Sequoiadendron giganteum. The sequence continues at coordinate 301,842,618 of CM021106.1, read as the reverse complement.
TCTCATTCCTTTTGTTTGCAAAAAATCTCAATTATTCGGTTGGCTTCGCTTCGAAACTTGTTCGGCTCTCCACGCTTCATTGTTCGGCTCTTCATGCTTCTTCCTTCGGCTCTGAACTTTCGATAGCTTCGTTTCACTTTCAGGTGAGGCTTACAACCTCGCTCAGCCCGTACCACAGTCTTTAATTGGTTTTGTTTTCCTCTACATTCAACCATGCACTCATAAACTTATGATATTCATTGCACCTCTGCATTGGGAATTTCGTATTTACATAGTTATATGAAATATGAAATGGGTTTGATTGGTTTATAATGGTTTTTCATTACTATTACACTTCTTCGAGGAAATATGGAAAGGGTTTGACTGGTTTTCTTCATTGCACAAACTTTAAATCTGCAAATTGGTTTTTACATTTGTTTGTTATTCCAAAATACAAAAATGGATACAATATATTTGCTTGTTACTATGAAATATTCATAGGGATTTAATGTCTACCATTTCGAGGGTTTATGCCATGCTCTTGCATTCCTGTCTTCCTCATTCCACAGACTTCATCTCTATGATTTGCTTCAAATATTCTCATTTTATTCCAAAATATGAAAAATGGTATGACTGGTTTTCATTTCGAAGATATTATGGCATGTTTATGTATTATTATGTTCTTCCATGCACAATAGTTATGTCTGTGAAATTATTTTTTCATTTCATTGTTACTACCAAACATGGAAAGGGTTTCATTAGTTCTATCTATACATACACTACAATTTTCAATCTATATATCAGTGTATGTATGTATATATCTATGTATATATATGTACATGGAATATATGTATGTATATATATATACATATATATCTATATATATATATATATATATATATATATCTATATACATATATATATCTATATATATATCAATATATACATACATATATATATATATATTTGTAGATACACTCTGATATATATGTAGATAAATATATATATATATACATCTAGATACACATTGATATATATGTGTATACATATATATATATATATACATGTACATACACATTTATATATATGTACATACATATTGTCATATACATACATGTGCATTCGTATGCACATAGGTATATATGTACATACGTATTGACATAGACATACATCTAAATACGTATGCACATAGATACATATGTACATCCTTATGCACATAGATATATATGTAGTAATGTATGCACATATAAGCCCTACATATATCCTCAAAATGAAAACCAGTCAAACCAATTTCATATTTGGGGATAACAAAAAAATGTTATAAGCAAATTGCAGATTCAAAGTTTGTGTAATGATGAACATAATAATAGGGGATAGATATAATCATATAGGTCAAATAGGTGACATCCATCTCTACCATTCACAAAACAAGAGTGAACTGTAATGTACCAAAACAAATAAACTTTAGATAAGACATACATACAAGTTATATTTTGTAGAGGTATAGGCTAAAAATAATTTTCAATTGAGCTACTAATATAGAAAAGGATATATTACACAAACCAAATTAATATTTGGGGATAACAAACAAATTTTATAAGCTAATTGCAAATTTCATGTTTGTGCAATGATGAACATAATAATAGGGGATAGATATAATCATATAGGTCAAATAGGTCACATCCATCTCTACCATTCACAAAACAAGAGTGAACTGTAATATACCGAAATAAATAAACTTTAGATAAGACATACATACATGTTATCTTTTGTAGAGCTATAGGCTAAAAGTAATTTTCAATTGAGCTACTAATATACAAAAGGATATATATCACAAACCAATTTCATATTTGGGGATAACAAACAAATTTTATAAGCAAATTGCAGATTTAAAGTTTGTGTAATGATGAACATAATAATAGGGGATATATATAATCATATAGGTCAAATAGGTCACATCCATCTCTACCATTCACAAATCAAGATATTATAATATTATCAACATTGAATATTTTTTTCACAAATGTAGAATAAATATTATAAACATACTAATTGTTGTAAACAAAATTGAAATAGTTTATTTGCATACAATATATTTGCATAAATGTAGAATATGCTCTTATAAACATAGCAATTGTGGTAAAGAAAATTGAAACATAATATATGCATACACTATATTTTCTGAAAGGTAGATTATAAGACACCCATAAAAAATTTATTGACATAGTCGTCAATGGGCCCGACACTAGAGCACCTTAATATGCAATTGTAAAATAGTTTTCACCCACAAAGTCAACCAAGGTACTAGTATGACATTAAAAAAAATATTTAGTTCCAAATAATAAACAAATTTAGTACACATTTTTAAATAGATGCAACACAATTAAAATGGCATCCCCAACTACAACTGAACAAAAAAAAGCCAATATTTAATGGCATCCCAAACTCAGTCGAATGCTCCAAGGAATGAATCTGGAGATGTGTTCTTGTCTCCTGTTGTTGCATTTAGACTTTCCATAAACTGATTTGCATTTGCATTTGTTAGTTGTGTGCAAATTACATTTGATGGCGCTAGTGGTGAAGAAGTATGACCAACTAGAAATTGAGTGCAACTAACTTGAGATGAGATGGGACTGAAACACACATTTCCTGTAGAAAACATAGGGATGTTATTATTGGTTATATCTCAAAAGTAACTGTGGTTATCAGATAAGGGAGTTGCAGGACTATTTAAGTGTCTATCTTGCATCAATGCTCTACAGGAAACCTCGATCTCCCTTTCCTTCTTCTCTTGTTCTTTTTGTATCCTCTCTTGCTCCTTATGCTCTTTTTCCTTTCTTTGCAACTATTTCTGGTGCTCTCTTTCCTTGCGGTCAATTTCCTTTTTAAAATTCTTTTGTTCCTTCTGCTCCAAGGCCAAAATTTGTGTTGCCTTTTTCTCCTCAGTTTGCTACCTCTTTCTGATTTTTAATTCTTGTAGTTCTTCTTTTCTTCATTCCTGCTCCATTATGAGAGTCATGTAACTATCAGCAGTCAATAACTGAGACTACCAACTCACCTGAAGAGCACCACCAACCAACTTTTCTCATTCTTCCATTCTCTTTGTGACTTGGCAGCTTAAGGAAGTTACTGATCTGAGAACCACTTTTTGTTTGAATTATTTCATTCACTTGGGAGGAAGTAAACTCCACCTGGTTCGGTGTACCCAAAATTTCGTTGCTTATATCTACATAAGCATGTGTTGTTTCTTCTGGAGGTGTGTGTGTTTGAGAAGGGAATGTGAAATCCCCCATGTCTTCTTGTGCGGGTTGCTTGTCCATGTCCTCAAGTTCTTGTTGTGCATCTTCATGCACTTGACTATCTGTTGGAGTCTGCAATGTTTGTGAAAGTTCATTTGTTGAAACATCAAGTCCCGAAAGACTAAGGATGTTCTGCACTACAGAAGCATCGTCAGTGTCATCAATGACATACGTCTCGCTAGGATGCATGTCGCCCATGAGTGCATTAGAATTGAGGGGCCATATCCCCGTCCTTTTAAAGATAGCTTTTATGTTGGCTGGATTCAAAGCTCTTCTAAGTACCTTGTTTCCTAACTCTGCCAATTTTGCCCTTCTGATATCAATATTTAGGAATCTAGTGAGAAAATTTGCTCATTCTAATTTGAAATATTGCTTGAATGGTGCAAACACGCTAACATCCAAAGGCTGTAGCATGTGAGAAGTATGAGTAGGCAATGTAAGGAGGTCAATGCCTAATGCCCTTGCCCTTTAGATAGTTGACAATGCAACATGACTTCCATGGTCATCAAAAATCAGTAGGTGCCTATTAGTAGGTGAGACTCCCCCAGGAACTGACACATAGAAATGTTCCAGCCATTCATAGAAAAGCTCCATCATCCAAGCATGTGCTTGGGTTTCCATAGTTGCACGTGGTTCACAATTCACAATGTAATTCTCTATCTCTATATTTCCCTTGAAGAGATAGAAACCAGGTATGCTTTGGCTAGATGCATTAACACGACATAGAATTGTTATCCATTCTATACTTTTTGGAATGATGTAGGAGACATTCTTGTTGCCTCGTCGTGCCAAGACCCTCATAGTTCCATTTATGCCAGCTTGAATGTCCATTTCATCACAATTCCAAATTTTGTCAGGACTATATGGGGTGGTTTCATATGCTGTTGTCAGCATTCTATAAAATTCAGCTACTATATCGGGTCTAAGGTTTAGCGCCCTGTCTTTGTCAAGACATTCAACTGTGTGCAAGGTCAATTTTGGATGGCGCCTCTTGAATCCAATCCACCATGATTTTACGGACAACCCCTCCGTGAAAGGGTTGGGTCTTGTCTGGCATATCTGAGAAACCTCTTGCTTGAGATTCATAATCTCAAGCCTGTGACCAATATTTTCCATATATGTGTACCACTTCACAATTAGACCCTCCTCTTCTGTGAGGACTGTGGGTGGACCCTTCTTTGAAGTAGTGCTCAGGCTGCCTAACCAATTGCTAAGTGTTGTAGCTGGGATTTTCCACTTCTTCGCAACACCTCTCCTCGACATCCCATTTGTTTCCACATCCTCCAGTGCCCTCTCCATGTCCTATGATGACCATTCCCTTTCCTTTGATGCTCTTGGCCACTGGATTGGTGGTGCAACAACCTCATGGATAACCTCAGCAGGTTCTAGATTACTATTTACTTGTGCAACCTCAGTGACTCTTACACTGTCTTTCCGTGTATGGGATGCCTTTGCAGTCTTGGTTTTAGTTTTCGACCTCAGTTTACCTTGAGATCGCACTTGCAAATGTTAAAAAAGATGTTTGGAGCAGTTAAATAAAACAAGAAATTGAACATTGTTGAAGTCACAATGATGCATGAACAGTTCAAATACATTTAATATGCATCTTGACATTTTGAATTTGAATGGTCTGGTTTTTATGAACACTTTGAAATGCAATTGTCTTTATTGTGCATGATCAATTTATTTTTATTGTCTTTATTTTGATTGGTTTTTAGGAACAGTTTGTAATGCAATTGGATTTATTGTGCATGTTGACAGTTTGTTGTATTTTATTATTTCAATTGAAATTACTTAGAGTAGATCTGTTTAGTGAGATATGAACAAACATTATCAAAAGGAAATACAATGGTACATGCATAGTGAGGTAGAAAACCTCAACTGAAAGAGAAATGGAGCTTTCTTTAGTGCATAGTTGAACAATGAAATGTGAAAAGCCAAACATATATATGTCAAACAAATTTCGTACTAACAAGCACATAAACAATTACATATATATACATCTACGAATATATATATATATATATATATATATATATATATATATATATATATATATATATATATATATATATATATATGTATAGAAATATGTCTATGTATTATTTTGTTTCTTCCATGCACAATATATATATATGTGGAAATATGTCTATGTATTATTTTGTTCCTTCCATGCACTATATATATATATATATTTATAAATAAATAAATATATATATATATATATATAAATATTTTTAAATAAATATATATATATAAAAATAAATATATATATATATATATATTTGTATATGTATGGAAATATGTCTATGTATTATTTTGTTCCTTCCATGCACAATATATATATAAGTATGGATATAAAAATACATATATAGGAAGAGAATAATATAATTGCATGGCAGAATATCTTCAAAATGAAATAAAGTGAATTCATTTGCATGTTTGGGAGTAACAAACAAATATTAAAGGCAAATTGCAGAGTTAGTTTGTGCATTCTCAAAGAAAGGACTACAAGTGCATGGCAGAAAACCCTGAAATTGTGAACCAATGAAAACCCTAAAATAACATTTCGTAGAGTGAACTATTGTGAAAGGAAGAACAAAATAATATGATTGCATGACAGAATATCTTCGAAATGAAAACCAGTCATACCATATACATATATGGGAATATATAAGTATGGAAATATGTATGTGCATTATCGTCTTCTTCCATGCACAATATGTATATGTATGTATGGAAAGACAAATACATATATAAGAAAAAAAATATATAATTGCATGGGAGAATAACTTTGGAATGAAAACAAGTGAATCCATGTTGATATTTGGGAATAACAAAAAAATATTGAAGGGTAATTGCAAAGTCCAAGTTTGTGCATTGTCAAAGAGAAAACCCTGTAATTTAGAACCAGTGAAACCCTTTCCATGTTTGGTAGTAACAATGAAATGAAAAAAGTATTTCGTGGACATAAATATTGTGCATCGAAGAACATAATAATACATAAACATGCCAGAATATCTTCGAAATGAAAACCAGTCATACCATTTTCATATTTTAGAATAACATGAGAATATTTGAAGTAAATCACAAAGATGAAGTTTGTGCAACGAGGAAGACACAAATGCAAGTGCATGGCATAAACCCTCAAAATGATAAACATTAAAGCCCTATGAACATTTCCTAGTAACAAGCAAATATATTGTATCAATTTTTGTATTTTGGAATAACAAACAAATGTAAAAAGAAAACTGTAGAGTTAATGTATGTGCAATGACGAACACACGAATACAAGTGCATGGATGAAAACCAGTCAAACCCTTTCCATATTTCGTCGAACAAGTCTAATAGTAATGAAAAACCATTTAAACCAGTCAAACCCATTTCATATTTCTTATAAGGAAGCAAATATGAAAAGCACAATGCAGAGTAAACGTCGTGAAATGAATAACACAATATGACAAAAAAGACAAATGGATGAGCATAGAGGAAAGGAAAACCAGTGAAACCCTGAACTTGAATTGAATTATTTTAACATTCATATAAATTGTAAGTTGAAACCCCATATATTGATGGTGCAGGAGCACCTAGAAAACACCTAGGAAACACTAGGCATAGGCAATTTTGTTTTGAAGTTATAAGGTCATGTTGACCATTGCAATTGAGTTAGAGAATTAATAAAATGCCTTGGTTAGGAGCTATCAGGAGCTATCTGGAGTGCAAAAGTTTATGAGTTTAGACACTCACTTGTGTTAGTTTCTAGGAAATTGGCAAAGGTGGCAAAATGGAACATTTTGCACTTTTGCCACCTTGTAACTAAAATGTCCGACCAAGGAAGGTATAACCACTTTGGGAAACCTGTTTAAGGGTTGCCTCGACCTATGTGAAAGGTTGGAAGGCATTGGAAGGTTTTTGTAATTTGAAATTTCATGAATGGTAAGTGAGGACAGTGAGAAGTATTTCTTGAATTTCTGTGTTTTCTTTGCATTTCAGTGTTCAAGAGCGATCATGGCTCTGTAGTTTGTTATAATTTGTAGTGTTTGCTATGTTTTGAGCTTGTGTGTTAGTTTTAGGGTGAGTGTACAATTTGCAGGAGTGTTTGGTAGTTTATTTGTTGTTGTTTTAGTTGCTGATCTGACTGGCAACCTGTCAAGAATGGGGTCCTAGTCCACGTTCCCACTGTACCTGGTGTATGACCTTTTGGGGATTGGGGCTAGACTCCATGTTTGTAAATATGGTAGCATTAGGAGTAGGTAGGAGACAACAAAGCTCTGTGGAAAACTTCTCCTAGGCGAGCTTGACAGTGCTCGGCTAGGAAAGTCAAAGAGTGTAAAGCACTTGGCTTGCAGGGGTGACCTTTCCCTGATAAACCACGTGGTAGAAAGATAGATGGAGGCCCTGCAGAGGCTTGGAAACAATGAGGAGGCTTCACCAGTCCGTTTGATGGGAGAACAAATTAACAGTTCACTGGGTGGTCAGGAAATGGCTCTAAAAGCCCTAAATTTGCTAATTCGAAGGATAGGCCTGTGTACGGTCAAGCAAGGGTTGAGACCTTGAAAATATTGAAGTGGTAGGTATCAGGACCAAGAAACCACTGAAAATATTTGGGGTTCTTTGGGAGAGTTTGGTGAACCATCCATTTTTCTCGGGTTAGGAGGGCTAATTGGGGCTCTAGGGCTTGTAGCCTTTTTAACCCTAGGTGAGGGTTTGGAGTTAGCGATGGACAAAGGGAACAAGGTGGAGTTATCAACACCAATTTGTGATGGTGGGAAGTTGTTGGAAGCATTCCCACACCCCTGCAAAGAACAAACTGAGAATAGAGAGCAATTGACCTTTAGGGAAGATTAAGGGTTAAGGGAAGCAAAGAAGCAAGGCACCAAGACTGGCTTGGTAGATGGAGAGTGAAATGATAGTGGGGTTGGCCAGTAGAACCAGGGGTGTCTATACATGAGATAGGCCCTAAAGGTTAAGGTGGGAGAGTCACCTAGGAGTTCTTGAGAATGAGGACCCAGAGCATGGAACAGTGATTGTTCCATCCAACCCTACCCTATCAATTGAGTTATAGGTCAATATGAAAAAATTGACATCCCATAAAACATATTTGCTTTCATGGGCAGCTATAATTTGTAGCAGCAGAATACCTGTAGCTTGTCACGATGCTACTACTGCTGCCTCTAGACTTTCTTCATATTTCTGGAGCAAATTGTATAACTGATAATGAAAGTTAGACGTGCTAAATGGAAATTGCAAGAGATTGGGTAATGCATTTTGAATTTGAAAACGTCCTTATATGTTCAATGTTGGTTTGGTGTGGAGTCTTTAATTCATGTCCTTTTAATTTCAAATTTGAATTCTTCATCAAATGCCTTCAATTGCTGAGATTGTATGTATTAATGGCATTCATTGCTTGTTTGCTTGACATGAGAATTTGGTGGCTTTAACACCATTGTTTTGGTGGTTACAGGTGGGAAAAAATGGAGGAGGAACCAATAGTAGAGAGGTTCGATTTGACAGATGGGACTCATATGAATGATTGGTACTTGTTTGAGTGTTGTGTTGGTGGGCAAGTGGAATGGGGGTTCGAGTGGATTGGGTTTGGTGATGGGAGATTCTTGCCTCATAGTTCTACTCCTAGCATGTCGAGTGCCTGGAAGGTGGCTGTGATGTAATGCGAGTTGTGACATCAAAGGGGAACTTGAGTTATACTAATTTTATACTCTGGCCTTTTGTTTTCAAGCAACGGGCCAGTAACAAGTAGCATGGCTTGTATGTTTGGCGTGTCAGATGTGCTTTGAATATTCTCTGACATGTAAGACTATGAATATCTATTTGTGTATGGGACAAATATTCTCTGATTATAATACAAATTTGACGGTATGTTGGCGTTTCAAATCGCACCTCTGGAATGCGTTTCAGAAACAGACAACTATGTGTAGTAAACTGCTCTTCGAATTAGGAGGGGAAGTTCTCTCTTTTGCTGAGTTGCATAAAGAAAGTAAACTAAAACTAATTTTGCCTATCTTTTTGGTTTAGCTGCAAGAACACAAGGTTATAGAATTCTAGATGTTGCAGCTGAGGTTTTCCCTTTAATGAAACTTGACAACTACAACTTAACTTATGCTAAAACGTTTCTATCCTCTCAAATAAATGTAGAGCAAGAGATTTTAGAAATGGATGAGATTGATTTTCTGAAAAAGATACTTAAATAAACTTTCCTCAACATACATCTACTGAATTTCAATGCAAGCTGAAAAAGGAGATCATATAAGTATCACACAATAACATAAATATGAGACTTTATATCAAGGGCAGCAAAGCAAGCTTCAAGACTTCATTTTCCCACACTTTGAGCACAAAGATTACAATTTTGGGACAACAAGTTGTAGCAAAATACTTGCAACATGCGATCAAAACCAGATTACAATTGACACATAACACATGCACTAAACAAGGATTTGCAGCTAAGGAGGCATGCAAACTTTCTCTTTACACAAAGTGAACTGACACTAATCGATAACAAACGTGAAGGCATAAGCTCAATGATTCTATTATCAGAAGAACGGTTTAACTAAAATGAGCAAACACTGCTCTTATTTATACACAAGCAGAGAAGTAGGGAGCCCTAAAATCTCCTTGCTTTTACAACTACTACTTGCCAACTCAGAAGCTTTATTTCTAATCCTTGAAAAGATAAACATCTAACACCTAAGAAAGCATCTAAAAATGGAAAGTGCCAACTCGTTACAACTATTTTCTTTCTATCCTCAAAGAATGGATAAGAATTGAGACAAGAATATAAAGAAAGCATGGAAGAAGCTTCTAGAAGAAAGTCGATTTAAATCTCAATCACATCCGCTAAAAAGAGGGCAACTTCATCTTTGGTGGGAGTGCCAATACTATTAATAGCAAAATGTCGCTTTTCCAAGATTTCTTCACCATCTACAATAGATCTCAAGAAATATTCGCTCTCATTGACCGCTTTCTCAAACTTCGCTGACATCATGGAAATCATCTTCATTCTTCCAACACTGGCATCATTGCCATGCATGATACTCTGAAACTCTACTCGGACTACGTCAAGCCCAATGTATGAACCATCTTCAAGGCAATACTAACAAGGAATTGCTACAACAAATTCTCTGATGAACGTAAGAGTATCAATGAATCTTTGCCTATACACTGCAAACTCCTCAGATATTCTAACATATGTATTAACCTTGAAAAGGTGACCTTTCCAATCAAGGATTTGTCTTTTGTATTATCTTGCCATTGTAGAGCCATAAGCCATCTCTAAATCTGCAATTATGATTTCGTGCATAGGCTTGAACTCGGCTATCAACTGCTCAAAATTGTGGATAACTTGACGTAAGTCACGAGCCTTGTATCTCAGCTGGAAGACTTGTGCTAGAATCTCTTTTCTTTTGACAATGATCTCTTCAATCCATTCCTAAGTTTGTTTTCCACAAATAACCACCTACCACAACTGCTGCTGATTAGCTGGTGTCTGTAGAACGTGTGGCAGCAACTGTGTTGTTTGTGAGGTGCCATGAATGAGATTTGATATACAAAACCAAAGTTGATGATTTTCAGTCTTGAGGGCTGCCTTGTCTTCTCCATCCTTTTGCACTCTTTCTTGAATATTTTCAATTACCATCTTAAACAAACTCATGTTAGCATGTCAGGTACTTTTACCAAGATTTTCTTTGACCATTATGAAATCATCAACATCCACCTCATCCTTGATTTTATCTTCAAGAGGCGTAGCTGTCTCCATGACCATTTCACCCTCGAGATTCCTCTCAAAGTGGATTTGTTTCTTTGCCTTCTTCTTGGGTGCTTCCTAATATACATTGAGATCATCAACATTCACCTGATATGAAGATATTCTTCTTGTCCTCCCCAAGGAGCTCTCAAGCCAAGACGTGGTATCTCTACTAGCGTCCATGGGAGGAATAACTACAACATCGGCCTCTATCTCCTCATCTTCCAAATCAATGTGAATTGGTGAAAACCTAGGAGATGGTAAAGGGTCTTGTATCAAAGGTACATCTTGTGTTTCCTCTTGAGGCATGGGCTCATGTTGAGGAACTTTTGTTTTAGCTGTAGGCTGCTCCTGTATGACAATACCCGTGTAGTCCAACCTCTTCTTTGCACTCTTTATAGACCTACTACCCTTTGCAACCTCTTGAGACTGAACTTTTCCTTTCATCTTCATTTGAGCTCTTGAAGAAGAGGGAAGAGATGAATGTTTCCTTGGCGGCTCTGCTACTGGAATGGAATCCTTCCTTTTGAGGACCAAGAAAGTCTTGTTGTACTCTACCACTTGTCGTGTCCTTTCTTCTACTTTAATACATTCTCTGTTAGCCCAGTTAACCTATGGAACAGGTTGTTGTTCAATCTGATTTCTAGTATAGGCTGGAAGAATTACATCCCCATCATCATCTGATAACCCTTCAATGTCTTCGAATAAACAATCTTTCATTTGATGAAGGGTGAGACTACTATTGCTTCGCCTTCGCACCTCGTACTCATCTCTAGAGTTAGCCCAAAAGTCTTCAAGTGCAGGCACATGAGTATAGTTCTGACTAAGTCGAGTTACATAGACACCATGGGGATCATAAGATTGTCTCTCGCTGAAAGGCTTGAGACCAAGTTTATCTAACTCATTACCCATTATTTTAGCATCTGTGGATGATTTGCACCTGTAAATACCTTAACCAAAAGGGAAGCTGAAGGCTGGTCTCTTTTTGTGGCGCAGGTGAGTGTGAACATCTGATACTTGTCTGAGAAATTCCATACACACGACTTCATCTGACAGATACCTTGGTAACATAAGAGGAGCACCTGAATAGCCGTAAACCCTTAGGTAAGTGAAAGTGGCAAACTGAATAAACCAATCCGCCCATTCTGACATTGCTGCCCTAGCAATAGATGAAATGCGAACATGTAGTTCGTTGTCCAGGTCATGCACTGTATAGATTAAGAATGCTTCATTCACTCTTTTATAATGATGTGATGCAATAGTGAACTCCAACTAAGTGTAGTAATTGTAGACATGTTGAACATTTAAAGAACCCTTTGTGTTTAACCCTCTGAATTTACCCTGAAAGGCAACCAAGTAGACTAGGTAGGAGATCATGTGGAATGCATGTCTATTGAAATATTCAGTTATTTGATGATGAAGGCAATCACTGATGAATGTAGGCCAGTCATAGAACTCTATCTTCTTCATGATGTGAGGTATCACGTAGAACATCTAAGGCTGAAACTTCATTGCATCTGCTTGATCAGTAATTCGGTTGAGTAAGGTGATTATTATAGCAAATTCATCCTTGAATTCTCCTCTCCCGACGTTCTTTGGCAATGTACTGTGTTTTTCTTTTAGCCACCTATGTGCAATATTCTTGCTATACTTTTCTTGGTGCTCTTCTCATATCCTTTCACATTTTTCTATGTTGATGGTAACACTTCCAGGCCATGGTGGAATTGAGAAGCATTTCTCGATCATGTCTGGCTTTAGGCTACATATGATTCTTCCATCTGTTGACTGGAATTCCCTTGTGGGAGGATTATAATGTTTGATACAAGAAATTATGAATTCTAAGCTCTGTATTGAGAAAGGTATGGATGTTGCTATGAGGAGACCTAAATGGCCAAGATGCCTGATGGTGGTGTTGCTTGCATCTTCCAAAGGACGTAGATTGAATACTGACTTGATATGGTGTAAATCAGTCTCAGCTGTTTCTATGAAATCAAGGTACAATGCTGATTTGGTCTTAAACTCTGTAGGAATGTACTCCATTCTGCAAAACTTGAAGATTGATTGTAAACACACTTAGGTTATGATAAGTTTTGGCAAACTTTCTAATTTTAGCTTGCTGATTTTTTTCTTCGTCAAATGGATGAAATTTTGATTTTTTTCTTCTAAGATATGGGTTTTGATTAGAATTTCATTACAAGCCAACCCAAATCATCCGTTTTTGAAAATTTGGAGTGAAGACTGAAAAAACAACAAACCCTAATTTTCTCCAAAAAAGTAGAAAAAGCTGGCATCTGGGTATTGTTCATGAGCATATTCTGGATGTACCCAGTTGATCAGATGTTGAAAAACCTAGCTTTTGATTGAAAAGACAACCACTTTAAGTTTCTCTGAAAAAGCTGTGATATGGGTTTTGTCCAGAAGAAGGTTTGATATAGACCCAACAGATTAGAAATAAAAGATGTTGAAGTTTTCTCTGATATGCAAAATAAAAAGCAACTGCTGCAACCTTGAGAAAATCCTTTAAAATTTTGTCCAGAAGATATAAAAATTTGTCCAGAAGATAGAACAAATATAGACCAGCTTGCTGAAAATTGAAAACAATGGCCTCCTTCACAAATTTGATGTTCTAGATGAAGAAATATGAAAAAGCAAGCCTTCTTTGAGTGTTGATCTGAAAATATTATGAAAAACCAACAAGTTTATGTTCTTGAATCTTGAAAATATAGGTTTGAAGTTGCTGCTCTATTTCTCCTTGAAGCCACCTGCAAAATATGAAAAATAAAACACAGAGATGCCTTTAAACAAGTTTTTATCTTGAGAAACAGCTCTCAAACCCTAATTCTTGAAACCCTAATTTAAGTTCATGCAATGAACTTAGGCATTTTTCTTTTCTTCTCTCAAGATTTTGAAATTCTTAAAAATTTCTCTAAGGCATTGGAAGTTGGGCACCCTTCTTGAGGTGAGGCACCCAGTCTCTCCAGACTTAACCAATTTTTCACCATTTTCAACTTCTCTTCAATTTTCCACCCTAGTTTGATCTTGTCTCCCGACTTCCAGATTGATCCGACGGATGAACTAAACGTTTCATCGCGGAGCCAAACCGAATCTGACGAAATTGTTCTGGAGACGTCTTCTGACAAAAACTTCGTTTAACCCTTCAAATTGTCGGGTGCCTATCTCTACCAGGGGTGCCCATTTTCTCTAGTGCTAGCCCTTTTAATGATCTTCAAACTTTGCTTGTCTTCTGACCTTCAGATGAATTCATGATTCTGGGCGTTGCACTGATCATATTAATTGACTGACGAATTCAATGGATAGCTAAGAAGATTCTAGAAGGGGTCTTCTAGATACTTGTTCTCCGAAAACTAACATTTGATGGCTCTAAAGCCTAAGCACCCTTCTCCTTCAGGGGCACCCATCTCTTCGAGAGATAGTTTTTATTCTGTTTTTCATTGTTACTTTTGACGTTTGTCATTTCATTCATTTTTCTCCTTTGTTCGGCTTGCGACATTTGATGACTGACAACTCCGACGAACATACTGATGATTGCGTTGGAAAGCTTGATCTAGTTTGACGAAGTTATGTTGGAGGCACCTTTAGCAAATTCACTCATTTGACACCTCAAAAACTTGGATGCCCTTCTTCTCTAGGGGCGCCCAAATTCACCAGACTTAGCCATTTTACCCTTTTTTTTACCTCCAGGGTTCAAAACACCTCTCTTCGTGACCTCTGTTTGATCTAAGATTCTAGTTGACTGGACGGTCGGATGATTGTGCTGATTGATTCGCTGCGGAGCCAAGAGGATTCTGAGCAATAATGGCTTGGAGGCAGAAACCCTAATTTTGACTTTTGATCCCTTGAAAAGTTGGGCACCTTTCTCCTTCAGGGGTGCCCATGGTTGGTAGACTTACCCATTTTTTATGCAATTTTCAACCTTTGCCTTGTTTGACATGCCTTCCTTGTCGTTGACTGCCGAAACAAAAAAAGTTTCTAAGGCACGAAGGTTTGGGCGCCCAAACTGAGGAGGGGCGCTTGGATTCACCAGCCTTAGACAAATTTTAGCATTTTTCAAAATTTTAATCTTCCTTTCTCCATTCTCCGTTCTTCATTTTTCGTGCACGTTCCTTGTTGACGGCTTTTGTTTGACGCTTGAATGTTTGATTCTGACACTTGACAACTGACTGACCTCCATTGATGGCCTTGGATCTTCGAAAAAACTTCTAAAAAAGCAGAATAGACCCAGTAGGGTAAAACTAATTTTTTTGTGATTCTGACTACACCAGCCTGATGTGGAAGTATTTTAAGCCAATCAAAATCAATCTTAACCCTAGAAGCCAAACTTTTCTATTTTTAGAAAATTTTACAAGTATCCATTTTTTGAGAAACCCAAAAAAACCCAGAAAAAGTTTTTATTTTTAGAAAATTGCTAAAAATAAATTTTTTTCTAAAATTTAGGGATGAAAAATTGAAATCTGAGTATTGTTGGTTTGATCATTCGGAACTGACCCAGATTGTCAGATTTTGAAAATTTAAAGTTTTTGACTCCCATGCAAGACATGCAAACCCCAATTTTGACCTTTTTGATAGTATTTTGACTCATTTCTTCAAAATGCCTAAGTGTAGTGAAAATTTTAATCTGGGGTACAACATGATACAGTGATACATGTACCTTTGTTGATTTTGTGGGAGAAAACTGTTTTACAATTGCATATTAAGACGGTCTAGTGTGGGGCCTACGTGGGACTACTTCCGTCCCCAACATAGACTCCAGCCCTACTATGGGCCCCTCTCCCCTATATAACTTCCATATTAATAATTGCCCTTAAAAACAAATGATCATTTCATACATGCCATTTTACTTTGGACAATAAAAATCTTGTAAACTTTTTACTTTATTGTCAATTGCGTAACTCCCATGATCACTCTTCTCTATCAAAATAAAATAAAAATTTAGTGTACTTTAGACAATAAAAATCTTGTTGAACTTTTTACTTTAACGTCAATTGGCCGATTCCTGTCACCTATCCCACATCATGTCACGGGAACTTCACGAACCTTTGTTTATCTGCCAAGCAAAACTGTCGAGTTGTCGACCCTTTATTCGCATGGCTACACGTATTATTTTTTAATCTACGTTTTTCTTTTTCTTTTTTAATTTTAAGGTCCTTAAAAAATATTTACCGTCTGAAATTGAAGTCCAATTTCCGATACAACTGTAGGCTTAGGCAAAACGCTGGCTTTCTAATTCATTGTATGGACAAATGAATGCTTTAAATAAGGTTCAGAGACCAAGCAGTGTTTGAAGCCAATGTTGCTCATCTGTTGTGTTGATACTCAGGCATGGCAGCCGTTGTATTTTCAAGTTCGCTCGCTCTAGTTGGCCAGAGAAAACAATTAATAATACCACGCAGGTGTGTTTTCTCAGGTTTTTGTTCGGACAAGCTGCACAAATCAACTGAATTTAAGAAAAGTTTGCGCACGAAACCATTTTCTACATCAGCTTTTGGAGGTCGGATGGGAGGATTATTTTGCTGTAAAGTCGAGGTGAACGAAGCGTCTCTCGAAGAACCGCTAGAATTCACTGTTCGACGAATTCATTACCACAGGTTTGGCTAAAGGATTTTACATTTATGTAAATTTGTTTGAGCTGCAACTTTCGACAGCACTTTTTTAAGAATTGTATTTTCATCGAGTTTCAAATCTATTTAAGGCGCATTTCTCGGCAATTTGACTTTTGCACTTCAAATAGAGTACACTGTATTAATCACTGGTAGTTGCTTAATCTGGAATCCTTGAAATGCATGGAATAATTTTCAGATAGGATTTAAATGAATTTGCTTTTTTAAATATGTGAAGTAGCCTGGAGCTGTAGGGTTATCTGATTATTACCTGATCAAGACCATATTGTTGAAATTCAGACTCGTGAGAACTCGGTAAGCTGATTTTCGGCCCCGTGGCCAAAACTTGGAGGTTTTTTAAAATTATAATATATAAGAATTGTTTTTAGTGGTTTCTCCTCTTATTTTTTATAGTTTTCTGTTCTATTTTCTTAATTCTTTCAGCAGACTTGCCTAGATTTTCTTGAGCCTGCCTTGGCCCGTGACTCTGCGAGTATTCATCAGCACTCATTCAGTCTCAAAACTGTGGTTAAAACTGAACTCGAGCTATATATAATAACCCTGTACTTGTCCAGCTGTTTGACTTGTGATCACTCCATCTTACTTTACAAGGTAGTTCAAAAATTTCCCCAAAAATCTTGAATCCTCGTACGACACAATAGAGTCATGCAATCCAAATGCGCCAAAATATTAGAAAAGAATAATTCATCTGCTTCGTGCTCCTTTTTTGTGTTTTTACATGGAATTAAAGAACTCATTTTGCTGGATCTATCTACCATAGTATGCTAGTAGTCATGCCCACGCTTAGACATAGGAAAAGTTCCCAATAAATCCATGAGAGATAATGGTCTAATAGGCAGAGAAGGAGGCATGCACAACCTTTCTTTCTTAATCACAACCTTTCTTTCTTAATCTCAGGTTCGCCTGTTCAACATTTACATTCTCTGATGAATTTTGAGACCTCTTTTTACATTTTGGGCAAATATATAAACATCTGAAATTGAGCCTTGGTTTTGCCAACACCAAAATGACTTGAAACTTCTGAAGTATGCGTCTTCCTTATGAGTAGAAATGTTTCCTCCTTGAGCAAACATAACATCTCCAACTTGTAGAGTAGCCCGTTGCTGAGATAAAATTCAATTTTTCCTTCAACATCTTGTCTCTATGTGTTGAAATGCTGATATTTCTCCCCGTAAATTTTGCATCTTGAGTATATGCCTCATTGAGATAGCATCCTTGAGATATAAATAAGGATTTCCAAACACAAGATCAAATGCATTAAGTGAAATCACATTTGCTTCAAACTCATCAATATATTCTAAATTGGTGATTAACTTGACCTTGCATTTCTTGGTTACCTGAATCTCTACACCTTTCTTCACCTGTGACCCAACCAATGTATATGGATGTTCCAATGTGGATGTTTGCAAGTTTGCAAACCAAGTCTTTTCCTTCTAGAGTGAGTTTGATTTGAAAAAGTTTTCTCATTGCTTCTTGTTCCTTGCTTTCCCCAACAATGGAGCCATAAATTTTGATAATAGCAAATTTCTCTCCAACATCTCTTTCCTCTCTCTTAATGAAATCTCCTATTCAGTGGCCATCCTAGAGGTATAACATTGAACATCATACTATGCTGATCCGAAATAAACCAACTACCACCATGAAAAGGTACTACCACCATGAAAAGGTATCTCACCTATGGGTGAAGTTGAGGTTGTCAGCAATTGATGTTCCATCCTCTTAGTCACGGCGGCTCTTGGAGCTTCATCTTCGATGCCTCAAATCACTACCTATAGATGATATGAACTCTCTATATGAAACCATTAGTTAAAGTTAGAGGGATATAGCTACAAAATTCGAAAGAAACATGTAGAGATACATGGCAGAGTTAGTGCAATCCTTGAAAAAAGATCAAAATAAGACAAATCAAGAAGAAGGAAGCTCCTTCGGCCACAATCAAATTTCAATCAACCTACCTCCTAAGAGCTTTTAAGCCAAATTCTTGCAAAGAGAAGAAGAAAAGATAGAGGAGGAAGAGCTTTTTCAAATAAGGAATGAGCTCCATGTATTTTGTGAGAAATATGAAGAGCTA
This sequence comes from Sequoiadendron giganteum, assembly GCA_007115665.2. NCBI lineage: Eukaryota > Viridiplantae > Streptophyta > Pinopsida > Cupressales > Cupressaceae > Sequoiadendron > Sequoiadendron giganteum. The sequence goes on along the minus strand of CM021106.1, from coordinate 301,823,868 downwards.
ACCCAATTCATTTGTGATGATTTGACTTTCTGAGATTTTTGTGATCTAAGGATGAGGAATGGATCAAGGAGAGGAAGGAGAACTCAACAAGTGCAGTCCTACAAAGACATCCAACACTGTTTGGGTAAGGTCACTATTCTTACTGTTGGCGTTTCAATTAACACCTCTGGAGTGCTTATTGGAAACGGACAGCTATTGCAAGTGTGTTAGTACATGCTCTTCGGATTATAGAGAGGAAGATCTCTCTTTGCTGATTTTCCACTATAAAAAAGGGGTGTACTAAGATTCCTATCTTTTTTACTCAGCGGTAGGACACAAGGGTGCATAAACCAATGCGCCGTAGCTAAGCTATTTCTCTGGTTTCCGCAGATCTTAACTACGACTAACTAAGCTTCTAAACTATCCTACCTCCTCAAGATAAACAGAGCATGAGGGCGTAGGAGCGAAATGGATGGGTTGGATCACTTGAATCCTCCGTCTCAATGGAATATGGCCGAGGCTCTGAACCTTCGGATATATAGCAAGATAGGGCTCGATACAAGTAAACACTCACTTTACGGTAAACTGGATTTGAGACTTGCCAAGGAGGAGCAACCCCTATTCGAGGTGTAGGCTTGGAAACAGTTCACTGGAAACAACAAAGAATGATGGCCTATCTAACAGGATTCCCGAGGAGGTGACGACACCTGTCCAAAGTGTAGGCTGCAAGATAAATCATTAAACAACATCATACGATAATGATCGATAACAAAATATCCAAGGAGGTGATGACACCTGTCCAAGGAGGAGATTGAAATAATACACTATTTGAAAACAAGACCATGAATAGACTCAAGTATTTAGATCAAGCAAGCATGCACCATCTGATTTATTTCTTCAAGCTTCTCCAAGGAATTACAAAGGTCGGGATAGCAAAGGCACGAAATCTTGCACAATTGCGATCAACCAATGAACTCTCATCCAAGAGTGAACGGATATAAACAAGCTAACTCTGGCAACAATGGCGCAACAATTTTGCTTAGCAAATAAAGGTTAAACAAATAAAGAACCTAAGGCTCTTATTTATAGAAACTCAAAGGAGCAGGCAACCCTAAAATCTCCTTGAGTTAACAAATAGCTCTTGCCAATCAACAAGATTTATTTCTATGTCTAAAAGTAGGTGAGCAAATAGTTAACTGGAAATCTACTTCAGTTAACTGAAACTAAACAAAAGTCAAACTGGAAGTCTACCTCAGTTGACTGACACATAACTAAAAGTGAGCTTATAATTACAAATATGTCTCCAAATAGACATCCACCTTTAAAGGAGATCTGAGATCCACAAATCGTGGGAGTCAATTAGACATCCTAGATTAGTGGGATCTGACATGCATGATCTGTGGAGATCTGGAGTCAACTTGGAAAGGGGCATCAAGTTGACTTCAGTTGTATTTATTGCTATTTTGGAGGGTAGGACGTCCTTCCTGAGGTGTTTGACACCTCATCGCCATTGGTCAACGGTGCTTTTGTTCATTCGTTGACTTCTTCATACGGAGACCATTACATGCCTGTCAATCATCAACTTATCACTTGTCAGCAACTTGATGTTCGCATCTCCTTTATTCTGCTTCCCTTAGGAGGGTTACTCCTTTTCTTTTTGTCTGTGTTTCCACTTTGATGTGGAAGGTAGTGTAGTATTTAACCAATGGTGGCTCTGTGTTGGGAATGACTACCTTCCGCGTTCTTTTGCAGCTTTAACGTTTTCCTTGATCTTTCTCAATGGAAGAGTGTTATATGATGAAACCGCGAAGCCTGATGATGAAACTGTGAAGTTTGACCACAATCATTCCAACCGTGAGAAATGCACATGAACTTGCCGCATGTGTAAAATTCCAACAGTTACCATCTTTTAAACTGGCCTTGGAAGGCAATCAGATATACGAGGTGAAACCATTATGGAACCTGTGGACTTGTGTCTATGCTTGTCAATCTGTCCAGATTGACCTCTAGGTGTGCCCGACGCAGATCGGTACCAGTCGTTTTCAGAAAATCATGGAGTAAGACCATTTTGGTCTTGTATTTGTCTTGGGAGAACTGCGTTCTGAAAACCTTGAAGATTGATTGTGCACACGATGCTGCTTGGACAACTTTTTCTGGAACTGCTAAAAATAGCCTCGTTGGGGGGTAGTTTTTACGAAAAATTCTAACACATGGGTTTTGTTAAGAATGATTTTCTAGACAAACCTAGATCGTCAGAAATTCGGAAAAATGAGTTTTTCTTTGACATGCAAGAGCCCTTCGGTGGCAGAGGCAGCAAGGCACCAGAAAGTGATTTTTCTCGGAAAATCCAACACATGGGTTTTGTTCGTGCTTCAGAGCTGAACAAACCCAGTTTGTTTGATTTTCAAAATTATGACTTTTTTCGGAAACTCTAAAAAATAGGGACAGCAGGGCTACTTTTTCTAGAAAAATCCAACATGTGGGTTTTGTTGAAAAAGCTGTGCTGATCATAACCAGTTGGCCAAATTTGTGATTATCTGTTGTTTCCTATGACATGCAAATAAATATAGACAGAAATAGAGGAAGTAGACAGAAGATGGGTTGGAAGTTATAAACTGCCACTTTGGAAGAATTATGCCTTTTGATGCAAACTCTGATAAATAGTCCCTCTGTGCAACAGATCTTCAAAAATATGAAGAACGGTGAAAACCCCTCTGTCAGATCTTCAAAAATGTTGAAGAAGAAAAATATCCGTTCTTGAGCTCCTCAACCTGCAAAGAAATAATGAATAATGGATGCCTAGATGCTTTGATATGTCAATTTGGAGTTGCAAGCATCGATTGGGCATCCAACTCATGATTGAGCCTGATTTTGAGTTCAAAAAGGTGATTTCCACTAATTGTGGCGTGTTTGGCCTCTTTTTGCCTCCAAAATTTGTTAACTCAAGTCAACATTTGCTTTTGACTTTCTTTAGGCGTCCCTTTTGGAGTTTTGATCATTTTTGCAGGCGGAAGTGCCTCTGTTTGATCTTCGATCCTAGCTGCTCAGTTGATCTTTGACAGTTGCTGACGGATCCGTTGTTGAGATGGGATCAGCCTGATGAGATATGCCTGGGAGGGATTAACTCAGAAAATTGAGTTTGGACCTCCAGAATGAAGGGCGCCTTTCTTCAAGAGGGGTGCTTTTGGTTGTGCCTTAGTCAATTTTCATTGACTGTTCTTCGTTTTGGCCTTTTCACACCCTCCATGCTTTGACCTGACGTTCCCGTTGATGGATGAGTTAGATGACTCTGCTTGATGATGCATTGGGTAGCCAGCTCGGTCCTGTTCAGGATGACTAACTTCTCAGTTGAAGCTAGCAGGTTTAGGTCCTTCAAACTAATGGGCGCCCCTGGCCAGCAGGGGCGCTTTTAGCTTTTGCTTGGTTTTCTTCATGCTGTGGACAAAATTTTTCTAACATTTCATTCCTAAACATATAAAAGTAACAAGTAACAAAGACATTGCAATAAAATTCGTCCTTTCTTTATTGATAAATACATGCAAGTTACAATATATATTTCCACATGAATTCCATTTTCATTGTAAATATAAATCAGAGTACAAGTAAAACAAATTACATACATAGCTCGTAAGCTTTTGCACAAATAGTAGTAAGACGGTCCAGGTTCCCTTCCTTTCAAATCTTGGTGTATCCGTCGCCTGCGGTGGAGGAGAAACATCACTCAGGCGCTTTTCCGCCAACCACGGACTGTTAATGCGGTCCCCCGCACATCTATCATTCAATAGATGGCCCTCCCTTCGAACGAAGAGATTGGTAAAGTAACCGGCTGCGACAACCCAACTGAGCATAGTGCTGTGTCCTATACATCTAGAACTTGCTATTTCACAATCCCGAACTAGCATGATGGATCACAATGAACTGACAGTGTAGTCTTGACTATCTCACATCTAAGTGGATGTCGTACCTTCCACTACTTTGGCCAAAGTATTCTCATTCAGTACTTCGAATGAAGGTCATCTATCATATACACTACTCAGGGCCGATTTGACTTAAGGCTATCTTACACTACGCGTAGGCTAAGTCCTTCACTGGATTGTCAATCATCCCAGACTATCCTACATCAATTTAATTCAAGACAACAATTATAGGTTCAAGTCCTTCACTGGATTATCTTTCATCCCAGACCAACCTACGACATTCTTACTTACTAGAAATAATCCAACTTGACAAGTAATCCATTCCTTCTCTCCTGTTTCGGAAATCTTTATCCTAGGAGTTCCTTAGCCTATCTCAGTTAATCTAAAACTCTAAGCTGCTTGAATTCACTTGACTCCTGTCCTTATTTCGTTCCTAGAATATAGTAACTAGTTTACCCTTATTCTCCATATACGGAGATCATACACAACATGCAATATAAAAAGCACATAAATCCTTCATTTTTATCTTTTCTCTTTTATGAAAAATAAGTAAACTATCCCTTGAAGTTCCTTAAGCTATTTCTTAATTCAAAAAGCTTTTCTAAGGAAATTTAACTTATTCCCCAATTCAACAATTCCTTAGAAACATAGAGGTTTCTTATTATTTTTCCTTTCATAAAGCAAGACATAATCAAGCAATCTAATCATACATTTTAAAATAAATGATAGAAAATCTATCAACATATATCTCATGCCTGATTTCCTTTTGCGTATGAGCTTGATCGGTAGCTTCAATCCTTGCTCCACCGTCCTTCGCAGCCTTCTCTCAGCTTAAGCAAATACTACTTTCAGGTAAATGCAAAAAGTTGTTCTCAGCAATACTGTCTCAATTGCAAATGATTTTCACAAAATGGCAATGGCTTTCACAAAAATGGCAATGGCTCTCATAAAATGACAATGGCTTTCATAAAATGGCAATGGCTCTCATAAAATGACAATGGCTTTCATAAAATGGCAATGGCTCTCATAAAATGACAATGGCTTTCATAAAATGGAATTTCAAAACACAGAAATACCACAGCACTGTATTTCGAATTTTCCAAGGCAAGGAGAGTGAATGAAAAATTGAGTGTCTTTCAACAATGAGTGAGAACCTATTTATAGGTTTCGAATTCTCATGTTTCCTACCTTGTAGGCATGAGAATTCGACACCTCTCATTTTGAAAATGTCAAAATCCGCAGTGGCAGTCGAATAGCCAAACACACAGCAAAAGAGTTGATGATTCAACATAATTTCTCAAGAATGTTTCAACATATCACATGCCAATTTCGTGGATCAACCACGTACAGGTTAAACATTCAACTTGCCTTCAAAAATGGCGGACTGCAACACAAATGGCGTCCAAAGTTTTCGGTTTGAAAACGTCAAGGGTTTTTTTGCAATTGTTGTTACCTTTCTTCCACCCACGCGTCCACAATGGTGGCGCTTTAGCATCCGCGACCAAGTCTTTCAAGTGTGAGCTGGGCGCGGACTGTATTTGCTGAAGTTTTTCGCCATTTCTTTGCTTAACACAGTCGCGCGATTTCTTCACGGGAAGAAATCCGCGATTTTTCAAATGTTTCTTTTATACTTTCCAAAGTCTATAGTTCATACTTACATTTCCTTAAATGATTTTTATAAATTTCCATTGGTCTTTACAAAATTTCGAAATTCTTTTTCCTTTTAATATTTTCCAAGTATTTCAATATTTCGAATTTCCTTTGTATGGTTTGCAAAGTATTTACCAAAGACTATGAAAGTCTTATTACCTTTATTTCCAAAGGTAAATAAACTCAAATACCTTTATAAGATAAATGTAAATTTAAATGCCAAAGATTATAGTTTATATAAAATCTTTCCAAAGGTTTAGATATTTTAATATTCTCATTAAAATGTATTAATATATTTTGTATTATATTCAATACAATATTATTATAGTTTTTAACTTACCTTTCTTTAAATATATAAATATATCTATATAATATTCAAATATTATATTAGATATATTAATATATTATATTATCGATAAAACTATAATAACATCGATATTAAATATATTAATTAACTTACCCAGTTTACACTTAAATATATCTATACATGTTTATTTTCAAATCTCCAATTACGTGTATTATAGGCCAGTCAGAGCACCTCTAATAGACGTAATTGCATAAACACGTATTTATACATTTAACTGTAAATTCCAGGCATCAGTAACTTATCAGTTCACATTTCACATTCAAGGCTCACAGAACAGTAAGTCAGTCAATCAAGGAACACCACTCATAAAGCATGAAGAAGTAATCATAACTCCTAAGCCTAAGGATGACTTATCATGACAACTTAATCTGACTCAGTTCCTAAAATCCTTAGTGAAGTGTGTGTATGCTCATACGATCAACTTTACCGGTTACTCGACCAAGCCCCTCTCCCGAGTGATGTCTCCCCTCTGCCTGGAGGAATAGTTCCTGTTCCTGCATCCACAAACATACAATCTCGGCAGTTACTTGTTCATAACATCAACAGTATACAAAATGTCTAAGTTAGAAAATTCTCAATTCAATACTTTGCATGCAACATAACATCAATAGAAGTACCAACCAAATGAGACAGTCATTTAAATAGAGAACATTCATTTTGATAACAAAACACGTTTTATTCATATCAAAGATTCACACAATACACTCATTTGCCCTATGCAATAGTAGCTATACAATCGGGGTGTAACAAGGATGACTGAGTTGAAGATGCAAAGTGATTTGATTTGCCCTCTGAGATCCAAGGGTGCTTTTCTTTAAGAGGGGCGCCTTTTTCACCTTTAGACTGTGTTTTGCCTTGGTAGACAAAACGTGCACCTTCCAAACAACCAAATTTTGGCCTTTTCCGTTTTGAGAAACTCCCTCGTTATAACATCTTTTTTACCTTTTCTGCCATGGCTTCTTCATTGGAGCTTTTGAGGTTTAGCTTTCAGCACCTGGTATTGGCCAATTTGCCATTAATGGCTGTGGAGCTCCTAACTTTGTTCCTGAAAAACAAAAATAGTCCCACCAGAGTAAAACATGTCTTTTGATGATTCTGACTTGATCAGTGTAATCGTGAAGGCAATTAACCCTATCAGAATTATTTTCAATCATTTTTGGGAAGGTCCTATTTTTAAGGGTTTCCTTACCCTAATTTTCATTTTTTCAGAATTTTAGCCATAGGTTCCTTGACAGAAACCCACAAGGACTTCATGTTTGTTTTGACCTAAAACATACTTTGGATGTCATTTTTACATTGTTTAGCTCAATTTAAGTGGAATGCCAAAAATTTCATTTTGGGTACAACATAGGCTCCGTCTGGTGACCATGTCGGATACCTACGACATAGGAGAACCGAGAATCTCAAGTTTTGTAGACCAGTACTTTTATTAGTTGGGCAATGGAGTCAGGACTTATTTCCTATTTCACATAAGAACTTGAAGTTCACCTTCATTATTGGGGCTCACCTATTTATTCACCTAAAACAAGACTTCCTAAGAAATCACCTAATACACGACAATACTTTACGGAACGGGGAAAAACATAACAACATAACGTTAAAGAAAAAGAAATTTATTTTACAAAGAACTCACCCCATCCCTGAAGGGACGAAATGTTTCAAGTATTGCCTACTTCATGGCAGCGCGAAGAGCCTCCCATCGATGCTGCTTCTTCCTAAAAGGCTTTACTTCTCTTCTGATGGGAATTGTAGGAGACAATCCCTCTGGAATGAAGATTCTCAGGTATTTGTATATCCAAACAAAAGTACTCTGACAAAAGTCAGAATATGATGCAAATGGGAAAGTTGATACCCCTGAGGCATTAGTCCTGCTGTCATTCATCCCCGGGATGTTGAACTCTTCAAACCAATCAATCGAGTTCCAAACTTGATTTCTATAATGCCGTAGGTGATCTTTGCTGATCTGAAAATATCCTTTGACCGGCTCATGGATCAGCTCTAGATCGCCTTTAACACACAGGAGTTTGATTCCCATGTCTTCGGCATCTTTGAGGCCTAATAAAAGCACCTCTTTCTCAGCTTCAGTGAATTCCAATTGCACAAATGGGTGCAATTGTCCTTTAGGAAAGATGATCACTTCCCCTATTTCTGAAACTGTATTTGAACAACCTCCATTGAACTGTGTTGTCCATGACCTTGCATCCTCTATCAGTATCTTTTCAGAACATGCAAGTTCTGATCTTCAGTTTCTATTTCTAGCAGAGTCACAAAATTACCGGGATTCGTTTCAGACTTTGCTCCTGCTGGAACAGATGACTCGAGCATAGCCTGCTTCTTTACAACTTTGAGAATTTGATCTAGTTGTTCTGGATGATCTTGAAGATATTCCAGTTGAGAGATTTGTACCTTGGTCTTCATCATGGAAGCTATGATGTCAAAATTTGCTGAAGAAGGATCTTGAGCAATTGGCATAGCGTTCTTCTGTGAGGACCTGGGATTGGAAGTGGAAAGCACCTCTTCACCCTTTTCGTTTGATCTTTGTCTTTCTTCCTCTTCTTTCTGTGCTTTGGAGTGTTGAACACTTGTAGACACAGGCGTTGAAATTTTTTCGTGATTCACCGCAAGAGAATAGTGACGGTAGTCTTCTTCTTCTTGATTAATAACGGGTTCAAAATATCCCGTTGCAGAGTCGCCATCGAAGTTGTCCGTTTGTGGTAAAACAACGTTTGAACTTGTTGGTACAAAACTAGAACTGGGAGTAGCCTCAACATATCCCATGATTTGGGTCATTCTCAAATTCTCAGGACACGTGAATCCGGTATGTGCATCAGTGTCATGGAAACAACAAAATACTGCACTGTGTGCAGCTTCAATCATTGGTCTTGATGGAGGTGTTGGCAACCGTGGCTGAAGATTGTCTCTCATTGGCTAGTACGATTGCTGAACTGGAGATTTGATAGAATCTGCTTTCATCAAGCCGGAAGTGATCATATTATACTCCAACTCGATGGCGTGTTCTTGCACACTCTTCAACTCTGTTCCTTTCGCCATCTTCAGGAAGAAGGCTATCTCTGATGGAAGAGCATTTATGAAACAGCTTATCAGAATCTCCAATGATGGATTGAATGTAAATGAAAGTTTTGCAACAAGACGATCAAATCTTGCCACAAACTCCCTCATGTGCTCGTTGCGTTCCATCTTCAAATTTGTAAGTTGGGTGAACAATAAATGATTGTTTTCAGCGGGCTTGAATCTCGCCAAAAACTTCTCACTCATAGATTCCCAACTTGTAATAATGCCCGACTTCAGGTGACTGAACCAATCCGTAGCATTCCCAACAAGAGTCTCCACAAAGAGACGTACTGCGATGTCTTCATGTGGCACATGCAAGATGGCACAAACCGTTGTGAATGCAGCAAAATGTTCATCTGGGTGTTGACTCCCATCGCCATGAAATTGGGGAAAGTGCTTCCTTGACCCTTTAGGTAACTCATGATTTACTTGAAAAGCCAAGGGTCCAATGTTATTACCCCAAGGTAATGAAGGTCGACGCCTCTCGCCAGCATTATTGTTATTACCATCCATTGCTTCTTGTATGGATCATGCAATTGGATGTCAGAGGATCATTCCCGAACCTCTTCAAAGATTTTCTCCACGTCGGATGCTTCTTCAATGTCTTCTTGAAGTCGAGGATTATTTCTCCTTTGCATGTATAATTGGTGAGCCAAGATGCTTCCTGCCACGCAGGTGGTGGTAACACTGGTCTCTCAGTTGCAAGGTCAGCCTTTCTTTCTTCCTCGTCCAGAGTAATAGCTGCGGCTCTCCACTGAGCTGGTGATGTATTCTTTTCAAAGATGAAAGTACGCAAGCTACTGATGATGTCTGTCTACTCTCCTTCAATGAATGTAAGATCTGGTTGGAGAGTTGTTGGAGTAAGATCACGTTGTTCAACTGGTGCCCAAGGACGCCAGATGCCCATTTCGTGTCATAAAAGCGTTAAGCTTTTCTTGAAGTTTTATGCCTCGTTGCCACACGGTGGGTGCTAGAAAACTGTTGGCGTTTCAATTAGCACCTCTGGAGTGCTTATTGGAAACAGACAGCTATTGCAAGTGTGTTAGTACATGCTCTTCGGATTATAGAGAGGAAGATCTCTCTTTGCTGATTTTCTACTGTAAAAAAGGGGTGTACTAAGATTCCTATCCTTTTTACTCAGCGGCAGGACACAAGGGTGCATAAACCAATGCATCGTAGCTAAGCTTTTTCTCTGGTTTCCGCAAATCTTAACTACGACTAACTAAGCTTCTAAACTATCCTACCTTCTCAAGATAAACAGAGCATGAGGGCGTAGGAGCGAAATGGATGGGTTGGATCACTTGAATCCTTTGTCTCAATGGAATATGGCCAAGGCTCTAAACCTTCAGATATATACCAAGATAGGGCTCGATACAAGTAAACACTCACTTTACGGTAAACTGGATTTGAGACTTGCCAAGGAGGAGGAACCCCTATCCGAGGTGTAGGCTTGGAAACAGCTCACTGGAAACAACAAAGAACAATGGCCTATCTAACAGGATTCCCGAGGAGGTGACGACACCTGTCCAAAGTGTAGGTTGCAAGATAAATCATTAAACAACATCATACGATAATGATCGATAACAAAATATCCAAGGAGGTGACGACACCTGTCCAAGGAGGAGATTGAAACAATACACTATTTGAAAACAAGACCATGAATAGACTCAAGTATTTAGATCAAGCAAGCATGCGCCATCTGATTTATTTCTTCAAGCTTCTCTAAGGAATTACAAAGGTCGGGACAGCAAAGGCACGAAATCATGCACAATTGCGATCAACCAACGAACTCTCATCCAAGAGTGAACAGATATAAACAAGCTAACTCTGACAACAATGGCGCAACAATTTTGCTTAGCAAATAAAGGTTAAACAAATAAAGAACCTAAGGCTCTTATTTATAGAAACTCAAAGGAGCAGGCAACCCTAAAATCTCCTTGAGTTAACAAACAGTTCTTGCCAATCAACAAGATTTATTTCTATGTCTAAAAGTAGGTGAGCAAACAGTTAACTGGAAATCTACTTCAGTTAACTGAAACTAAACAAAAGTCAAACTGAAAGTCTACCTCAGTTGACTGACACCTAACTAAAAGTGAACTTATAATTACAAATATGTCTCCAAATAGACATCCACCTTTAAAGGAGATCTGAGATCCACAAATCGTGGGAGTCAATTAGACATCCTAGATCAGTGGGATCTGATATGCATGATCTGTGGAAATTTGGAGTCAACTTGGAAAGGGGCATCAAGTTGACTTCAGTTGTATTTATTGCTATTTTGGAGGGTAGGACGTCCTTCTTGAGGTGTTTGACACCTCATCACCATTGGTCAACGGTTTCTTTTGTTCATTTGTTGACTTCTTCATACGGAGACCATTACATGCCTGTCAATCATCAGCTTATCACTTGTCAACAACTTGATGTTCGCATCTCCTTTATTCTGCTTCCCTTAGGAGGGTTACTCCTTTTCTTTTTGTCTGTGTTTCCACTTTGGTGTGGAAGGTAGTGTAGTATTTAACCGATGGCGACTCTATGTTGGGAATGACTACCTTCCACGTTCTTTTGCAGCTTTGACGTTTTCCTTGATCTTTCTCAATAGAAGAGTGTTATATGATGAAACCGCGAAGTTTGACCACAATCATTCCAACTGTGAGAAATGCACATGAACTTGTTGCATGTGTAAAATTCCAACAGTTACCATCCTCTAAACTGGCCTTGGAAGGCAATCAGATATACGAGGTGAAACCATTATGGAACCTATGGACTTGTGTCTATGCTTGTCAATTTGTCCAGATTGACCTCTGGGTGTGCCCGACACAGATCGGTACCAGTTGTTTTCAGAAAATCATGGAGTAAGACCATTTTGGTCTTGTATTCGTCTTGGGAGAACTGCGTTATGAAAACTTTGAAGATTGATTGTGCACACGATGCTGCTTGGACAACTTTTTCTGGAACTGCTAAAAATAGCCTCGTTGGGGGGTAGTTTTTACGAAAAATTCTGAGACATGGGTTTTGTTAAGAATGATTTTCTAGACAAACCCAGATCGTCAGAAATTCGGAAAAATGAGTTTTTCTTTGACATGCAAGAGCCCTTCGGTGGCAGAGGCAGCGAGGCACCAGAAAGTGATTTTTCTCGGAAAAATCCAACACATGGGTTTTGTTCGTGCTTCAGAGCTGAACAAACCCAGTTTGTTTGATTTTCAAAATTATGACTTTTTTCGGAAACTCTAAAAAATAGGGACAGCAACGCTACTTTTTCTAGAAAAATCCAACATGTGGGTTTTGTTGAAAAAGATGTGCCGATCATACCCAGTTGGCCAGATCTGTGATTATCTGTCGTTTCCTGTGACATGCAAATAAATATAGATAGAAATAGAGGAAGTAGACAGAAGATGGGTTGGAAGTTATAAACTGCCACTTTGGAAGAATTATGCCTTTTGATGCAAACTCTGATAAATAGTCCCTCTGTGCAACAGATCTTCAAAAATATGAAGAACGGTGAAAACCTCTTTGTCAAATCTTCAAAAATGTTGAAGAAGAAAAATATCCGTTCTTGAGCTCCTCAACCTGCAAAGAAATAATGAATAATGGATGCCTAGATGCTTTGATATGTCAATTTGGAGTTGCAAGCATTGATTGGGCATCCAACTCATGATTGAGCCTGATTTCGAGTTCAAAAAGGTGATTTCCGCTGATTGTGGAGTGTTTGGCCTCTTTTTGCCTCCAAAGTTTGTTAACTCAAGTCAACATTTGCTTTTGACTTTCTTTAGGCGTCCCTTTTGGAGTTTTGATCATTTTTGCAGGCTGAAGTGCCTCTGTTTGATCTTCGATCTTGGCTGCTCAGTTGATCTTTGACAGTTGCTGACGGATCCGTTTTTGAGATGGGATCGGCCTGATGAGATATGCCTGGGAGGGATTAACTTAGAAAACTGAGTTTGGACCTCCAGAATGAAGGGCGCCTTTCTTCAAGAGGGGCGCTTTTGGTTGTGCCTTAGTCAATTTTCATTGACTGTTCTTCGTTTTGGCCTTTTCAGAACCTCCATGCTTTGACCTGATGTTCCTGTTGATGGATGAGTTAGATGACTCTGCTTGATGATGCATTGGGTAGCCAGCTCGATCTTGTTCAGAATGACTGACTTCTCAGTTGAAGCTAGCAGGTTTAGGTCCTTCAAACTAATGGGCGCCCCTGGCTAGCAGGGGCGCTTTTAGCTTTTGCTTGGTTTTGTTCATGCTGTGGACTGCCAGTCTTTGAGCTCCTCCATCAGATGTTTGATTTGTCAGAAGCTCTTGTTGATGGTTTCACTGGTGAGACAGGTCATAGCTGAGAAGATCATCTTGGGAGGTAGTGAAGATTCTGACTGAATCTGGATGCCCTCAAGAAAGGGCGCCTTTCTTCAAGAGGGGCGCTTTTGATCATGCCTTAGCCAATTTTTGGCTTGTCTTTCTAGTCCTTCAATTTTGGCTTTTTTTGCTTGTCCTCAACTCGTGATCGTTTGGCGTGTCCTGTGAACCTGTTGTCAGATTGATCACATAGCTGAGAGGAAGCTGGAAAGATAACATGTATAGAGTTGTTGCTTATGGATTCATATGGTGCCTGCAACTGAGGGGTGCCGTTGGCTAGTAGGGGCGCTTTTACCATGAAGCTCTCTGATTTGGCATCTTCATTGTTGATGGATCATCCATACTTTGCTGACGATTGGTCAATGATCCCTGAATCAGATGATCTTGCTGATTGTTTCGTTGTCGAGCCAGCACGAAAGTGAAGAGGATGACTGAGCTGAAGATGCAAAGTGATTTGATTTGCCCTCTGAGATCCAAGGGCGCCTTTCTACAAGAGGGGCGCCTTTTTCACCTTTAGATTGTGTTTTGCCTTGGTAGACAAAACGTTCACCTTCCAGACAGCCAAATTTTGGCCTTTTCCATTTTGAGAAACTCCCTCGCTATAACAACATCTTTTTTACCTTTTCTGCCATGGCTTCTTCATTGGAGCTTTTGAGGTTTAGCTTTCAGCACCTGGTAGTGGCCAATCTGCCATTAATGGCTGCGGAACTCCTAACTTTGTTCCTGAAAAACAGAAATAGACCCACAAGAGTAAAACATGTCTTTTGATGATTCTTACTTGATCAGTGTAATCGTGAAGGCAATTAACCCTATCAGAATTATTTTCAATCATTTCTGGGAAGGTCCTATTTTTAAGGGTTTCCTTACCCTAATTTTCATTTTTTCAGAATTTTAGCCATAGATTCCTTGACAGAAACGCACAAGGACTTCATGTTTGTTTTGACCTAAAACATACTTTGGATGGCATTTTTACATTGTTTAGCTCAATTTAAGCGGAATGCCAAAAATTTCATTTTGGGTACAACATTTACATATGATGGATCTAACAAGTGTTTTGGTAAATTTGGTTATAGAGGTTGGATACCTACTTCTCATTGAATTCAATGTTTGAAGAATAGGCAATCACGTTCATTACCCCCCACTTAGGAGGAGTAGCTCACAAATGGTGGTACCATGGGGTGATCACTCAAGGACATAACTCCATCTCTACATTGGAAAGTTTAGTTAAATATTGGTAGAAAGTTTTGATAGGAAATATAGAGGTTCACTTTAAGGAGGTGGCTCAACTCAAGCAATATGGATCAATGTACAACTTTGTTGTAGAATTTTAGAGATTATCAGTGATGGCTTCTGATGTGTTGGAGAGGAGATTCATTTTCCTATTTGAGGAAGAAATTAATATTGTTGAAGCTCTCAAAAGTTTGATGAAGGCCTTTGATCCTCTATCTTTACAGGAAGTTGTCAAAAGAGCTCTAAACTTGGAAACTTTAGTATCCAAGAACAAAATTCCTTCGATGGCACCACTTTTTGAGAAACCAATGAAACCATTTTAGAAGGATGTCTCTCCTTTGAAAAACATGCCAAATATTATAAACAAAGAAGACACAAAGAATGAGCTCAGGAGGAATAAATTGTACTTTTCTTGCAAGGAGCTATGGGGGCCGGGTCATTGATGCCTTGCCTAAGGATAGGCACATTACATAAAGGTGCTATTAGGTGAAGCGTATGGAATAGAGGATCTATAATTAGAGATTGAAAAGAAAGAACAAGTGGAAGAGGTTCAAGGAGGCACCCTTGCTTCATTTTCTGGTGCTCCTAAGTATCATCCATTTAGAGTTTGTAGAATTTTGCATGGGTAAAAGAATATAGTATTGATTGATGGTGGAGCTACACACAACTTCATAGATAAGGATTTGGTATCTAGAAGAGGGGTGAGTACAAAGGACTTTGAAGGATTCAATGTCATGGTAGCAAATGGATTCAACATTCCTTGTACAAAGAAGGTACAACAACTTGTCATCACATTGGGTGGACACAAGGTGTGTGATGACTTCTATGTTGTGGGTCTAGGAGAGACTAACATAGTGTTAGGTGTGCCATGGTTACATTTTATTTGGGAGTTTACTTTGGACTATCAAACTATGGGGCCGAAATTCAAATTAGAAGGAAAAGTGAAATATCCCAAGTTCCCAACCAATATTTGGGAAAAATTTCTGATTTTCCAACACACAAAATTATGCCCTGGTTTCTGATTTTTATTTTCTGCTCAAAACCCTAATTTGCTGATGCAATTTTCTGAGTTTATTTAAGTATGAACAGAAATATATTTTCATCCAACAATTGCCAAATTGATAGCAGATCATAAACAGCAAGAAACCAATAACATAGGCTAACAAATATCCATCAACATAAACCCAAACTTTTGATGTTCAAATGTTCAGACTGCTGCTATGGCCCAGATTTAACTAATGATGCAAAATACATAATGCAATGGGCTCCAAACATGCCCAACAACACATAGAAGTCTGCTGATATGAAATAACCCCAGTTTATGCAATAAAATGTCATCCTAAACTAAGCCTAGCTGGATGAAATTGCTCCAGTCAACTCCAATGCAAATTACAATGCAAATCTATGATGAAAATGACACTAAAACCCTACCAAGAGGGTGCACTGGCCTGCTGGTCTGCTGATAGGGTTTATTACCCTTGAAAGTCTAAAGAATAACACCCAAATTGCACAATTCACCCCTTCAACAAGATGCCTAAATGTTGATGCAAAAACTGACTGTGATCCTAGCAAGAATCACCATTGAAGCCCAAGTGAACCTCTGTCATGAAGTCCTCCATGGAGGAAGCTAGGGTTTCGTCCAACTTCTCCTTAATTCCTAAGGTCGTCCTTAGAGAATTCGCCAAAGTGCAGATTATAAAAGTAGAGATAAATTTGTTGATGGTTGAAATGCCTCTAAATGACCTTGTATTTATATCCAACCTCCCTTATGCCTCCCAATTTGGCCAACCTAATTTGGGCCCCAAAATTCGAATTTAATATATATATTATTTTTTATTTTTTTATAAATTTTGTTTTTTAACCCCCAAAAAGGGTCGCTCAGCCTCATAGAAAAATATATAAAATATTTCACAACTTCCAAAATTCATGATAAATTAATTAAATCCTTTTCCCACCAAATCCACACCATATAAAATTTATTTAGGCCCAAAAGAATATTCTCCTATTTTTCCCAAGCCTCAAAAGGGACATTACAATCCTCCCTTCCCGAAATTGCTTGTCCTCAAGTAATGACAAGCTTACCTCCACTTGGATCTCATATCATCGCACTACCACATCCATCAAAATTGAGGAGATAGATGTACCTCAAGGAACTATTAACATCACCCAACTCTCCAACTTCAAAGGATTCCCCATGAATGTGTAGGACGCCCCTCGTAGGTGCATAGAAGAACATAGAAAGCCCACCTATGTTGCTGATATAAATCAAAACAGCAACCTCCCAACTGAAAATCAGACCCAAGTGAGTGCCAATATTATCACCACCATCATATGATGATAGAGTATCACCCCTACGCCATTCCCCAATGATGAAGAGATGATCCAAAACTCTCCAAAATATCCAAATAGCTGTTGTGCTCCAAGTAGCCTATAGGTTATCCATGTGCCATAAGGTAGAGCAGCCATCCCCCAACAAAGTATGGAGTGGATCCTTATGAACTAGGGTAGGAAGGCCAAGATCTTCATGCTTTTTCCCAATCCCTATGACATAATCCAGCTAGAACACAAGCATTAATAACTCAAAATCAAACATTATAGCAATACCTCCATACCTTCTGTCAAGATTCAACTTCATCTCCCAAGTATGCCCAACAAAGGCAAGTGCCTCTCTGGCATGCATCACAAATCTTTGAACTAGGGCAGTGTAATGATCTACCCCAATTTGCATATAAATTTGTTTTGAAAGCAAATCACCAATTAATCCTTTCAGGCAGATTGACAGGCATTTCGTCAAACAATTACCTTTCCAATTTATTTAGATAGTATTATGACCAACAGTTGTAGAGAATAGTTTCTTTCTTTCTTTTGGAATATAAGTTTATATTTAAACTTGCAATAACTCCAAAGAAAATAGTTTCAATGACAGTGAGTGCAAACTTTAAGATGTTTATCTGAGTTTCAGATTAGTTGTAACTTGTATAGAGAACAAGTATTACAAAATTCCAGAATTGTTCGATAAAATATTCCAATTGAGCATAACACACACACTTATATTCCTAACTTCGAGACAAGATAATTGAATTACAAGAATAAGATGATGTTCTGACCTCACTCTTCTGAAACTTCGATAACACTTAATTTTTGAATGCACAATTCTGATGTTTTGCGACAAGCATCTCATATCCTGTGGTACACACTGAAGTTGACTCCATATTAAAATCTCCTTAACAGCTGGTGGCTCCAAAACGACTTTCCCGAGCTTAAAAGAAATATGAAATTGTTTGAATTTCCCGATGTCTTGAACATTGATAATAGCGGAAACTATGAAACGTTATTTCACCTTCTTTCTATCCTTATAGCATATCATCATATAAATAAGCAGCTCCCGATAACATTAATTCTGTTCCCACAATATCCTTGCTCTCAAACGGCTTCTTTAAAGATTATAGTCACTTCTTTCAATGGATGTTACCTGTATGAGCACGAGTCTTTCATATATGAAACAACTTATATGATGTGTTCTCCTTAAATTTTATCGAAAAACAGTAAAATATTAATGCCACCTATTAACGACTCTTCAAGAATCATTTATCGGTCATTTTTCATAAGTGAATGAAACTCCACGTATTTAATAAATGTTTGCCTTGACCCTTTTCTGTGATACAGTTATGCTTCTACGTCTCCTCAGTCTTTGTTTAGGTGCCAGTCTAATCTTTTCAACCAAGAATTCGTATACTTCTGCCTGAGATTAAATTCAATAATCATAGGCCCATGTTTATCCCTTCAGGTCTTCGAATTCTTTAGTCAACTGTGCGGCTTCATGAATTTGAAAATATCGGCTTAATATTATCTTCCCCTGACGACGGTAGAAGTTTAGGAACTATATGATATGAAACGACAAAAGAATCCCCTTAGAAGCTCGACCATACACAATTCGTATAGATATGAAAGCACGGTGGCTAGCAGTTATTCGACATAAAGAAATGCATTTTATCTTTGCTTTCGCATATAAATTCTATTAATCTCGACTCTTACTAGATTCCCTGCAATGCACGACACTTAGGAAATGTATATTATAGTTCTACGTTTGCAATGCCCGACTCTTTACCTTTTGCAATCTTGTAACTTTTCAAATTCTTATTTCCCAGCTCACATATTTGTCATTAATGGTTTGTACAGAGTTGTTTCAAATTCCTATCACCAGAGAAGCTACTTGTGCATCTTCTGTAGGCCCTCGACCCTCTATTGAAAACTTAGACTGCAATGGTAACAATTGGCAAGCATTCGTCTCAAAGTATAAGACTTTCCCTTACATCTCTAGCTATCGTCTCACAAGTATATGCCGATTCTGTTCTTCAAGTAGCAGCGAAGTTACATAATGTCTGACAGTCAGCAATAACAGAGCAACTTTAAATATTCCCTTCACATGATTTTATTCTGATTCATTCCAGCCTTGACTCCTTCCTTCGTTTAATTTCAAACTTTGCGACTCATAACTACTATTACGACTTCCATGATTTCTTGCTTCGGTTACTTGATTCCTGACTATCACGACTTCCACGCCAATTCCAATATCTCCTAAATATGAATGGCACAATGTGGCGGCTTAATTGAATAAACTTTTCTGCATATAATTGAATCAGATACCATATCATATTTGCTTATCTCCCAACCATATACCACTGGACGGCTCCCAAAGTGAATTCATTACTTCTTTGGTCTGTGTCTGAGAAGAATAAACAATTAACCAATACTGCACTCTGACAACTCTTCAAACTCAGAAATCATCTGCAATTCATAAAATTGTAATTCTGAAAATTGTCTTAATTTTCTTCTCAAACCTTATTATTAATTTTATTAAACTAACACAATTTATCCCAGCATAGCTGCTGAGATAAGACTGTCACCAATCATCCAGGGGGTATCTTCCAACACTGAAGATGATATCCTTTTTGGAGGTTTCTGTCCCCAAAAGTCCTGGAAATTATCTAGCCAAGTACCTGTTCCCAAAAACCAAATCCAGCCTGCTTGCACAAATGCTCCAGAAATCTTTTATTCAATCCTTCTCACAACTCTTCGTCTTCTTGAATTCTCATCTTTTCTCCATCTTTACATTTTAATTCTTTTTTTGAATTCCCCCTCAAAAGTAGCTTTATTTATTTATTTTAACTTTTAAAACATAAGTTACTTTTGCATCAATAATTAATTTAAGTTGTCTTTATTTTTCGACCTTTTTCTTGATAACATTAAATTAATTATTTAATTATATGCTGACTCGAAATTGGGGACATTACAGGCAGCCTTCAATGCTAGCAAGGGGTCAATATGATGATAGGATTGCACTTCGTTATTGGCCAACTCTACATCTTCGAGGAAGACCAATGAATCACCACAAACTGAATCACTTATGACTTCCTCTTCATGTGAATATTCGACACTAGTGGCTGATCCACTAAGTGTATGCTCAACTACTCTAACATCCTCTAGGGTTTGGGCCTTCAAGGGGCCCTCAAACAAAGGAAAATCACGATGCAAATCAGGCACATGAACAAAATTTTCTGAATCATACTTTTCCCCTTGTCCACCCAAATCTGCCTACTCTTCTTGCTTGCTTTCTTCAATAGACCTTCCCTTTGCTTGCTCCATTGCTATGCCTTCCTCTCTTGGAAGAAATAGAGATCTAAGGTGTGACTCCCTTTGCCTCTTTGCTTGATCTAGCTGATTGCAATGTTCCTTGACCTCTTGCAAGTGCTGTTTTGCTTGGGCAGCTGACATCTTTGTCTCCTAGCTCTTTGTAACCAACCGTCACACAAGACTTGAGTTCTCTTGACATCTTCCATGGTATGATACACAAAATCAGACATGTTGTGGCTTGAATTTTCAACATCTTCTTCATGCCTAACACCCATCTCATGAGTGCCAACAAGGGGAGACTCTTTCACCTCATTTTCCCCATGTGAAGTAGCTGCTATCTCATGAAGTTGTGAGGAAATAGGACTGCTGTTATCAAACAGAAAATCTGCATTTTCATCATACCTCTTTGTAGTGTCTTCAAGGAGCTCGAGCAAATCTTCATCCTTTGTTGAATGCCTATCATCAAGTGCTGGTATGATAAACCCTTGGCCTTGTGGGAGTTTGAGGGTGCCCTCAAGCTTTGGGGAGAAGGCATCATTTGTCATCAAATCAAAGAGGAGTATATTGTGGGTTGGCTGCATCCCTTTCCTAATCCAAATCAGAAGTGGAAAAGCGTAATTATGGATCTCATTATGGGCCTCCCAAAGGTACACAAAAATAATTGCATTCATGTTAAGCTAACTAATCATGCACACTTCTTGTTTATTTCTCCTAGAGTGGTCAAATTGCTTTTCAATGAGTGATTAAGTTACATGGATTGCATAGAAATGTTATGGATGATGGTGATAGTAGGTTGCCAAGAGTTGTTTCACTTGACAAGCATAGGGCCTAGGTTCTATGAACATCATAGGATTTCAAGGAGAAATGGGAGGGTTGTTTTTGAGTTCGATTTGTTAGGAAACAACATGATGCATAATGTTTGCACAGAGATATTTGATCATCTAGGTTTGCAATTGCTTAAGGGCAACCAATTTAGGAAAGGTTGATTGTCATGTCCCCTTTTTAGAACTAAAAAAAATGATTAAGGAATCACAGCTTGTTTTTATTTCCTATAATTAAACGATAAAAGAAGGGAAATAATAATATTTTAAGTTTGGCTTGATCACTTCATTTTGATATTAGATATCGTAAACAAAACAGAGACTTTACAATATAAGGATCTAGAGCTCCATTAAACCAATCTACATATGACCCAACAAAAAGATGGGACATAACAAACTATTGGATGAATATAGTTCCAAAAAGATACACCATGATTATGACCAAACGCTACTCCTAGCAGCATCTTACATTGCTTCTGACTTCACATTGATCACACTCATATGTCCTAGTTGGTGGTTCAATCATACCATTAGAGTCAACATACTTCACCATAGGTTGTAACCGGTTTTTGGTAGACGGTTCAGTCGTATCTCTTTCAACAAATTTTTGGATCTTGTGTGTTTTTCCATGCATTCTTTTAAAATCTCCAGCTCCTCCTTATTGAGGTTATTCCTCCCTTGAGGGAAGAAATGAGCACTTTTAATCTTTGTTTTTTAGACGATGGTAAGGCCCTCCTTCAACAGGATCATAAATCTATCTTTGTCTCTAAAATTGCAGAGACTTGCAAAACAACATTAAGATATGTGAGTTCATTACAGAACCTAGTAAGGCACCTTCTTTTGGCTTGGAAAACCTCCTCGTTTCTCTTTTTCCAGGTAAACCATAAAATCTCATCTGTAAGAAGAAGCCAAAAAACATTGAGATCAACAGAAAAAGCATGCACATAACCAGAAAGAATTTCAAACCAAGTGAAACCATCTTTGCAATACCATCCAAGATGACTCCCAAGACACAAAGTCCAAAGAGAAAAAGCAAATTGGCATTCAAAAAACAAATGTTCAAAAGTCTCCACTTGATCAATACCTGGAGACTTACCATTATTAAAGGAGCGAATGGTGTTGACGATGTCTTCATAGAAATATATCTATCCAGAAACAGGTCATCTTCTTGGGTAACTTTCTTTGGGATAGTCCTTAGGCAAAAAGCTCTAGCCTCCTTAGTCTTACTATCTTCTTTGGAAGAGAACAAGGTGTAGAAGAAAGAATCGAAAGCTTCCTTCATGAAATCACTATCATTTGAGGAGACATCATCTACTTTGATGGAGCCAATTTTCTCTCTATCTTGCTTGTGCCTGATAATATTAAAAAAGTATTTAGAACCTTTGTCACCTTCATGGAGCCAAGTAATCTTTGCTCTTACCCTGGCACCTGATGTTTATAATTCTGGATCTTCCTTAGCAAGGGCTTGGTTCTGACCAATTTAGTTTCAACATTCAAATCACAGGTATTTCTCTGCAACTTCCCCTCCAAGGTTAAGAGATTTTCTTGTAATAAGAATTTAAGCTTCCTTCTATCAACCACTTTTTTCTTACCCACTATATTAAACGGATTCCTCCACAAGGAGACCAAACTCTCCGAACTAAAAATAGTAGAAGCATCTTTATTTAACTTTTTAGATCTCTCAGTAGCAGTTTTAATGCCATTCAATTAATCATGATCATTAAATAGAGAGGCATTCAATTTGAAACAGGAGGTCTGAAGCTTCTTATTACCCAAACCAATCTGGCCAAAAACCACATAGGTCTTAATGGGAGACTGATCAGACATAGAGGTTGGGAACACAGAGATCACTCGACCTTTACTATCCCGTTTGAAGGAGAAAAAATCCTTATTAGCATAAAATCTGTCTAATCTGGAGTAAATCCATTTATTTTGAGACTGGTCATTGCACCATGTAAAGTTGTAAACCATATATTAATAGGTAACTTTATTTTTTCCAAGAGAATCAGCAGAAACAAAGACCTCTTCATCCTAGACCAGAAAAAAAGCTCATTACCTTTCCAAAGACCATCCTTACCACCCAACTTATCCTCTTTAAACTCCAACATATTAAAGTCTCCAGAAAGAAGCCACAAGATCCTAGGCAAATTGGCAGCCATCCAATTCCACAACCCACATCTATCTTTGTAATCGTTAGAAACATACAGTGAGCACAATCCAAAGGACTTGTTGTCAATCTCTAGGACAATCCAAACAAACTTATTGCAAGGGGAGATATCCCACTGAACAATAAAATTAGCTCACATTGACTTCTTAAGAATAACAACACCACCTTTACCTTTTTCACGATGAGTGCAAAAGGCCCTTGCCACTTTTTAGACAAATTTCATCACACAATGCATTTGAAAACCAACAACTTTAATTTCCTGAAGGCACAAAAAGTCAAGAAATGGTCTATCCTTACAAAAGGACCTAACAACATATTTTCTGTCTGGGGATTCCAAACCCCTGACATTCCAACTGCAGATGTTAGAGGTCATTCTAAATCTGAGGAAGATTTTGCCCTTTTGTTCTTGTAAAGTATCAAAATATTTAGGCATCTTGTCCTCTTTCCCTTTCAAGACAATTTTCTTGTCGATATGGGCCTTGACAGTTCGAGACTTTTCAGCTTGTTTCCTTTTTTTCTTTTCCTCTTTACTTTTAGGTTCCTCCTGACTAGGCACACCCAAATCTAAACCAGACTAAAAAAAAGTGGGTTATAGTAGTCCAAAATAAGCTTACTCTTATCAATCTCAGAAACAGCCTCCTTAGGATTAGGATGTTCAACAGGAGCAGTGCCTAACAACATTTGGTTAGGTTCTATGGAGCCCATATTTTTCCAAAATTCTTTTGCATGAGCCTTTAACGTTTCAAGGGCCAATTGCTAGGCATTATTGGGGCCTGAAAAACTCAAACCCACCTCTGAGCCAGAGTTTAGTAGAGAACTGTTAGAGGTGAGGGGATCCACAACTTTAATAATAACTATATCCTCATCAAATAATGGGTCAGACAAAGAAAGATTACCATTAACATCATCTCCCTCTATAAACCCAATTTCTGATGGAGAAATAGTTCCCTCCTCTCAACATTGTTATCCACATTATTATCAACATTCGTACGAGTATCAACAACATTTTCTGATTTATTTGAAGCATCCCTTTCTTTATTACTAGTCACATTACATTTAACATTATCAACAAAGCTATTTTTAAAAATCCTTGTATGTTTCACAGAGGCGTTAGGGCAATCTTTTCTTAAATGACCATTTTTCTTACAGAGAAAACAAGAATTCAAACTACTAAGCAACTCAATTTCACAAAAAACAAAATTAATTTCTAATTGCATAGAGATAACATTTGGAATATTAACCCCTACAAAAATGGAGATTAACACCCTGGCATTCAAGTGGGATAGGGTAACCCTCGATTCCTTGACTTGCAAAACGTTCCCCAATGGTTTAAGGAGGCGTGGAATAAATTTCCACAACTGTGGCAGACTTTCTTAATTTCCAGCCACCTCGGAGCAGACATAGCAACAACCTCATCAAATTTTTCCTTAAGGGACCATGGAATCGCCCTAAACATAGATTGGCCCAAATTCCAAAATTATTTCTTAAGAACCCTCTCTTGCATTCCATGGCTCCTAAAGAAAACCACAAACAAAACTTTTTGAAGCCTTATGCAAAAAGAAACGTAAATCCCTAGCTGTTTTCCCCAAACATAGCTATCCACTCATCAAATAAATTCCTCGGAAGGCAAAAATTAGTAACCAAACAAACAAAGAAAATAGCAATATCTCACATCCTATTTTCTTCACACTTAATAGCTTGGAGCATCTCCAGGTTGGGAGAAACAAAAATAACCTTAGCAGGAGAAGGCGACTTACCATTTTCTCCTGATTTGTTGTCTCCTCCTTCGACAAAGCGTCCTGCTCCCACTCTAGTTGCCTTGGACACTAAACATCCTACATTTCCAAGCATAGGAAAAACAATGGAACTGGGAGCTCAAAACCTTCACAACCTAACCTTAGGGCTTCCTTGTATGAAGGTTTAGTCGTGGCATCAACAAATATAGAATTATCCTTGCCATGGGGCTCATTAGTACTGCTGTCACTTGGGCACTCCATTGGACTAATTGATACAAGGGAATAAATGGCTAGACAGGGTGAAACATAATCAAGATTAAATGGCTTGATGTCACTCCCCACTAACCTAAGCAATACTACTTGCCAAAAAAAAGTGCCTTGGTCGGCAAGGAGGCCGTAGGGAAGTGGGAAAAGAGGATCAAAAGAAGTTCAAATTCAAACAATAATCAATCAATAAACCAAAACAATCACAAGGGTCTCCAAACCCTAAACCCAAACAAAACAAACAAGAACTAGTTGAAAAGAGCCCAATCATAAACCCACCAGATCATCCACTTTTGGAAAAAAAGGAGATGAAGAGGACGAAGATAACCAAGAATGACGAAGAGTACCAATCTGAGTTCCTTTGAGTGAACCAAGAATGTCCAAGAAGCAGGAATGGAAGGTGATCATTCGAATTCCAGAGAGATCTTGCACTCACTTCTTCCCAGTGTCCACTTCATTTTCAAAAGGGTGGCTTAAATATTATATAAAAAAACTGTTTTTAAAACACTTGGAGGAATGGGGCCGGGGCCCTAGCACGATTGGCTAAAGCATCCTGTTGTAGGCAAGAGGTCATAAGGTCTAGTCTCCCCCTTGTTCCTGTGGTACCAAAGGGCGTGTTTTGCCAGTGTCACCGGTCATGCAAATTTTTTTTACTAGGTGAACTATAGTTTATAGGGGGGGTTACCCGATTCCTATAGTCTAAACACAAAAATACTTGGAGGAAAAAAGTAAATTCATATTGAGGGCCCATAAAGGGCGCCTATAAAGGGAAGGCAAATGCTTAAAGCATATCATCCATTTGTTATTGCTTTGAATTCCATTTTCAAATTTGAGCATTCAAGGACAAAAACCCTTGGTGTGAGAGATTTGGAGGACGAAAACCCTCTTGGTCTCCATTGGGGATTTGAGGACGAAAACTCTTGTCCGTTGAAGGCAATTCTATTTGGGGATTGCATTCGAGTGTATTGTTGCAATTTATTATTTTTATATTGATTCATATTTGCTAGCAAATGCAGCCAATACCATCAAATAAACAGCCTTGGATAGGTTTTAAGTTAATAAAGTGCTGTGCCACATTTGTACCCTGCTCCACATTTGAATCAGCAACTTAATAGAAGATTGGCAGGGTTTTTTTGGGTATTTTCATTCCATACCAACTTCTGCCATACTGTCCAAGGGCTGCCGTACATATCAGACACTCTTTTTTTTGATTGTGCCTACATTTCTTCCAGCAGTTTGGACTGTTACCAGCTACTTTCCGGCCTGGACTATCTTGAGGAGACCCATACAACATCATTAGTGTCATTTGACAAGGGTGTCTGCCTGCCATACAGGTTGTACTAACTGTTGTAAATGGAAACTCCTGATTTTCATGAGCTGAAAGCCTGAAATCAATTAAATGCTTCTATAATTTATTGCAGGTCCTTTTGTGTGCTGTCCTAGGGTTTAATACTGCTGAAAGTGATTTATTACTGAATATTTGGGCTGTCATTTTCATTTATAATTATTAGTGATCAGATAAGAAAGTTTCCATAATTATTTTGGCATCATTAACCATTGGATCTGCTGATTAATTCTGATATTTTGATGAATGAAGGCTTAAATTAAATAATGAAAATTACTATTGCTGATTATTATTAGTGTAGGGTTTATTTACATATTTTCAACATTCATTTTCAATTTTCATAATCATAAAATTAAAAATACAATAAAATTGCATATTTTCCAAAGGTTTCTGATTGGGGACATTACACTCACATTAGTAGTTTTGTTCATTTTCAAACAAGAAGATGCAACAAATGTTAATTGCAAAAAGGCTATAAAAATGGATCTGCACTACTGTAAGTATAGATGTTTCCATCACTGTAGTCACCCTCTCAATGTCTATAGAAGGAGAAAGTCTTGTTAGAGCAACAAAATGCAGCCATCGAAAAGCCAGGTAAGAAATGTAGCATCAAGTAAGCAACCTCAAACAATCATTGTGGAAAAACAGCTTCTCTATAAATGCTCACTTTAAGGCCCTATTTTAGGGCCCAAATAGTTTTTTTCCGATCCTTCACACAACACTTATGCTGCCTTCAATGTTTACAGGACTGAGGGTGATTATATCAGATGGACTCAAGTACCATATTAAAGGGTACTCTTCTAGTTCTGTGTTGCAAACTGTGCATACTACCCTTGTCCCTCCCATGAGCCTCCTTATCCACCCAACCTTCAAAACAATTACCCTTCCATATCCTTTCCGACAGTACTACTCCCTTACATCACTCTGGTTGTTAGGATTTAAATACACCTAACACTGCTGCTTCGCTTGCAATTCCCCTCCAAAATCCCAAACCTAATTTGTGTGGCAATACTAATTTTAAACAATCCCATTCCTATTTGAAGACAATTCCAAATTGTTCTTGGTAATAAAAACGAAGGCATTCTGCAATTTGCTAAGACCTTAGAAGCTCAAGCAGGAGACAGCCTTCCTGCTCTCTACTCCATACAACTGCCATTGTCTATGGCATTTTTTTAAGGCAGCCTTACCCTCTTTTATTCTAATTTAATAATATATTGACATTTTTATCAAAAGAAAAAAAAAAAAAAACTCTAGTCACATTCATGAGAATAATTAATGAAATCTTTTGTCCATATTTGGGGAAATTTATAGTTGCCTATTTGGATGTTATTCTGCTATTCTGGTCCATAGTAGCAGTTGGGAGGATGATCTCCAGCATGTACCGATGGAAAAACTGTGTAGTTTTTCATAATTTTAATGTAAGTGGTGTGAGGAAAGTGGAAACTAAATAAGCGATAAAGTTGAACAAGAAGTGGGGGTAAAGGTCAAATGGTGTAGAATAAAGTGTGTTTGAGACAGTGCATGTTAGTTAAGTTGATAGCTAGTATGGATATGTTTTGTATTTATCAGTCTTGGAATTTACCAATTATTATCAATTTATGCACTGTGGCTTCTGTGTGTCAGTCACTTCCAGTTAGATTCATTTTTCTCTAAATTTATCTTGTGAATAACCTTTTTTGAAATTATATTAAGGTAAGAAAATTAAAAATCACATTGAAGTTCTGTGCATCATCTTGGTGTAAAATGCTTCTATCTTCTTTTATTTCGTACTTTTGTTGCTGCTAAATTGCTGGCCATTCAAAACCTCATTGTTTTTTCAAGCTGTTTTGAGGGGTTTAAGGTTGGTACCATAAGGGTAACACTTTGTTGCTATACCATATCACAACTCACTTTGCAGCATTTGTTTTGACAGGAAAGATCACGTGTATGAGAACTGGGGGCTTCATGCTTGGGGAGATATACATGTCCAAACACTGTGGGAGAAACCTTTAACTGCCACAGGATCTGATGATTTTGGTGTGTATTGGGATATTAGAGTGAAGCCCAATGGAGTTTTGAACTTTCTTATTCATAAAGGGGAAACTAAGGTTAGTAAGGAGATGTCTATCTTTCAGCTTAATGTCTTCTTGTTGCGGGAATTTCTAATTTAGGTTTCATATGGACTATAACAAAGAAGGGGGGCTGAATGCACAATTTTCATGTCTATTGTATTCTTATGATAGAGGTTCTCATGGATCACTGGCAAATGAAGGTGATATCTCTCTGTTCATGCAGGATTTCTCTGGATCTATAGGGGCTGAGGATATTGATATCTGGGTGATTTCAGAGTGTTCATCAGTGTTTAAAGTGAAGCCAGATCCTACTTCGGTGCTTAAGGTACATCAATAAAACATGTCATATTTCAAGCCTTGAATTTCCTTAGTTCCTCCATGAAGTCATTGTTTGTTTTGTTTGTCATGGTGTCCTACCTTGATTTTCCTTTAAGATGTTTGCTTCAAATCTGTTGAACTTGCCTTCCTCTTTTATAAATGCTTTGAAAAACAAGAAGACACAAGGATAATGCCAAGGACAGGTGGATAGCCCTAGTAACCTTGAAACTTTGAAAAGAAAAAATGAAATAATGAAATAAAACAAATGAATCAAAAATCAGAATCAAACACATGAAATAATGAACGTAAGTTTGATTTCTTAAAGTTCTAAAGCAACTAGGCCTGATACTAAACTTAATCCGTTCCCAAAAGCATTCACAGTGCTTTGTTTCATTGGCTGGATATTTTTTGCTAATAAGCAAGAGTTTTTATTATTTGATTCTTTCCTAACAAAGGATCCTGAGAATAGGTAGGCATAGTTGAAATCAAAATCTGGACAAAGTCCTTTTTGATCAATTTCCCTAGCAAGGCCATTTACTACTTTAATTCACACTGCTAACAATTTTTTATTTTTGCAAATAAAGTCTGACAGATAATATAAGAAATCATCAGGGCTGGAAAAATTACAAGCAAGCCTCCTTAAAGATCATATTTGATTTATTCAATATTCGAGAGGCTTCCAAGGTTGCAGGTCCCCCCAATTTCCACTGGATCAACTTAGAGATTTCCAGTAGGACTTGAGGTGCTTTAATGTTCTCTATCTGGACTTTTTTTTTTTCTATATATCATCGATTTTCTTTTCCAAAGTTATATGAAATCTGATGATCATATCCCTCATTTTCAATCTGAGCGAGGATTCCAAGGCGAACACATTTCTTCTTCCTAAAGTTGATTCTGGTTCAGTTCAGTTTCTGGTCCTCTTCTTATGGCTAAATTGTTATTTTTATTATCTTTGCTAATTTTTCTCAGATTTCCCACCACAAAAGTTCCATTTTGTTTCTCCCATGCTTTTCTGCTTCAGACATTTCCCTATCTGGCAAATTCATTGTAAATTTGCATCCTTGAACCTCTCCACCTCAACCTGTGTTTTCTATTCTACTTTGCTCTATCCATAGTTCCAGTGCAGAAGAAAGTGGTCTAATTCCTTTTTATATAATCAAATGATTGGACTCATTTCTTTACATCTTGTTTGTTTTTTAAAAATAATTAGCTAGACCCCATACTTAGAAGTTGGTCCCTTGCTTATGCATCTTGTTAGCCAACACAATAAGCATTTCTTGTACACAGGTCCATTTATACTTACTAGAAAGCTGTATTAGTTTTTCGTGAAATTGATATTTGCCTGTGTGCAGATTTTCCAATTTTTATTTCCTCTTTGATGCATGATCAAATTATGGTTTCCGAAACCCTGGAATAGGAGATTTCCAATTTAAATTGAGTCTATTAAGAGACTCAGATTTCCATACCTTAACGGGAATGACTTGTTTTAAGTCTTAGAGGTCCATTCCACCCACCATTTCCCAATTTAGCTTTTGTTTTTATTGATTGAGAAGAGTAGCCCCTTAGGGTCTCCTTGACATTATCAAAAAACTTTCCACATCTGATCTTCCAAGCATCTTCTTTCGTAAAACAATACTTTCAGTTTTAGGTAGGTAATTTTCCAGCAAATAATTGTTGCAGCATCCCCATGTTGCATTTAGAATACTTGATTGGAAATTACCCGTAGGTCAGACACAAATTAAGTATATCAATACTTTGACTTGATCAAGTATTTATCTAAGAGATAGATTGCCCAATTTTCAAAAGGTTGATGGAAACAAGTTGAAGAGGCAGCATCTCATCTCTGTTTTGGCATCACCTTTTTGGCACACATACCAATCCTTGGCCTATAGATGAGTTCTGACAAACAAAGATGCTTACCATAAACTTGCTTAGCGCACCTTCTTTGTGGTCATTTTCCCTTGATAATTGACCTCCTGTAATAACTTAATGTGCTTCTTTTTGTGGTCTTCTTATACACGCTTCAGGATCCATCAACACAAGATACTAGCAAAACCCATTTAACAAAAGTTCCCTTCAATTGATGTGGTGCCAACTTAAACCAACAATTGTTTATCTTGTTTTACTGAATAATAATATGTTGCCTTCCTTGATGCTAGGTAATCCTAGATGGATTTGCTTGTAGTGAGTCCTCATTAGTGTTAGCATTTTAATTTGTCACTTTCACGACCACACAAAACAGAAGAGTGTGTGAGGAAAAATTATCTTCAAATTAAGCAGGGGAAGCTCCCCGATTTAATCTCTTCCTAAAATCCAAAACAAGTTAACCAGATTATGCATTATGCACACTGTATAGATAATCTTCTAGGGGGTTTGCATGCAAACAAAACACTTGAAAGAAACTATCTAGACCTATCTTTTGATCTCAAAGGTAGGAGCACAAGACTGAAAGTACTTATCTCATCAAGAGGTTATCTCTTTTTGCAGCTAAACTATACTATGAATTTAAACATTGATGCTTTCCAATGATTAAAGTAGAGATTAATGAATACACATCAACATATGAATTGATTTGAACAAGAAACACAATACTTACAACAACATTTGATGAAGAACAAGATTGAATGCAAGCAACAACTCCAAAGCATTGAAAGCTACTTCAGAGGGTAGAAGATCGATGGCACACAAAGTTAAACAAGTGCCTTCTTTATTCCTTGTCTGGCCAAACTTGTACAATTACAACACGAAATTCTAACTTTGAAACTTGATTGAAACTTCGGTAGCATAAACTTAACACAAACTCTCCTCTTATTCTATGTGCTCAAAAAACTTATTTATAAGCTTTCTAAGAGAAGCTTCTAGGAAAAATAATAATATAATAATACTTTAAAACTACTTTTAAAGAAACTCTATCTCCATACATTGAAATAGGCTCTTTCCATGCTTCAAGTCAGCCTTCTCCTCACTCAAGTCACATATTCCTTTCTAACCCTTCAACTTTGCTTAATTTGCTCTTATTTGATGACTAAAACCTCTTATCACACATTTCAGCCACCATTGCCAACATGGTCATTCTTTTTGATTGGCACAACCACTAGAAATGTGCAAAATTGTCCGATGTCACGCTTTTTGACCTTTATAACCAATTGGATTGCAACTTTAAGTTGATTTTGTCACGATTCTCAAATGGTCATGCTTTCTTACCTCCTCAACCACTTGAATCACACTTTTTGAACATTATAATTGGCTTTAAAAGGTGTGAAATCATTTGAGGTCTTTGATACTTGGTTGCACGTTTTAACCATGGCTGCCCACTTGATTTGCAGTTTTTAAATGGCCATGTGTAATGTCCCTTGGTCCTAATTTTCCCTAGAATTCGCCTATTGATCACAAATTCCACAAAATAGGGTTAGGGCTTTCGCCTTATCAAATAAATAAATCTTTAATGATGTAATCTTGGTTTGAAACCTGCATTCATCACATGAACAACAATCCAAAACACGCATGTATACATTGTTAGCATTAACCAATGGCAACACATTTATAGATTATCAATAATGCAACCTATTATTAACTAGGAGTGACATGGTGGGTCTGCCTGAAACCATGTGCCAACCTAAGAGGTTGTATACCACAACTCTCCCTATTAGTGGCTTGTACCTTCTTTCCCCAACCATGCCTCATCCTTGGAAGACAATTATCCTCTTGTGGGAATCGACAGGGCATCCTGAGCGGTCCTGGCTATTCCAACCCCTCCATGGCCCATCCTTTCCTTAAAGGTTTGGGCGGCTATAAGTGGAATCTCTAGCTCTCATTGCTCACTTAGGCCTCTTCCCCCAAGCAGGTTTACAGGCAGATTCAAACAATTACTATATATTGATATTTATGCACAAATCTAGCTAGAAGTATCATATCTTCTAAATATACATGAAAAGTAATATATATATAATTGCACGTATCCATATCTCAAGCATATACAAGTATGAATGCATAAAGATCTATGTATCTGAATGCAAAACATCAATATAAATATATGGATCTGGACTACAAATTATAATACAATTCTCAGATGTTACTATCCATACAAAGGGACTAACTCACTGCAGAATTGTATCAGCCTAACGCTGGAATAATCATTAGTAAGAAATATAGATATCTATAATAGAACTGGAGATAATCGATGGCAGAGATACACTTGAGAATGAGGCTGCTCGTCTGGGTGTTGATCTTTTTACTTCTTCTCCCTTTATGATCTCTTGGCTATGAATTAATTTATCTTTTATACGTTGTGGATGATCATGCCTCTTCACAAGACGTGTCTCTTCTTTTGATTTGGTGCACGACCATTAGTTATTCCCTTAATTGTTTGCGCTTATCTCTTAATGACCATTAATGCATATTTATCATTGCCTTTTCTTTTGAGTTCGGGTTTTCAATAATCTTCATGAACTCGATCTTGTAATGATCGTTGGGCTATCTCTCTTGGGTGTTGGACTCACTCAATATGCTAACTCAGGCTTGTTTCTTATTCCCTCCATCTCATTCCCTCCTTTGAAACCACGATATGATTCTTTGTTAGTTTCGGTGGATATCAGTGACTACCTTTTAATATCTATGCTTCGTGCTCTGTCTAAGGCAACGATAGACTAAGTCACAACAAATGATATGAAGATTGAATGCTTCATAATAAATATCTATCGTCATCATTCCTTCCTTACATTAATCATATTCTTGAATATACTTCAGTGATGTAGAATAATCACCTATGGCATCGAATGAGGTTAAGAGCCCAATAGCCATACAAGAGGCTACGCTACATCCAAACCCACAATGCTAGAACATGAGGATGGGTGACGACTATGCTTTGGTAATGAGGCAACGCTTTAGCTAAAGGACTTTGAATGATATTTGAATTATAATGCAATGGATTGACTTAATAGCTTTCTCCTCAATCGATGATAACATACCGACTCTCACGTAACGATCAAGGTCTACGGTGAAGATCAACTCGACTATGCATTGGATGAAGCGATAGTGATAGGTGGAGTCGACTAGAACAATAGTGTCAACCATTGCGAATATATTGGTGTTTCCTGACGTTGTCAACAACAAGGGTGTCGGCTTCTCACACCTTCTGTAAACGTTGATTTATCCACGTTCTTCCGTCAACAAGATAATCACGGCCTTTATACTAAGACGGTAGCCTTTAAGCAATAACTATGTTGGAGTGGAATTATTACAAAATATTTCTTTGATATTTTTAATCTTTATATTATTATTTAATTTATTTGCATTAAAATTCGGGGACATGACAGTCCACCCCGCTCAAGATTGCTTGCCCTCAAGCAATCACAACTAAGATTTGCAACTTTGAATATTGCTCCCCTTTTGATGACATTTCTTTCGGTTGTGATACTCCGACAAGAATGGGAAATTCTAATTCAAGTGATGATTGCTTTGGTTTGCTTGACCTTGTGTCATTGGGAAGTTAATGTTAGTAACCTTGCTTGCTTTCAGTGAAGGATCTAGGTCTCCTTTACTACATGTGTCCAATCTTACATAAATTGTGTTTATTTCTGGTAGGGTTTGAGGCAATATAGATTCTAAGATGTAATATCTTAGTCCCACACTTTTCAACATCTTGTCATGGACCCCTTAATGATCTGTTGTAGTCTTCTAAGTGGATACTCTTTAGGTAATACGTGGGTACCAATCTATTGGGTTTAACATTCTTGGCACATGATGGAAGGGTTCAATTGCTCCCATTACTCTCGTTAGAATATTTGTGTTGTTGTTTTGGGAAATCTTTTGATAATTTTGATTTTTTGATTCTTTGATGAGTGATGAGCACTTATTGAATGTTAATGATTTGATTCGTCCCTTTTTATTCATTTCTTGAAGGAATCACCACCCTTCGTAGTTACCCTTGATAACAATACTTTACTCCCAAGTTGATTGTTAGACTTATTTCCTATTGATAGTTTCTTTACAAGAAGGTGGTTTCCCCCTTTTACCTTATTATCCAATTCCATATTCCATCTTTTAATTGAATTGGAGGCTATCCTATTTCTTCTATGTTAGGTACTTAGTATCTAGGAAGTGTATTTGATTTATTGAATCATACCAATTTACCTCAAGGTTGAATGGTGATGAATGATCTCCCTAGTGTTGTGACCTTTTTCACACATCACCCCATACAGATGGGGACCCCCTAAATTTTGCTCCATTCTGGTCTTTTGGCTTTGGTTAGTGCGTCTCTCTCTCTATCTCTGGTCCTTCCGGGGATGTCCTGTCGTTTGACCCAGGTTGAAGTATTGGTTAAGTCTGTGTAATTAGGGTTTTCATCCTTCAGGCTTATTTAAGGTCAAACTGAGTTATAAAATTGAAATCCAGGCTTGGTACAGTAGTCAGAAGGCTTCCAGCAGGGTCCCGTTAAATTTTCACTGTATTCCGGCAACTTGCTATTTTTAGTAAGTATTCAGTTTGGGGCTATTTTATCGAGATTTTGGAATTCTGTCAGTTCCACCACATTCAGGTAACATCAAGCTGCTTGCACGTAAATTTTGAGCCAGATCAGACAATTTGCTATTTTTAGCAGTTCAGGCTTTAGGAGCCATTTTCAGGGGTCAAACGTATGATTCCTCATTGCATGTCCGGAGATTACTTTTGGGTTCCTCGAAACCTTCACAACAATATAACATGCAAACCGAGACGATCACTTTCAGAGTTCAGCCTTCGGAGACTATTTTTAGGGTTTGCATGCAGAGTTCTTCAATGCATGTCCGGATATTCCTTCTGGGTTTTTCGAGACCTACGCAATAGTGTGACATGCAAGCGGAGAAGATCAAATTTCGAGGACTTACTATTTTTAGCTAGTGCATGCATGCAGACCAGTTTTCTGGGTTTTTCTGGGTTTCTTGAGACCCCACGGGCAATATAACATGCAAAACCATCCGGCAGTGGATGAGTCACTTTTCAGGTAGTTTCTATTTTTAGTAGGTACACTCTGGCAGCCGCCCAACACTCCAGTTCAGCAAGCAGAATGACATGCGGAGGGAACGAAGTCAAACGGAGACCGTTCGGGATACATGCAGGTCAAATTAGGGTTTCCACTTTTATAGGGGGTGAAATCCAGAAATTGTCAAAACGAAGCACCTCATCAACATCAGCACACTTCAAGGTACCTACTGGCAAAATTTGAGCAGAATCGGAGAACTTACTATTTTTAGTAAGTCAGGGCATGGCTACAAATAGCAGGTCTGCACCCGAGGTCGGCATCAGAGCGACACTCAAGTTCTCAGGATCAGGCATTGCAAGTTTCAAGTCAAACGGAATTGAGGAAGTCAAAAAATCGGGGACTTACTATAAATAGCAGGTGGCTATAAATAGCAGGTCGGGGCAGAGGACTGGCAAAACAGGTTCACAAGGCGAAGAAGATCAGATGGTGAAATTTTCGTGCCAAACGGAGCTACCAAAGTCAAAAAGTCAAGAACTTACTATAAATAGCAGGTGGCTATAAATAGCAGGTTGACAAGTGGGACTGGCGAAACGGGTTCACAAGGCAAAGAGGGTCGTATGGCGAAATTTTCAGGCAAAACGGAGCTATATGGGTCGAAAATCGAGGGACTTTCTAAAAATAGCCTGACTTACCCAAAATAGACGGTGAAGATGAAGGCAGGCAGAGGTATGAAAAAGTTTCTAAGTGTTCAAATGGAAGCATGGCACATCAAATGCACCCTCAAGTCAAGGCTCACATGTGAAAATTTGTCTAAGTATGGAAAATAAAAGTATGCTATGTTAAATGCGCCCTCACCTTGAAAGGATATGAAAAATGTTGGAAAGTATTCTAAGTCAAAAGTGAGAGCACACCCTCTCAAATGCGCCCTCAAGCAAAATCCTAAGTGTTTGAAAATTTTCTAAGTATAAAATGGAAGTTCAAAGGCTGAAATGCGCCCACCTTCAAGAGGATGAAACTTAGAAAATATTCTAAGGCAAGTAAAGTAAAGCTCCCCCCTTCATTTGCGCCCTCACTTGGAAACTCTACATGTTAAATGCGCTCAAGGAGGATGTTGCCTAGTGAAAAGGCGGCTAAGGCATGAAAAGAAAGTAGAGAGGTGGAAATGCGCCCTCAAATGGAAGCTCACCCCCTCATTTGCGCCCAGGGTAAAGTGAAGACCCTCAAAAAAGTGCTAAGGCGTGAAATTGGAAGTAAGCTATGTCAAATGCGCCCATGTTGGAGGATGCTTGGAAAAATCTAAGGCATGGAAAGTAAAAAAATGTGAGCATGAGGTGAGAATGCGCCCTCAAGTAGAAGTGGACCACATCAAGTGCGCCCTTGTGCTAGGAATAGTTGGGCCGAAATTTTTCTAAGTATAAAAATGAAAGTAGCCATGTGTATATGCGCCCCTAACTTGAAAGTTCAACATGCCAAATGCGCCCTCACCTTGGAAGAATATTGAAAGTGTTGGAAAATATTCTAAGGTAACAAAATGGAAGCATGCTAGTGAAAATGCGCCCATGATAAAGTGAAAGCTTCCCATGTCAAATGCGCCCAAGGTTATTGGAGCCTAAAAAACGCCTAAGTCATTGAAATGAAAGTTGAGGGTATGAAATGCGCCTACTTCATGAATTGAAATTTGCCTAGCTAAAATGCGCCTAAGGCAAAAGTGGAAGCTTCAAGGGTGAAATGCGCCCAGCTTGTTGTAGAGGTAAGTGAATATTTTTTTCCAAGGCATAGATTGAAAGCTTGCCACTCTAAATGCGCCCATGAAGAAGATGAGTTAGAAGGGATTCTAAAGTATGAGAAATATAAAAATGGACCCTTCAAAATGCGTCCGAGGGAGAAAGGTCGAAAATTTTCCTAAGTAAAACAAAAACTCCCTAGGCCAAATACGCCCAAGTTGAGCAAAATGATGAAAAGAGGTGAAGGCGCCCAAAGAATGAAAGGACTTAATTTTATTTCTAAGTGGGTGAAAGTGAAGAGGTTGAAATAAAATGCCAAGGAGAAGTATACGCCTAGGGGGGATGAAAATTTAAATTTTCTACTAAGTGTATGAAGTGGAGAAATTCCTAGGGCGTGAGAATTTGAAAAATTGAAAGAGTGGGTGAATATGAAAATTTTCCAGAGGCATCTAAACGGGGTTGACAACTTGATGAAATATTTTTCTAAGCAAAAAATTAAATGAACCCGTTCAAAAGGCACCCATGAGTTAACAGAGTTTAAAAATTAATTTCCTAAGGGAAATTTTAATATTTTCAGAAGAAATTCGTTTTGCCTAGATTATTTTCCTGACATAAGTTAAATCTCAGAGGATGAGTTATTTCGAACAGGCAAGTGATTTTAAATCATCCAGAGTTAAATATTTCAAAGAGAAAATTTAAAATGTCTAAGGCAAATTTTATGGAATCGGGGATTTAAATGACAGACATTTTAAAAAGTTGGAAATAAATTTACAACTCCCATGAATTTTTCGGGTTGAATTTAATTAAACTATGCGAGAATTCTCAAATGAAATTTTCAAACCGAATCAAGTGATTTTTCTCGCAAGTTGTTTAAATCACCAAGAGTTAACTGGCAGACCAAGAGGAAAAATTCGAATTTTTACAAGGAAGGAATCATTATTAATGGCAATTGCCATAATGACTGGCTGACGACTAGCCCACTACTACGCTTGAATTAGAAGATTCCAAACGAAGAGAGTGGAAAATTGATGAGGGTGCTAAAAATAGCCCCAGCCTTACTTGGCAGGATTCTTCGAGAAGAATTATTTAAACAGTCTCTTCTCTCATTCCTCCTCACATTTGTTGAAGTTGCTGAAGAAGTTCTTGAGAGATTGAAATATTTTCGAAGTTGTTGAGGAGAGAAATTCTTTGAGAGTTTATTTTATTTTAGAGTGTTGAGTTGCTGAAAGGGCGAAGTGCTGGAGAATTTTTTATCTGCCGAGACTCTTTCTTTCGAAAGCTGAAAGTGTGTTGCTACAATCTCGAAGTTGAAGGTTGAAGTTGTTGCAGATTTCCGGAGTTGCTGGAAGATTTATCTTTTGAAATTGCTGCAGAGCATTGAGTTGCAGAAATTTATTATGTGGTGAAGATCTTATTCTTGGAGTGCTGAGGAAGTTTTTTTGGGAGCTGCAAAAGAGTTGCTGCAGATTTTATTTATTCGAGCTGTTGAAAGTTAGTTGCTGTTGAAGTTGAGAAGGAGTCGAAAGTTGCTGAGGTTAACGGAAGTTGAGGCAAAAGATTTAATTTATTTTGTGCTGAGAAAATAACCACATTGCTGAAAGCTAGTAGTTGGCTGTGATTTTCTTCGCCGGTCAGAAGTGCAGTCATTGAAAGCTTCTTTATAAGCTCAGAGCTTTTATACAGTTTGAGGTTTGGAGTTAGATAATTATGCTGAAGAATTTTATTTTCATAGGCTAACTCCACGTTCGCAGTCGCCTCAGAGGCTATTTATTTTATTATAAATCTGCAAGCTAACTTATTGTTATTCTATTCTATTTTTCAGATGGCTGGAGCAAAGGATGTTGCTGGAACAAGCAGAGCCGCAGGCAGAGCTGCAAACACCGAAACGGCCAAGGCTAGCTCATCCCGACAGGCAATGATTAAAAGGCTCGCCAAGTCATTTCTTCCAAAGTCGGCAATTGTCTCCAAGCTGGCAGGGTTAAGTGACCAACCTCGGGTCATTTAATCTAAATGCACTCAAGTCTAGGATGTACGGACTGGGAGGCCATCAACCATCAGTCACGACACATAACATCATGAAGAGTGGTATCTATGCAGCCGCTGGTTTTCCACCAGCAATTCAGTGCCCGGAGCTAATTATGGAGTGTGCAAACAACTACAAGCCGGAGCGTAGAACCATTGTGTCGCCGGATGGCAAATTGCTTGCCAACTTCACGCCAGATGCCATCGGAGAGGCATTTGGGATTCCTACTGCCGAAAAGATGCTGTACAGATCAAAGGAGAGGGCGGATAAAATGTACTCCACCTCCTTCGAGAGGATTGCTGCGTTCATCAACAGAGTTTGGATGCAAAAGCCAAAGCCACCTCGCACTAGACTCCCAAAGCAGATAATTGCCAAAGATGTAAAACAGGAATACTGCGACTTGATGATGATGCTGAGCTGAATAAATGGGAGTGCACAAGCCTACTTCTTCGAGCCATGGATGTTCTACTTCATCGAGATCATATTGGAGGGAAAGGAATGTGTTGATTGGGCAAGAATGATCAGTGATAACATAGATGAACAGTTCAGGAGCCTGAGGGGGACGAAAACCTTTTACATGAGCTCGTATGTGATATATATGCTGGCGAGAATGACCAAGTATCGAGGGATTACATACAAGGAGCCAATAGGCTGTGCACCTGATCAGTTCAAAATCCATGAGGCTTGCACATAGTTGCATCTAGCTAACCCTGCCAGTTACAAACGGGCTAATGATGCATTCACAATGCACATCACGAGGACCCTTCAGCGGAGAACGCAGCAAAGAGTATCCAAAGAGGCACAAGCATTGATCGAGGAATACGGATATTGGCTCATCCAATTTCCGAAATTCACTTACATTAGGCTGCAGGGGTTCACTTCGTATCCATACCGGCTACCGAGGTACCCCACCGATCACATTATAATGCTGGAAATATCTAGGCAGTTGATCGCCTATGATAAGATTCAGAAAAAGAAGAAGAAGGGTGGACTTGACTTTCCTATTGCCATGGGAAATTCCACTGAGGTGTGTCCCTCCTTGCAGGCAGCTCGAGAGGCAGAGGATGAGCTGCAATTCTATCATCTATCGTATCACACAGGCAGACAGGATTTTGATCCGTACAGAAACATCCGAATGATACAGAACGTCGAGTACCGACACAAGGCCCACATTGAAGACTTTTGGGCAAATGCTGTTGATGAGGTTGAGATAAGGAAAAGGATGTTTTCCAGGCTTCCCCTCAAATTGATCAGGGAATGTGAGATCATTCCAGTTCCCGACCAGGTGGAAGAGGATGTCAACGTTATGCAACCCGACTATGGTTCAGTCAGGGATACTCGGTCCCACCACCTGATTGGTCCGAGCCAGAAATCATGGACTTGGACACGCTCTCTATTCCGGTGTTGACTTTCACAAGGGCTTGGGTCGATAGACATGTATGCAGACTTAAGAGCAGATCGATCGCCCTTACTTATAGCTTGATGGGTGACCCAAGGCCGCTATCGGTGAAAAGGGGAAAACAGGTTGCTCAAACACCGGAAGCACAAGTAGAAGTACCAACCCAGCCGATACCGTTGAGGATGGAACAAGCATCACCTATGCATTCACAAACTCGGTCTTCGAGTTTGAGAGTGATTTCATTGTTTGCTGATCAGAGGGTAGGATTGGGTGAAGAGCGGGAGCTTGAGGAGGTGGATCAAAGTGATTTCATTGTTTGCTGATCAAAGGGTAGGATTGCGTGAAGAGCGGGAGCTTGAGGAGGTGGATCAACCCAACATCCGAGAATCAGATAGTATAAGCGTTAGTGTATCCAGGGCTGGCCAACAAGAAGAAGAAGATGAAACAGTGGCTGACACTCGTTTCCAATAGATGTTGGACATGACATTGGAGGAAGAGGAAAACACAAAACAGGGGACCCAAGGGTCAGGAGATATGCAGCTCGTGGAAGATGATGAGCCCGCACAGAGCAGTGCAAGAAGAGAGGAGGTACACGAGGTGGAGGCAACGGAGGAGCAACCCCTCGTCATTTGCAATCTGCAGCAGACGGTGCCGGATTGGCTTACAGACAGAATGAGAAGAGAACCCGAGGATGATACGGATCCGACCATCGAGATGGAGGAGTTCCTTAGGAGGATCAGTGCGCCACCAGAAAAGAAAAGGGCCAGGAAGTTTTCAAAGATCTCGACTGATGAGTCAGGCTCTCGCACGCTTCAGGTGGCTGTTCCGAGGGAGGAGTATGATCGAGCCGAGGAGAGGCTCGAGAACTATGTGATCACTACCGTAGAGTTGGGTCGTCCTACGAGAGCCCAAATTGTCGAGGAGTTCGATAACTCCTATCAGGCACTGAAGGATCAGTTGCTCCGCACGGAAGGGAAGTATAAGAAATTGAAGAAGGAGCACAAAACCTTGATAGGATATGTGTAGAGTCTAGCACGTCCAGGTGAATCGACAAACCCAACGGTAGAACATCCACCAGAGCTTCCGAGGGAGTCAGTTGTTGGCTTAGAGGATTTGAAGAGGATGGAAACGGAAGCAGACAAGTGGGTTAGCCATGTTCGTACTGAGACGGGGAAATTCATGGAGGACCTCGCCAATGCTTATCAGCAGGCCTCAAGTACTTTGGCACGGATTGACATGGTGGATCAGGCCTGGGGCGATACCCGCATCTATCAGACAAAGACTGTACTTCGTTTGGGGGCTTTGATGCATATACCTCTGCAAACTTTGGTGGATGGAGGTGTGATTCAGGATGGTGACAGGTATGATTTCACCAGTTGGTACTCCTCGGTGGTCACAGGCCGTGGATTTCACGATGCAGCAAGGGCAGATTCAGCCAGAGTGAGGAAAGCAATGGGTAACATCTTGGAGGGAGTCCTTAATACATTAGAAGCCATATTTGCTAGAAAGTTGGCCCCAGAGGAAATAACTGCTGATGGCTTGAAAGATAAACTGGCTCCGTTCTTCTCAGCTGCGAGGTCGCTTGTCCTGGATGACTTTGAGAATGTCTCCACTTTCTCTAGTATTATTCAGCATACCCAGGACGCCTTAGCGGCATGGAAGAAGTCTTACATCCGGCACGGACAGACGGTAGCGGTCTTGGAGTTCCAGCTCAACCACATTCCACCGATTTCTGCCCAGGAGGTTGAAGCGGTATTGGCCCGGTTGATCGAGTTTGCTATCCGGGAGAAGGCCAGTGGGAACGCGCTGCTTGATGAAGATCTTCTTGATGATGGTAGTGGGCATTAATTGCTCATTATGATTCCTGCAGGGGAGTGGAGAATATTCTGTGCATTCATTGCCCATTCCTCTCTGTGGCGGTTTTTAGGGCAGAAACCCTAATCAGGGCATAGGTGGCTCGATCTGAGCCCTTCATTGTAATTCAATCTGAGCCATCCGTTGAAATGGGCTAGCTATAAAAGGGGCATCCCCCCTCATTTGTAAATTATTAGAATTAGAATCAGAGATAGATCAAAGCTAGACAGAGATAGAAAGTGATAGAAGTTAAAGTAGAGCTAGGGGTTAGCTTAGTTGGAAAGGAAAGAAAGACTTTCCCTTTGAAAGTTTTTGCAAAAGATTGTTGTGTAAGACTCTCATGATATAAAGATTTCATTGATTGGTGACTTCATTTTGTGTTGTGGGCAGTTGACGAGATCTTTTCGTCTTTCCAATTCGAATAGAGTAAAGTAAAGTAGATTTGTTTCATGCAAGTAGTTGTTAGCTGTGGAATGTGGTGTTTAATTTGAGCAAGTCTTCTCTCGTCCATACCACTAGCGGACTTGCTGACGGCTGGTTCGCCTTGCGTGGTCAACTGGAGTAATAGCGCTTAACTTCGATTGTGGCTCATATGTCCATATGCATCGTTGTGATGGTATGAACATGTTGTGTCATGGTTTGAATATTTCTCTCATCCTTTGAAGATTGCACCAACTTTGTGGAAGTTGTCCGAAGGGAGGCAAAGCGGAGTTTGGTTTGAAGATTGTTTGAATTGATCTTCACATTCCACCCTTTAGAAGTAGATTGTAGACTTCCTATCCTTTTTCCCTTTAATTTCAGCATTTTCCGGGTCAGTCCAGATACCAGAACGATATTGTCAAATCTTTTATGTCCTAATTGCTTCACAAAATCGAACAACTACGTAAGTCCCCTTGGAATAATCCAGCAAAACACATCAACCAACTGAGTCTATTCACGATAAAAGGAACCTCGGAGTCGAACACATGAACTTTCAAGCAATCTTAGCATGTGGGACACTTTGATCAAGAGAGAATAGAGTGACCGTTGGACAACTTTATTCTGTGTTGATGTTGTCATAAAAAACACGTCATTTAATATAATAAAATTGAAGTAGTGTAAGAATGAAAATAAGTACAAGGTAAAATTAAATGAAATAGGTGTTCACTAAGTCTGAAGTCGTATTTGCCTAAATAAATCGAACTTTTCAAAGCTGACATGGCTTAGTTGATTTGGCATTTGACTTTTCAACTGCTGACACCATGTTGATTTGGCATATATGCTGACAAGGAGGCAAGCAAACAGCTGAAACAAGCAAACAAGTAGGTGAAATAGACATGCAAACACCTCAACCACACAGGCAAGCAACTCAACAATACAAGCAACTAGCTCAAGTAGGCAAGCAGGTAGCTCAAGCACACAAGCAACTAGCTTAAGCAAGTAGGCACGTAGCTCAATCACACAACCAAGTAACTCAAGATAACAACCAATCAACTTAAGGAACTTGACGGACAACATTTTTAACATGTTCATAGTTTTTAAGAACAAAGTAATTATAAGAACACATCTTGTTGAAAATACATGAGGTAACACATAGATACATGTGATGCATAAAGTATAAATATGAGGCATGAATATCCGTAATACATAGAGTATACACAAGAAGCATGAAGCATATATGCGAATAACACATGAAGTATACACACGGGTACATGAAGTCACTACGTGTACATATGAATACATGTAAGTCGTAAAGTATACACTTAAATACGAAAGTCACATGAATACACGTATACACATGAGTGCACACAAGTCACAAAGCATGTAGTTTGTAAGGAAACACTTGAATACATGTAAGCCACAAAGTATACACTTGAATACATGTAAGTTGTACAATATACACTTAAATACATAAGTCACATGAATACATGTATACACATGAGTGGACAAAGCATGTAGTTTGCAAAGCATACCCATGAATACCC
This sequence comes from Sequoiadendron giganteum, assembly GCA_007115665.2. Classification (NCBI taxonomy): domain Eukaryota; kingdom Viridiplantae; phylum Streptophyta; class Pinopsida; order Cupressales; family Cupressaceae; genus Sequoiadendron; species Sequoiadendron giganteum. The sequence continues at coordinate 301,779,054 of CM021106.1, read as the reverse complement.
GTAAGGCACAGAGTACACACTTGAATACACTTGAATATTCATAAGCCACAATGTATGCACTCAAATACACTTGAATACACCAAGGCTTTTGACTTTATTTTCTGTTTTTAAGTTTTTGTCTGAAATTGACTGACATTCATTTATGAAGTTTTTGAACTATTTTTCTATTATCAAAACTCTTTTCTAGTTACCTAAGGGTGCGTGCTGCACGTCTGAGTGAACAAATTATTTGATTTTCAATTTTGGGCAATCTATTTGAAGGTGCACACTTGATGTTTTGTGGCCATTTTTAATTTTTAACAATTTTCTACCCACTCTGTCCTATGGTGTGCATCTAGTGTTTTTGTGTTCATTTTTTATTTAAGTCATTTTGGGAGTGTTTACAGCCTGGCACACACCCCATAACAAGGAGATCTTTTTCAAGTTTTAGGCTTAAATCTGGCAGTCACCTGCAAGCATTCGCTAGTGGTCTAAAGGGAAGACCATTCAAGGTTATTATTATCATGGTTCACTCATCAACTTACCAAATCTGACTTTTCTATCTGTGATCTATTGTTTTAGTTTTTCATTTTGACAAATACTTATTTCTCCATTGTCAGACAACTTCTGATTATACAGTTACAACATCATGTCTGTTTGTTTGTACCGTGATCATACAAGTCATGCACAAGTCACTCAGTATATATGACAAGTTTCTCAACTATTTTTGAATGAACCAACATGGTGTAATGTCCCCTTTTTTGTGAGCATCAGAGTTTGGAGGATTAGCCTATTATTTGACCCTTGTAGACTAGTGTTGTGGATTAGAGGGTCCAGTTGGGTCGTTAATGAGCTCTTTAGGTGGCAGTTTGCAGTGTTTGGCTCTCCCAACCCTTGGCATATTCAGAGGCGATGTTATTTAGGGGTTTCTGGCTCCATTTTGATGCACTTACTATTTATAGTAAGTCAGTTGAGTAATGGAGGCCAACCTTACTATTTTTGGTAAGACACTTTTATGAGCAATGGTTTCAGCGGATTACCTCTTGACACTGATGGAATCAGAAAATAATAATTATTATTGGAGTTATGATGTTTTAATTATTAATAAAGTAATACTTTATTAATAATTAATTATAAAATGATTATATTAATGACATACGTTTACTTTATAAGAAAAGGGGTCATTAATGATATGAAGTTAATTTATAATGTGGCCTTTTGAGCACCTATTTAATGCTATAATATAAATTCAACATCAAAAGCACATGATAAAATATATTTTGATGAATTAAAAAGCATTGGAAGTTGTGCCATATCAAAGAGGTATAAAAAGGCATCGAAAAAGCAAATGAAGGCATTCTTGATTCATTTGACACTTCGCATTTTATGGGCTTTTGTGTAATGTCCCATTTTTAATGATACGAAGAAAATAATATTATTTAATCTCCAATAGTTAAACTATTATTATCAAATAATAGATTTAAATAATAATAATTTATTCCTAAAATCAATATTAAATATTCTTTACTTCGTAATTTGATTCGGGGATTTTGGCGGAAATCGATCTCATTGAAGACTAGTAAGAAGTAACGATCATTATTCTTAACGATCATAGGAATAATGATTAATGATGAAAAGGCTTGCTTTAAGGATTCAAAGACAAATACTATCGGGCCTATTGAGATTCTTCAGATTTTAAAATTATCGGGCCTTTTTGATTATAAGCCGTTGCTCATTTTAAAGAATTAACGTGAAGAAGTCTTGGACGGGATCGACTTCATTGCCACTGTGAATCGGTGGGTTGAGTTTCGGAAGTGGCATGGCAGTCCAAACACCCAAATTGCTTACGGGGAGTTCGGAAACCGAAGACATTTATCGACTTTGATTGAGGATCAACAGCCAAAAGAAGTCGGGGCGAGCATTCACGGCATCCCACGCTAGCACAAAAAGACTGACGAAAGATACCATCAAATAGTGAAGTTTGAAGGGAATATTTTATCGTGGAAAAGAGGATGTAAACTATTAATAGCGTATATCACTGAGCAACCAACAACCCCTATCGCACAAAGAATTGCATCTGTGACTTGACGAAGCTTATCGGGATGGTGATCGAAATAATTAACCTTTGAGCGATCACTCTCATTAGGAGATTGTAAAATGCCACGAGAATTTGATAGAATTATTATGAGACGCCATCGGAAGAGTTGAATCAGGTCCCGTATTTAAGGAATGTTTGAATACACAAAGGGGCAATTATTATTAACTAAACTTGGACGGTTTTATCCATTGTAAAGTGCTGCTATGGTAAGGCAGTAACGAATAAAAGATGTTAATTAAATGGCCACGTTTGATAGTGGAACGGTGTAGTAATAATCTCCAAAGGACATCGATTATAGTCAAAGATCAAGACAAATCTTAAGAAGCAATTGATTAAAGAAAGAGGTGCGTCCCTTGTCAAACGAGGCAGTAAAAGGTTATGTCTCTTGGTCAAACCGGGGGTATATAAAGGAGAGATATTTTCAAGAAAAGAATCGTCGAATAGTTTATGCAGATGTATATATAATACTTAGGATTTGACTACTCTCCAAGAGACCAATTCCAGCCAATCAAGATCCATATTTACTCAGCCAATCAGAAATAGCATCTATCATAAATTGCATGTATAAAATTGACAATTTCAGAAAAATCCATAGAGGGCTAACCTCTTATTCATCTGAAATCATGAATTTAAAGTTTCAATCAGAAGCAGCTGATAATATTCACTTATTATATTCTCATTATTGAATTCTCGTGGAATTAATTATCATAAATTGCGTGTATAAAAGTGAAAATTTCAGAAAAAGCAATCCATAGAGGGCTAACCTCTTATTCATCTCAAAGCATGAATTTAAAGTTTCAATCAGAAGCAGCTGATAATATTCACTTATTATATTTTCATTATTGAATTCTCATGGAATTAATTATTAAATGTTATATGCAATAGTTCAATTATTTATTTATAATCTGGGAATTTAGTTCACCTAAATAATATTGGTTGACAATTTGTGTCAATCGAATAAGGAATAATCAAAAAATGTAATGACCCGGACCTTGGGTCATTACATTTTGCCTTGGAGAAGGAAAAACCAGGGTTTTCCTGCATTATTGGTCTTGGAGAGCGTAGCTTCTTCATGATTCTGCTTCCTGAGGGTGTGAGAGATCATCTGAAGGTTGCATATACAGGTGGCTGCATCCAGTGGTCACATTTGAGCATAATAGAGGAGTTTATCATCAGATTTCATAAGGGTTTTAAAGGTAGATCAGAAGTTTTGAAGATCATCATTGAAGAACATTTTATTGTTGTCTAGAAGATATTATTCTTGGCATGTGGGAATCTGAAGTAAGCAGATTCTAAGTAATCACCTACAGAAATTACAAAGGTTTTGAGGAGAAGTTTTTAGATTGTGAAAGAACAAACATTGTGAGGCCCATTTATTATTGCTAACACCATCTTCCATATCTACGTGGGTTTCAAGAAGCAGTACAGTCTTCCTTTGCTGGCCGTACCAGCAGCAATTGCTAGGCCATACAGATTGGGAATTGGGCGTTTTGTTCTTAGGCAGAAATGCCTAGTTTGGGAGCTGCAGTTGATCACCATTGGTGGCGTTTAGACCTTAGCATTCAAGGCAAACCATATTTAAAGTGAAGAAGTCATCTTCTGCTGCTAGACGTCCCTTATCATGGTGTTTCAGTTTGCTGATATGCAGTTTCAGCCTTGTGATTATTGAGCTTGAATTCCAGGTATGAGCATCTTGTGTTTGTAATGCAGTTTCATAATCTGATTTGGACATATATTTGTATTAGCAAAGAAGTTATTAAACTGAATTGAATCACTTGTTGAATTTGTTGCTGCATGTTCTATCTGTAAATTTTATATGATCAGATTAGAGTGTAAAAATTAATTCAAAACAACACAAGAACACAGCCAATACCCTGGGAAAACCCTCCAACCTGAGGGAGAAAAACCCAGCCAATATATCTCCTATATATTGATAACAATAAGAGCAGAAATCTGCTTACAACTCCGGCACAATAGAATGCCAAATAGATATAATGAACAGCACCTCTCCTAGATGCAAATACAATAAATTTCTCCTTGAATCGAACTGTTGTAGATAGATTCGATTTGCTGCAATAATCGAACTTCTTCAATTGCTTGACTTGATTTTGGAATGAATGAGAAACATCTTATATATATACACCAATGAGGAATCGCACCTCTTCAAGATCCAAGTCGGCCTCAAATGCCAAATACGTCTTTTCAAGAGGAGGCGCGATTTTCAAGGTAAGTCGGTTCTTTTATATTATAAATAATATTTAATTTACATTTAATATTTGTTATCTTTTTAATACTTGAAGCGCCTCTTCAAGGAAATCGAAAACATATAAATTAAAATAGCTTAAAGCTATATTTGAATTTATCTCTTAACTCGAGTCTGGAGTATTCATGACGTGGCTGATCAATATCATTAACACTATCATTGCAAGTTGTATATGTATTTGCATTTCTTAAATCTCCTGGCAAATTATCATTTGAAAACCAAAACCCAAATATTTAAAAAAAAAATCAAATATTCAAACTAGGCAGAAATTTTAGTTTGCAAGTGTCCACCTCGGGTGGGACATTACACATGGACATAGGTTTTAGATGCACATGACATTGAGTTATGGCCAAAGCTTTTTGATCTATGAGTTCAAATGTGATTAGTGATGCAGCATCTGTAGGAACTATTGAATCATTTTGTTTTCTACCATGCTACATAAAACATTAAAGACTAAGGTTCCTTTTATGACATGTTTCCATGAAGTGTGGTTTGACAAGGTGAGGCAATTCAAATCTGCCAGTAGTTGTGCAAATTTTGAGATGTTTGAAAGAAAACAAAAAGAACAGACATCAAATAGAGAGAAAACTAGACAACTTTTATTTGAAGCTTTATTGTTGCTTTGAAATCTGCTTTATTTACATCTTCTTTGGAAATTTTTTTGTTGTTTTTCCTGACTAGGTTTTTCCCGAACTGTAGGCTGTTTTTGCCTACTTTCATGGTGTCATATCACATATGTGATATGTGCTAATATAGATGTTTATATTTACCATTCAATGTTAATTTCTCCTCCAATAATAAACTCTTCATCCCACCCATAATGGCAACTTCTTCTCCCAAGTTGGCCTCATGTAATGCACAATTGAGTACCTTTTGGTGTATGTTGACTTCCAAGGTAATAGATTTACAGTACAACATCATTATGTTGTTTTCTAGATCTTTCAAATTTTCATTAGACTGATAGGTTCATACTGTTCCATTTGCAATCAGACATAGGTGCATGTGCGTGTGCATGTCTGGGTTACATTTTCTCAGCCCACTAAAATTTCCAAAACTCAGTTACATACTTGCTCCCGTAGTCACTTATTTGGCATAATCAGTGGAGCGTCATATTGGCATTCTTAGTTTTGGGTTGGTGCCTCAACCTTGGTGCAAGCAACATGTTCTGGCTAAATGCAGAAGCTTCAATGCTTGATGCCGTCCAAAGCACCTGCTGAAGGTTACTTTCCCATTTGTCCGTGTCCAACATGGCTGCAACAAATTAAACATTTTTGGGTCTTCTGAAGCCATTTGTTTTTTTTTCTCTTTCTTCTATTTCCATTTGATTAGCCCATGGAGTCATGGCCAGGGATTTTGAACCGATTATACTTTAGGTTGCAACTAATAGGCACAAAGATTAAGATAAGCTAGTATTCGTATGGCAGGATCAACACATTACTGCTTCCTTTTTTGTGTTGAGTTGTATTTTTGTTTTATGTTTCCTTTCAATAAATGAATTATATGGCTTACAAATTTCTCTGAAATGTGATAACATTTTTTCCTTGCTCTTGGTTGATCCTCTCTTCAAGATATGTTTTATATAGCATAATTGTCATGAATCTTAGCCTGAAAATATCATGATTCTAAAAGATATGAATAGAAAGATTTAATTATTGCTTTCTATTTGGATTTGGATTCATTTTGTAGGGCAATCTTTCTATGTCAAGAGCCTATTGGGTGAGTGAGCTCTTACTTGCATGGAACTTGGATGTAGAACACGTTCAATTCCAGCTTTTTGCCAGCAAAAATGGCAAGTTGGATATTACTTCTGGAGGGATAAAAGGTTAGAAAATGCACATTGTTTTCTATTATTTCATATCCCCACTAGTATTATGTCATTACATGAACCTCCAAATATAGTATGCTTGAACTTTTAGCTGTGTTATTTAAATGCACTTCTGATGTTTTAGTAGCCTTATGATGCTGAAAGCAACTTTTCCTTATAACATTTTTCACACTCTTTTGCCTATTAGAATAAGAACAAGTGTGTGTTGAAAATTATGTGTCTGCAGATTGGACAAGGCCTTTTGTTGAAGATGATTGTATTTTTGTTTATCTGGTGTCTCAAGTTTTCATATAAAAATTAGTTAAGTCAAAATAAATATTTCAACCATGTAATACAGGATAGAAAGAAATATTTAATAAACACTTGCATTCTTCATATGTGATAAGAGATAATCTATGAACACTAGATTGGAGGTGCTTGATGTCTCAGGTTGCAGTGACTTAATGCTTGAGTTCTGAATGCATTATTTATCCTGTGTTGAGTCAGATCAAACCTTATTTAAATATGCTCTTAACTACCTAAAGACTTCTGATTCCCCTGTTTTTACAGGAGAGGATTGGGTGATTCAACTTGAAAGGGAATCTGGCAATCTTCCAAAAGAGGTAAATCCTGTTATATATGCTTACATGGTACAATAAGCAATATTTTCTTCTCATAGCCTATGTTGAGTTTTGTCTTTAATGCTGTATATTGGGAGCATGGATTCCATGATGGCTGTAGCTGCTTAATTAGAGCTCTCTATTTATCATTCAGGTTATTGTTAAGTTTCCTCACATTGCACATTACAAGGCTCTTAAATTGCCAGCTGGTGTCGATGTGAAAGAGCTTGTCAAATCTCAATTAGCAATTGCTTGCATTGATGGTAAAGATAAGCATCTCTCATGCTTTTTTCTTTGCATTTTGTCACACTTTGAGTATTGAGAAGCCAAAGTATGAATGCCAATAAGAAAAGAAGAAAAATACATCAGGGTTTATAGACACTATGTTAAGGCAATGAGACCACTGATTGTATCAATTTACAATATAATTTTAGAGAGGAGTGCTTAGCACATCAAGGTTAAAAAAATTAATAGATCATGATAAGTATACATTGATACAACTTATCTTGCAGCTTATGGAACTTTGATGGATGCTACTAGTATACAGTTACAGGGTGTTTTGGATGATCTCTTTTCCTATGATGGTCCACTTGGAGCCACATTTACTGAGGATGCTGTGATTGTTCATCTTTGGGCACCAACAGCTCAAGTATTCATTTTTTTCTGTTTTATCTTTATTCTAATTCTACAACTAAGAAACATTCTTGCATATCCTTATTGAAAGAATCATGTATTCATTGTTTTGTCATATCCTTTTACTTCTTCAATGTTTCTTGTGGCATGGAAATAATCTAACACGTTTTAGAGCAGTGTGTGTGTGTCTTCATTTATTCTAGTCCTTCAAGTGGTTCACCTTTAGAAACAATTCAACTCAAAGAAAATAGTGGTGTTTGGAGCACTTGTGGGCCAAGAAGTTGGGAGGGGAAATATTACTTGTATGAAGTCACAGTATTCCATCCTAGTAGCCAACGTGTTGAAATTTGTATGGTAAATGATCCTTATTCACGAGGGTAATTCTCTGCAACTATGATGGTTGGACAATCTTTTGTTGTTTCATTCTTAGCCCTTGATTTGGACTTAATGTCTTGGTTATTTTTGATTTCAGCATTATTAATTTATTCTTGTTCAATTCTATAATGTGGCAAAAAGACTTTCAGCAAATGGAGAAAGATCTTTGTTTGTCAATCTCCAAGACTCAGCATTGAAACCAGAAGGATGGGAAAGCTTGGCTGCTGAAAAGCCACAGTTAGAATCATTTGCTGACATTGTTATTTATGAGTTACATATCAGGGATTTCAGGTTTGTCTTGCTGATTGTGTATATTTTTTTAATTACTCATTTCTAATGCTAACATCCCATCTTTATGTAAAATTATATTAATAGCTCTTCAAATCAAAGCCGACAAGTGTAAACAAACTATAAATCATTAACTATGCTTATGCAGCATGGTCTTGAGAAAGAAAAGGGCATATTTTTTGAAGATCATATTTGAAGGCTAATGGTCATCTATAATTAATAAAGCTTGTCTTAATTGGTTACTGTTATGGTATTTTATTTCATTTTTGTAACTTCTGTAAGTTAGGTGATCAAAGTGATTGCAATGTTTAATTTGGGATTTTTCTTACATGTATTGCAGCATGAATGATAAAAGTGTGGATCCAAACTTAAGAGGGACATATCTTGGTTTTACATCACATGTATGCTTTCTCATACAAGTTCTTCAAACTGATAAATAGAAAATTATTGTAGTATTTTCTATTGAATAGATGCAATGTACTTATTAAATTATTATGTTTCATCTGTCACGTTGTAATAGCATAAGTTCTATTTTTTAAACATATTTAATGGATCTAACCCTCTAATAAGGTTTACTAATATGAGACATGGAAAAATTCCCACATAAAGCTAATAATTATTCCATATTTATCATTAAAACTGATATGGCCCCAAGAAGGTCTACAAGCTGCAATGAGCTTATTAAATTATTAGGTTTCTTCATCTGCCATCTTGTTATAGTATAACTTCCAATATGAGAACATTTTTAATGAACCTATCCCTTTTATTAGGTTTATTAATATGCATTGTAGCACATGACTTTGCCCAGAGATATGGAAAACTTTCCACATAAAGTTAATATTTTTCATAGTTTATCATTAAAATTGTTATCCTCCAAGAAAGTCTACAAGATAGGCAGAGAAGCCATCAACTATGCATTAAAAATTTAAAACTAATGAAGGAAAGGATAAGAGTAGAGATAGATGAAATATCCAAAATCGACCGAAATATCGCAATGGTATTATCCTTGACATCATTATAACTCATTTATAGCATCATTAAAGTTTCTAACTTCATTTGAAATTTCTGTTTTCTTGAGATTAACTGGTCATTTTATCAGTGCTGACTGAACTGAGATTTATATTGCAACAACACAGCATTTATTACAGACTGGGTTGACTAGTAGCATGCCAGCAAGATCAAATTGCAAATGAAAACTATAAATTTCATTATATGGCCTTATTGATTGCCACTACGAGAAACAATAAATGTACTGATTGACTGGTGAAAGGGATTTGAGGCAGAACAAGGCAGACATCGAAATTGGGGAAACAATAAATTTTCTGAAGGACCAGTTAAGGGGATTTAAGGCATATTTTGGGAATTAAGTTGCTGACATCAGTTGCTGTAACTTAGAATTTTTATATGATGTCAGATATAATTTATGTATATCCTTGTAATCTAGTTTACAGTCATTATGGACCAGCCAATGCAAGTCTTTTTGGTTTCCAAAGAAAGAAAGAATTATAATAATGTTCACAAGTGACCAAAGTTAGTTAATGGGATTCTAAAGTACATTTTAATTTTTGATAAAATAAAATATTGTATTTACAATAAAAAGTAAATTCAAGCAAGGGGCTGTAAACAAAATCAGACCAGATTCAAGAAGTCAGCCATTAGCTGATACAAGGATGATCGGTAGAGAATTTCTGCTGATGATTACAAAAGAAATAAGTTTAGGATAACAGCCAGCCATAGAGACAAGAAAGGCTGCTGTTAGATACACGTTTAATCATATAAGAGAGAAGAATTATTGAACGCAAATAAACATTGAATAATGAACAACTAGAGTGTATGCACATGCGGGATATCAAATTTTGATGGTAAGATATGGAAAACATTTATTTTTTCCATAGCAATGACAAACAATAGGGGAACGCAGCTGACTTTCCTCATTCATGGTGCACATTTGTGAAGGGTTGAGAGACAGTTGAGCATGAGCAACAACCTGCTGCAAGTTTGCTCTGTGCATTATTGGATCATGGGAAGTGGGAACTTTCTCCATGTAATGCTTGGTTCTTTGTTGGGTATGGGGAGAGGGAGAGAACTCATCCTGCTCTTGGATAATCTTTATAATCCAGTGCCAAGTGTTCTTTGAAAGAAGTTAGGAATTCATTGCCTGCAGCATATGTAAATGGTTTTCAACCCTCATGAACCGTTGAATGTTCTACTTCTGATGCACATGACAGGGAAAGGAGGGGGCAACTTTTGCTTGAAAGTTCCTGAAGACATCAGGAGGGTGATATTAAAAGGCAGTTGGAGTATAAAGAGTGTGCAAAGAGCATTGCTGGAGCCAAATTATTTCTTGGGAATAATTTGGCAAATCAAAAGATAAAGGGGTTTTCAATTAATCAGGGCAGAAAAATGGGGAAAGAATCACACTGCTGAAATGGGAAAAAAACCAAGAAAAAATTCATTTTTTTGGTCCGAAAAGTAAAAATTCAGCTTGACTGATTAATTGCAAAAAACCAAAAATATTTCAGCAAGAACTGGTATCTTGGGCTTGAGCATCAATTTTCCAAAGATTTCTGCAACTATGGTTTAAGAATTAATAAAGGCAAGCATGAAGGGGAATAAGAATTCAGTGAAAGGGCACAATAAGAGAACAATGGTAGGAATTGTAAGTCCCTATTTATAACAAAGGGTTTAACATCTAACACAAGATACTACACAACCAGATTGACTAGGTGCAATAAATCTTCTAGTAGCTTCTCACATAAGCCACTTACATAACAAAATTAAGAGTGGTAGTCTCTTTGGTTAACCCTTGTGTGTCTATTTCTTTGTTTCTCTTGCTTTTCTTAATTATATTTCAATATTTCTTGGGGATGCTTTTCCCTGCCCCCAAACCTATTGTTTAAGACACTAGAGGGATGCACCCTCTCAGTGCCTCCACTGCCATCAGCAGGCAAGAGATGCCCCCAGAACATCTCCCTCATAGAGGGGATGTTTTTGTGGCATCCTCCCTTGATGGGGACATTGAAAGGATGCCAAGACATTCCCTGAACCTTCAGGAAACTTGCTGGAGTCTCTTGATCCTATATCCCAGTGCTCTATCCAATCCCAGAGCCAAGAGGATAACTATGTTCCATAAGATGAACAAACTCACACAGAGGGAAAACACATCAATAACATTCACAGGCATAATACATGGTGCAAACATTTATAAGGCTATTATTTGGATTTCACTACAAATCTTTACCAAGATTTCACTTCTATGGGGTGGGGGAGGCATGGGAGGGATGGGAGGAAGGTTGGAGGGGAAGTTAGGAGAGAGTTATTTTCACCAAACCTTTCCTCCTCTCATACTGCAGTGAGTTATCTACTTGTTCCTTTCACCCTTGCAAGAGACACAACACTTCCTTCATAATTCCTTTCGTCCTCTCAGGGCACTCAGAATTATTTGTCACTCCTTTCACCATCACAAGGCACTCAGAGTATCATACAACTTCTTTCACACGCTTCTCCTTTGCAACACAGTGTTGGCGTAATAACTAACACCTTTGGTGTGTGAGTTAAAACGGACAACTATGCACACTACGTGATGAGTGCTCTTCAAATTAGGAGGGGAAGCTCCCTCTTTTGCTGGTATGCGTTCTAAAAGTAAAGTAATCTAAACCTATCTTTTTCGACTCAGCTGGGAGAGGCACAAGGTTAAGGAAACCAAGGACGTTGCAGCTAAAGGTTTTCTCTGGTTTTGCAGGTCTTAACTACAACTAAAACTAAATACTTTAATCTATCCAATTTCCTCAAGTAAACAAAGCATGAGGAAAAGGAACAGGAATGGTTTTACACGATAAGCCGGGTACAGATTCACAACGTGAAGGCAAGGTGGCACAACAATTTGCTTGGCTGAATAGACTTATTATCACACACATCACACGATAAGCTTTAGGTACAAACTCTCAACATGAAGGCAAGGTGGCACAACAATTTGCTCAATTCGAATAGGCTTATTGATAACAAAACATAAAGGATAGCCAACTAGGACAGTAAATTGCTTAGGCGAGACACGCGTACAATCTACGATCAAACTAGCCACTATATTTAACTAAGTCGAGCATTTACCATAATAACTGCATGAAACCCAAGTGGCATAACAATTCATTATCAAGACAAACACTCATGAACAGATACAAAAAGACAATATTACAGGCAAGGTGGGCACAACATATATTACTCTCTCGTGCAAAATTTCTAATTTACAAGGGTGAACCAATCTTGAGAATAGGCATGTTGCTGACAGTGCAACAATTCTCTATCACAAGCCAAAGTTATTTACAAATGAGCTAAAAGCTCTTATTTATAGACATCAAAGGTGTAGGCAACCCTAAAATCACCTTGAGTCAACTACAATCTAGCAACATGCGAGATTTATTCATCTAAGTCTAAATGAAAGAAACTATACAGTTAAATGGAAAGCTACCATCAGTTAACCGATACAAACAATGCTAATTGGACATGTGCGACATGCACGTCCTTATTGAAAAGAAAGCTAACTGATAACTACCATGAGTTAACTGGTCCTAATTGAAAGTCTATCCTCTCGCGAAGATATTTCCAAGAATGAGATAGACATGCCTGATATCAACGAGGAAAACTCAAGAACTGACTTTGAGTTAACTGCTGCTTATGACTCATCCTCGTAGATAACTGTAGGGCCCAGCTGGGCATCTACTCCAAGTCCTCTCTGTTTATTATCTCATCTAGGAATTTGTCGATTATGTCATCATCTGGTACTCTGACATTGTCCACGATGATGAACTTTCTGTCTAACTCTTGTCTTCGTCCTGGATCACTCTCTGACTGTCTCTGATCTCCCCAGTCGTCTTGTTGAAATTGGCAGTCATCACTGAGAAGTTATCCAACTTGGACGCCTCAAGATCTCCACCTAGGTTATCATGAACTAGCTTCTCAAACTCAGTCTGCACAACATCAAGCTCAGCATATGCACCATCTTCATGAAGATAATGGCACGGGATCTGAGTGACTTTGGCGGCTCTGAAAATGGAGTGATGATCTCTGTTCCTTCTATAGCTTGACGCCTCTGACGCTTTTCTTGATTCCTCTTAATGGAAGAGTGTTGCATGACGAAACTGCGAAGTTTGACCGCGAACACTCTGGTTATGAGAAATGCACACGAACTCACCGCACATGCAAAATTCCAACGGTATCAACCCTCTGGATGTGCTTGATGCAAAACAGTGTCAGCTTTTCTTATGAAATTGTGAATTAAGATCAATTTGGTCTTGAATCCAGTTTGAGTGAATTGCCTTCTGAAAAACTCACCTGTTGACTGTAAGCACGACTATGTTCTGACAACTTTTTCAGAAAGCTAAAAATAGCTCATGATGAGGCTAAAAATAGCCTACTAACAGGGAATTTTCATGAAAAATTATGAGACGTGGGTTTTGTAGAGAAAATAATTCTAGGTTAACCCACAATGTTAGAAATTCGAAAAAACACCTTTTGCCTTGGCATGCAAGAGCTTTTCGGTTGAGAGATTTAATGGCCGTAGGGGGGTTCTCGAGAAAATTTTTTGCGAAAAAAACTGGCATATGGGTATTGTAGGCACTAGAGAAATGATCAAACCCAGATCTTCCGTTTTTTCGAAAAATTGAGTTGTAGGCCCGCATGCAAAAGGTTTCCAGTTGAGATTTGAATTGGCAGTTAAGGGCATTGGGGGCAATTTTTCCCATGAAAATTTGGAACATGGGTTTTATGTAGAACTGAATTCTAAGATGACCCAGATCGATAGATTTTGGAAAAAATGTGTTTTAGGCCCACATGCAAAGAACACTCTGGAAAAAAGCATAGTGCTTTAGAATAGAGGCAGCGGGGCAATTTTCACAAAATAATCTAAGACATGGGTATTGTCGTCGATGCTGAACTATACAGACCCAGATGATGCGTTTCTGAATACACTGCTGTTTTCTTTGACATGCAGAGAAAACCTAAGACGAGAATAGAGGAAATAAGACAGAAGATAGAAGTTTCGAATTTTGTTTTTATCTTTGCTTCTTCTATAGAAATTCGCCTATGCTTGAAAAGGATTTGATAAAACCTGCATGCAAATGGAAAATGAAGTCTGAAATATCCTTCCTCTGATCATTTTGAATCTGTAGCTACGAAGAACGTTGAATTCTGACCCTTGTAGCACCTTCAGATTAAAATTTACTTGAGAAAGGTGTGTTTTATCAACTCAGAATGAAAAATAATGGACGCCATATGCATAATAAACAAGAATTTATCATCAAAGGCATGTCAAATGCATGCACAGCCTTGGAAAGTGCGCTTGAACTCTAACTGAACCTTCAAAACCCACGCATGGCCTTTGATTGGCTCTCAAAATAGTTAACTGAATGAAAAATATGCCCTAAATAGGGCGCCACCTTCAATAGTTCAGTCAACTGACACATGCAAGTTGATCTCGCTTAGTTACAGACTAAAAATAGGCCCAGAAGAAGTCAACTTGAAAACAGTCAACTGAAGAGTTAATTTTAGTTAACTGAATCCTTTCCTCATGCACACTTCTTTTCTTGAGTTCAAAAGTCAACCTTTGACTTTAGGCATCCTTTCCAGACAACCATTTTTCTGAAAACTTGAATTTGAAAACCTCACCAAAGCTCACGTTCGACCACTAATTCTGATTGACTGACACGTTGGATTGACTGGCTGACAGTTTCATTGAAGAGCAGGATCAAATCTGACAAAAAGATTCGTTGAGGTGACAAACCCTAATTTATCCATCTGAGGCCTCAAAAAGATGGGCGCCCTTGGCCTCTAGGTGCGCTTTTTGACCTCAGGCTTCAAATATTTTCAGGCATTTTCCATCATTTTCACTATGATTTTGACCTCACTTCACTTTACGCTTCGTGGTGTGCAGCAAAACTTCAGGACGTGCTGACTAGCTCATTGCGGAGCAGGCTGGATTCTGAGCAAGAGCTCCTGGAAAGCACTCCTCGTAAAAACATCATTTAATAGCCTTAAAACATGGGCACCCCTGGCCTCCAGGGGCGCTTTTTCCTCCCAGACTTAGCCATTTTCATAACTGGCTAAAATCCACTAATCTTTTGGTTGCAGGCTGCTGAGACCTCCTCTGACCTGACTGAGATATGCAACAGAAAGCTGAAGCTGACATGGACAGGATGAGCACTTGAAATCATCAAACAAATTGAAATGAAGGCACCAAAACCTTGGGCGCCCTTGGCCTCTAGTGGTGCTTTTGACATTTTTGGATAATTCTGATCATGTCTGGAACCTCAAGTTTGACCTTTGACCACGACAACATGACAACTCTGATTCACCTGCTGACAGATGCGTTGCGAAGCTCGATCAAGACGGAAACAAACCTCCTAGGTGTCACTTAAATCAAAAAACTTCATCTGAAGCTCCAAAAAGATGGGCGCCCCTGGCTAAGAGGCGCGCTTTTTCACTCCAGACTTAAGTCATTTTCAATTTCCCTCGTTTTGCGTTCAATCTCCAGTTTCAGATGATATACAGATCTGTTGGACTGACTGTCTAGCACATCGTGAAGCAAACAAGATTCTGGAGAAGACATCTTGGAAGAGACAAGTCATAAAAAGTTGATTTGGATCCCCAAAATCAAGGGAGCCCCTGGCTAATAGGTGCGCTTTTGCCTTGGTGATCTTCTCTTCAACCTCCATTTTACATGTTCATTCGCTCCACCGCTGCTGCCATTTGATAAGTCCTACGAATTGGCTAATAGATTCATTGCGAAGCAGGGCTGAAGCTGAGAAGATCATCTTGGAGATAGTCAATGCAAAAACTAACATCTGATGCCTTGAATTTTTGGGAGCCCCTGGCCTGCAGGTGCGCTTTTCTCTACCAGTGTTAGCCATTTTTCCAACTAGCTAAAAATCACTTAACTTCCAGCTACAGGCTGTTGACAAATCTTCTGGATTGGTTGGTAGGCTCATTGCGAAGCTAACAGGATTCCAGAGAAGACATCCTAGAAGAGACAAGTCACAAAAAGTTGATCTAGGCCTCTAGAATCAAGGGCGCCCCTAGCTCAGAGTTGTGCTTTTTCACTCTAGATTTAGCCATTTGTACAACATCTTCACCTCGTCGAAAAACCCCTTTGAGATGAAGTAACTTTTCAGACAAAACTCGTCATAGAAACATCACGGAAGCGTTTTGAGCTTAGCTTTTGACACCTGGCACTTGGCCATCTGCCATTGATGAGCTCAGAAAACCTAAATTCTCACTTGAAAAAAATGAAAACTACCCACCAGGCTCAAACTGAGTTTTAATTGAATCCGACTTCACCATTGTGATCGTGAAGCAAAATAAGCCAATCAAAACAAATTTCAGCCAATTCTAACAAGTTTCAATTTTTAGGGTTTTTGACCTAAAAACAGGGGTCCAGAAACCCTAATTTTCAATTTTTTCAAATTTTGCCAGTATCTTCGTGGCATCACACTGACTCAAAGCCCATACTTGGATTGCCCAAAAACTATGTTTTGACATCATTTTAACAAGGTTTAGACCATTTTAAGCAAAATGCCTTAATGAAGCAAAAAAATTGGTTTGGGTACAACACACAGAAATGAGACAAAGTTTCCCATTTCATGTCAAATTTCAGATTCAGAAACATGCATATAAAATGTATCAGATTTCAACTTCTTATCTTGCCAACAACAAGATATGAGATTTCACTCTTCCTCAGCCCCCATAGATGCAAACTTGATCTGGCTTCCAACTTGGAAGAGTCAACACCAGGGATACACAGATTCACAATTTGACCCAACCACAACATAACACATTTTGCACAGATCATAACATTCAACAGAATTATGAACATGTTTCATTACAGACACCATTCTGAAGACAAATTTTCTGTGTTGTAATTTATTCCAGAGCCTGAAAGCCTACCTGCCAATGCTTCCAGACAACTCAGAAATGTTGAAATACAAGCCACAACTTGTTGGCTTCCTCTTTGCTGCCATCTTTCTCCTACAAGTGTTGCCTAGGTATACTACAGTGCTGAAAAAGCCTTCAGTGCCATGAGCTAGGGAACTACACATACCAGATATTGTGTTTCAATACCCAAACCCCTTGCACCTAGCACCCAAATGCTCAGCTCGCATGCCCTTTTGTGCAGGTCTTTGCACTTCGTGCCTCTGTGAATGTTTTCATATTTATTCTATTTTGTTTTGTTACATTCTCTTCCCAATAATTTCTCCCAGAAGTTTTTCAGCAGGAAAATCATCCTCAAGTTTCTATTATAAAAATGCATAAATAGGGGCACAACCGGATCTGCATATAATTTTCATTGTCTCTTCCAAATTAGATTTCTTTATCTTTGTTAAATTCTTCCCCTGGCAAAGTGTCAGATTTCTTTATCTTTGTTAAATTCTTCCCCTGGCAAAGTGTCAGATTTCTATGTTTCTTTAAATCAATGATCAGATTACCCCTTTTCCATTAATTCTGTGATGAACCCTGCTGGCTAAAACTTCAAACCCCTGTCTTTTATTGATCTTTATTGTGTTTTACATTTTTTAGAGAAGAATTTCTAGAGAGAAATAGAAGGGGCGCACAACATAAATGCTTATAAATTGTAAATCTGAACTAATTTAAGTAAACTGAAATTACAGAAGGTATTAAATAAGCTCAACAATGGATACAAGACTCATAAACATACCCGAATGCTTCCAGATTATTTAAATAAGAAATAAGTCTAGTTTGCCAGCCAAGATGGTGCAATCCGGCTTAATCCAGTATAGGAAGCTACAATATATGTAAACCGACTCTGAAACTAAGGTAAATGCGTGGTAAATGCCAGACGCCAATAGAGGAGGTGAGAAACCCTCAAACTGGAAGGCGTTTCTCCAAGAAACCCCAAACGCCCTTGCACAGAAGGCTACGCACTTCAAGCAAACAGCCCAGCTCTCAACTCTGAAGGTACGACCATGATGTCAACTGCCTACCATGATGGAAGAAAGCCGCCATATCCACAAACCCTCCTGTCTCTGCTAAATAACTCAAACAAACTCTGATAAGGCACATTAGAACCTTTGTATGAAGCCCTCACAAACTGCACAAATTCAGCTGATCTCTCATAGCCTCAAAGGTGCTCAACACTGAAGAGATTCCGTTCTCCAATGGAAGAAATGCTCAAAACCCTGATCACAGGAAGAAGCCAAAGGCAAAGTCAAAATATTCAATAGATGGATTTCTCATTGCCAAAATGCCTTATATGCAAAAAAGCACGACTTCCAAGAAAGATACGCCCTTCTTCATATTTTAAATCTTTTAAAATATATTTAAGTCATTTCAATAGTTTTGACTTAAATACTTGGGCGCCCTTTTATATTTTAAGTGATTAAAATATTAAATCACCTTTATAGAATATTTAAGTGATATAAAATGTATAAAGTCAATTTGACTTTATAATAAGGCCTTAAGTTAATTAATTAACTCAAATCACTTAAAAATCCATAACTCTCTCAAAACTCCAAATATTCCCGTGCCGTCAGAAGCTGTCAACCCTTGAACTGCTAACGCCTGTTGTGAACCAATCATTGAGCTCTGAAAACGAGAACGACCAAACTCTCCAGAAAGTACCACTGACCCTCTAACCAATCCTGTTAGCCTACGAGAGTCTGAAATATAGGCTAACCACCATCAAATAAGATCACGCCAAAAAGGGGGACATTACAAATTCTCAAGGATCTGATGTTTTCTTTCATTAATTTCTTCTGTCCTTTTTACGCTGCCCTTCACCTGCCCTGGCACTTGGTATTCCATCTCACCTTCCAGGCAATGGTAAAGGTGCAGGCAGTAGGAACCTTAATTGTTCACCACCTTTTCCAAAATGCTATGTCCTCCAGGAAAGAATAGAACTGTTGGCAGTGTTGAGTTAACTGTGATGAATGTGTTTGATCTGATTCATCTTCTTTTGAATGGAAGATGTCTCATGGCCGGACCCTCTCAGGGACATGTCTTGTGAGAAGGCGAAAAGCACACTGTCCCATATTGCATGATCAAAATTGTGGACTTTCCTTCAACCAAACTGAGTAGACAGAGCTGAAGCAATTTGCCATGGGGAATTCCATGAGAGAGCTGGGAGGGGGGCAAAATCTCCAAATAGAAAAACAAAACAGGAACAGGAAATAGAGATAAAGAAAGGGATTGAGGACTACTTTTCCCATTTGTCAAGCCCATGGGATTCTGATTGATGGAAATGAGAGAGTGGTCAGAGCAATGGAGTAAGCACTATCAGCTATCAGACTATATCCTTGTAAACTTCATTTAAATAAACTCCAAATACTATAAAGGATTGATGCCCTGAAATTGATTCTTACCTCTCCAACAAAGGGATTGATGCCTACATGATGTGTGATTCAAGACTGCTGACATCTGCTTTCATTTTTTTCAGACACATGCTCAGAGCACTTGTCCTTTTTGACAGAGTGGTTGAAATCTACATTGTAGAAAATCTATGTGCTGCTGCTCGAACTTATTTTACATTTTCTTGAACATCTTGTATTTTGTGTTTTACAAACATAGCTACTATTATTATAATTAATGTAGGTATTTTCAATTCAATAAATCAAATTCTGGTCAAAATGTTACAGCTGTCAAATTTACTGCAAAATCAAGTAAATATGCCTTGAGCTGATGTGAAAGCAGTCAGTCCAACCAGTATGACAGTCTAATGGTTAAAACAACAGTATATCTGGTTAATACAGCACTCATCTGGTTAAACAACAATCAATCAGTCAAAATAACAGTCTACAAAATTATGGAGCAGTCAACTGTTGTAGCAAGCCCTCTCTGAAATTGCCAAGCTAAAACACTCTTTTATTGTATTATGAAATCTAGATCTGCATTACTCAATGTAAGAGGCAACATTCATTCATCAATTTCAAATTGGTTCAAAAACATGTATCTTTGTTCATTTATGAATAGTTTTCAACAATCTTGTATCTTCATTTATTTGCAAAAAATGTAATCTCTTACAATTGTATATATTATAATATAACCATCAATTATTTTTAAATGCAGAAAAATACTGAAAATTTGTGGTTTTTGCTTATGGTTTGTGCTTCATAGGATTCTGCAGGCATGTGCCATTTGAAGAAGTTGTCCGAGTCTGGTCTTACACATTTACACTTGTTACCCAGCTTTCACTTTGCAACTGTTGATGACAATAAAGAGAACTGGAAGTTTATTGGTGGGTTAAGTTTATATTTATAGGTCATTTTAATAATTGAGCTAGGAACTGGAAGAATGGCCATTGCTATCACTGTCTATCTCTATCTGTATGTCTTTGCATTCCATGGTAACTAGGTATATTCCTGTAGATATAATATGGTATGGTAGACGCTTCACACATCAGAATAAAATGTTAGTGTAGCTATTTGCAAAATTTTAAAACTTCTGTGAAGTTCTTTTAACAAGAATCCCTTTGCAGTTTAATATTGTGCTCTAAATGCTCAAAAGCTAGAGTTTAACATTAATATGCAAGAAAAGATAGCCCCGCTTCATCAATATGCATGTTAAAGATATATAAATTAATAAACTATGTCTCACAGTTTGAGTAGGCACAATTATAATGGGTGTGAGGCTGCAGTTGGAGTATGAAGTGTGACATAGTTCATATTCAGGTGTAATCCCTCTTCAATTAATTTAAGTTTGAGGGTATTGGTTCACTTCCTAGCATTGGGCAGGGTTTTAGACTTTTTCATACTGTCATGCTTTTCCTTCATCCCCCATTTCCTCACTTTCTAGTTTCCCTGCAACTTGGAACTTTGGACTTTCTTTTGCTGATATCCCTTTCCTTAGTTCTCCACACCCTTGCTTCTTGATCCCTTGTCTCCCACAAACTTTTGGAGTTCTGTTCCCCTCCTTGCACTCTGTCTAAAGGAATTGAATGCTTTGATTGATCCCTGATCGTTGTGGTATCGGATATTCTTGAGTCTTGAACTCTACTATATTGTGGGCTCCTTGACTTTTCCCTAGTGACATACCTTAAGGGTATCTAGTATCTCGAAACCTTGACTCCTCTGCTCCTTCATTACGCTTGCTTATGCGTTCTTTTGGGTTTTACTTTCCCTCATCATTCTAGTATTTGGTATCTTGTATCCCCTATCCTCGATCTTGTCGGTATTGGATATGCCAAATCCCCTATCCTTGCTCCTCCTTGCATAGAGTATCTTCGAAGCTCGATCCTCACACCTTCTTGCATTGGGTATTCATGAAGGTTGCTCCTTCGGACATCAAGTATCTCTTGATCTCGAGCCTTGTTCCTTCCTATTGTATGTTGATTTTGGTGATTTCTAGATTTGAAGCAATTGGTATTTGCAAACAAATCTTTGACATCACTAGTTTTTAGAGTTTTTAAAGGTTATATATTTATTTTATTGCTGATCTGTAATGTCCCCTTCTTGCACCTAGCTCACTATGAGTTTTTCCAGTAGCCTATTCCTGAGTTTCTGTAGGCTATGTGGATATGGTTAGGGGACTTAGTGTCCTGAGTTGTGCTTTTGGAGGATTTCTAGGTTTTTGATAGAGTTGCTATTTTTGGAAATGGCAAAAATAGTAATAGTAAGTTCCAGTTTGGCTCCGATTTGGTTGGATTGGGAGATTGGACTCACTATTTCTAGAAAATTGCTATTTTTAGTAAGTGCTATTTTTAGCACTTGGTTTGGCTTCTATTCCTCTTTTAGTCAGTGCAGTGCTTTCCAGTTATAGCCTTGGTGAGTTCTAATGTTTCCAGAGGAATATTTTGTTTTGCCACTTAAGTTTTATAATGTTGCTTTATAACATAAGTGAGGGGCATGGGTTCATAAGTGTACCCCTTGGCCTAGTAAGGTAACGTTGTTTTTAAAAAGCGGCTAGTGTTCTTCCTTGTGTGGCGCCTAGAAGGGAGGGTGTTTATCATTTTTTAAGGCTAATGTTATGCTTCCAAAGTGGACACCAAGTTTGAGGAATAATAAAGCAATCTAGCAAAGTTAAAAACTTATTTTTGAGGCCCAAAAAAGTTTGACCAATTTGAGAGTGTTTGAGCTTGAAACAGTTTTGGAGGGAAAAGTTTTCAAATGAAAAGTGGACGCCCTATCTCACACTCTCTCTATATATACTCATGTTGAGCTCTCATTTCACATCTTGGCTTTGGCAATGTAAAGTTATGTTGTTGGAATACTTCCAGACTTTCATCTTGCTGGTTGGAGGACGAAAACCCTTCACTAGTTAGCTGGTTTTGGTCGTGCAAGACCCACCCTAGCTGGTTTGTGCTCAGATTGAAGACTTTTCAGAATGTTGGCTTACTGGTTGTGCGTTTTGGTCTTGATAAAATGAAGATATTCTCATTTTTTTGATGTGGGTTTGTGAGTTTTGGTGTGGTGTGCAGTTTTTGATAGTGTGGTGTGAGTTTGGGTTTGATTCATTTTCTGAGTGCTGGTGTGAATTTTCTGAGTTTGGGAGTGCATTTTGCTTGGGAGCTGAGAACTGAAATCTGATCATATTTCAATATTTGGGACAGCTATCATTCTGGGCATTGTTTCTGAGTTTTCCTCATTGCTGGGTGCCACAAAATGAGTTTTCACTTGACATGTTTGGCAAAAAAATGATTTTTAAATGCTGGTCACCCCTCCCGGGAGTCTGTATCATTCATCTCAGGCATGCTGGGTTTGTATCAGGTCTGAAATTGCATTTAGCTGATTCCTTTTCATCGCTCTTGGGCATTGGAATTTGCTGGTGAAGAGTTTGACAGTGCTGGAGCAAAATTTAAGGTGTTTGAAGGCTTGAAGACTGGTCAAACTAGGTGCCCTAGCCCTTTGTGCTTGAGGGATGGACATTGGATTGGATCTGAGCATTCTACTTTATGTTTTGCAGACTATACCAGGTCTGCAATATGTTTTAAATCTGATTATAAAATGTTTGTACATGTTCCATGAAGTCTGAAATATAAACTTGCTATGATCAGCACTATTTTCTATATGATTTGTTGCTTGGTTTCATTGCTAAATGGTTGTTTAAAAGTTCTGAATGCAATCTGAAAGTAAACATTAACAAACCCTTTCATTGGAAAACAAACCTGTGAACAAATCAATAAAAAAATAAAAAATCAGGGGTGCCCATTACATGATCGCCTATCATTGGTTGCTGATTTGGTGAAGCACTAGTTGTACAACATTTGTTGACATTATTGTTTCCTTTTTACACCATTATTTGTTGTGTGCCATCATCACAAGGAGGTCTCTACCATTGGAGGGCGATTTGAGCAGCATTTATTGTTGCAATCTGTCTTATCAGTCACTATTTTGGGGTATGCTAGCATTGGAAGGAGCAGGTCCATCATCATTTATTGCTGAAACATCCATTCTAACCACCCAAAAGAACCTAAAAAACCCTGCCACCGACGTACAAGTTGTTAGTGTTGTAGCGGCGGGAGATATTTTCTCCTTAATATATTTTTGTTCAAGGCAGGTCGGCCTTTATGTTTTAAATAATATTTATATTTATATTTTTTTTAAGGGCCGACCTAGAGAGGAGGCAGCCTAGCTTTGTATATAAAGACGATGGAGTCCTCTCATTCAAGCATAAATTCATTCACTCTCCAATTCGTATCTTCAGCAGTAGTTCACCATTCTTAGCAGCAGATCCATTTCAAAGAGAAGTGTCATCATTTGTGGAGAAGTGCCTCCATTCATTGTATTAGACTCGGCCTTATGTAGGGCCTGATTTGTATGCAGTTTTCTGCAGTTTTCTTCTGATATATAAGAGAATATTGTTGTTGGGTTTTTCTCCCTTGAGTAGGAGGGTTTTCCCAGGGTAATCACTGTGTTCATTGTGTTGTATTTTTTTCTGCTTGTTTACATTTCTGATTTAAAAACTAACATGGTATCAGAGCGGGTCTAAGAAAAGATTTGATCAGATTTGTTTAAGCAGTCAAGACAACTCTTCATTTAGGGCAGATCTTGAAGGCAAAGTATTGCAGATCTGAGGTTGCAAATTATTACAGACCTAAGGGAAAATCTTTGAAGGTGAATTTGTGCAGAAAAAGAAGATAGTGAATGGTGTCAAGGTAGAAGATAGGCTTGAAGGAGCATCAAACTTCAACTCTTGGAAACCTAGGGTACTCATTGCATTAGAGGAGAATGATCTCCTTGAATTTGTAGAAAATGACATGCCCGAGCCGTCTGAAGACACAGAGAAAATCCAGTGGAAGAAAAATGGCACGAAGGCTAGAAAGATCGTGATAGACTCCGTAATGGATGACCTAGTATCGATCATCTCCAAGATGAAGATAGCTAAAAAAATGTTTGATACTCTAAAGGGATTGTATGAGATCAACAATACCAATAGAGCCCTTGCTTTGAGACAACAACTTCATCATGTAAAAATGTTTAAAGAAGATTTAGTCATCTCATTCTTTATGAAGATTTCTGATTTGAGAGATCAGTTGAGCGCTATTGGGGATATAATTGTAGATAGAGATCTTGTCATGTTGGCACTAAATGGTCTTCCCCAATCTTGGGAACCCTTTATTTAGAGCATCGGTGGGAGATCCAAGTTGCCCAAGTTTGATCGTCTTCGAGCTGACTATATTCAAGAAGAAACCAAATTGGCAGCAAGAGGAATTGGGCGAAACTATCATGATGTAGAAAATCAAGTTCTTGCTACACATACTTCTAGAGAAAGAGGCAAAGGAAGAAAGAGGAATAGAGACAGAGAATCAGGTTTTGCCCCAGAACCGAAGAAGAAGGATCTCTCTCACATTCAATGTTACAGGTGTGACAAGTATGGTCACTTTGCTCAAGATTGCAAATTAAAGTCTACACAACATGTTTCTACTGCGGAAATTAACATAGAGACATCTCAGAAGGAGCCAAGTTCTAAAGTCGATTCAGAAGGTTTCCTATTCATCTCCGCTCTTTCAAGTAATGTACAATCTGACAGTGATACTTGGTTGATAGATAGTGGTGCTTCACGTCACATCACAGGCTACAGAGAGCATCTTACAGACTTAGCAGAGAAAGAGTTTAACTTACAAGTGATAATTGGACATGATGCTAGCTATGCCGTAAAAGGAGCTGGGGCCACTTCCTTCTAGCTAGATTCAGGTATCCCTCTTCATTTGAGTGATGTATTGTTCGTACTTGGAATCAAAAGGAACCTTGTCTCCATCTCAGCCTTGGAGGACAAAGGGTACAAGGTTGCCTTCTCTGAAGGAAAGGTTCTTGCATGGTCGAAGAACTCTAGCATAAATTTAGCTCGTGTGATTGGCACTCGTCAAGAGAACCTATACAGATTGTCATTGCGATCAGTTTCTTCGAAGAGGAGGAAATGACATTCAGAGGGAGTCTGACAAACCAATAGAGGCAATCCTGGACGAGGAGGTCAGAAGGTTGATGTGGGTACTTGGAGCTTCAAAGGGAGTCACATCATCATGAATATTTGTTGTAATGTATATTTATCTGAGACGGAGAAATATGAGGTGAAAGCCCTTGTAATGTATATTTCTCTGAGACGGAGAAATATGAGGTGAAAGCCCTTGTAGTGTATATTTCTCTGAGACGGAGAAATATGAGGTGCAAGCCCTTGTTCATCTCTGAGGCTGAGATGAGACGTTATGTTGAGAGACTCCATGATGACATCACGTTGAGAGACTCCGTGATGAACCCTTGTACATCTCTGAGACTGAGATGTGTTTCTTTCCACACATGGGAGTAGCCATTGTGGATGTCATGTTGCGAGACTCCATGACGACATCACGTTGAGAGACTCCGTGATGAACCCTTGTACATCTCTGAGACTGAGATGTATTTCTTTCCACACATGGGAGTAGCCATTGTGGACGTCATGTTGAGAGACTCCATGACAATGTGTTTCTTTCCACAAATGGGAGTAGCCATTGTGGACATCACGTTGAGAGACTTCGTGATGAACTCTTGGACATCTCTGAGACTGAGATGTGATTTTCCACAAATGGGTGTAGCCATTGTGGGCGTCATGTTGAGAGACTCCATGATGAGGATATCTGGAAAATACCTCCCTAGCTAAGAGGGAGTGTTAGCGTTGTAGCGGCGGGAGATATTTTCTCCTTAATATATTCTTGTTCAAGGCAGGTAGACCTTTATGTTTTAAATAATATTTATATTTATAATTTTTTTAAGGGCTGACCTAGAGAGGAGGCCACCCAGCTTTGTATATAAAGAGGATGGAGTCCTCTCATTCAAGCATAAATTCATTCACTCTCCAATTCGTATCTTCAGCAGCAGTTCGCCATTCTTAGCAACAAATCCATTTCAAAGAGAAGTGTCATCATTTGTCGAGAATTGCCTCCATTCATTGTATTAGACTCAGCCTTGTGTAGGGCTTGATTTGTATGCAGTTTTCTTTTGATATATAAGAGAATATTGTTGCTGGGTTTTTCTCCCTCGAGTAGGAGGGTTTTCCCATGGTAATCACCGTGTTCATTGTGTTGTATTTGTTTTTGCTTGTTTACATTTCTGATCTAAAAATTAACACAAGCTAGGAATTTATCAAATGCTGCTCATATCTGCTTGCTATAACATGCAATTGTATGGTGTATTGTGAGTGAAATAATTTATTTGAACAATCTGAATATGTGATTTTAGTGGATTATATCAGTCAATGTAATTGTTCTAGCTGCTACAATTCAAATAAAATCAGGTTTCAAAGGATTTCAAGTTGATGTTTGATTGTTCCAATCTAGATTTGAGTATATGTGATAATATGATGTTTCATAATTGCTATTCATTTGCCATTGAGGGTTTAACATATTCATTTCCAGTCATTTGTAGATGTGATCAGCATCATTTTCAAGTTAAATTTGTTGTTTCAATTCTTTGTTGGTTTCTTTCTCCGCTTTCAATTCTCTCATCATTTGGAGCATTTCCCTTCAGAGTGCTTGTACCGTTCCTTATTCATCGTCGCTATTGTCATCCGAACTTCCATCTTCCTTTGTTTTTCTTTTATTGTGCAAGGACATTTTCTCTTCACTTTCTATGTCCATCACTCAATTGTAAGCATCGACGTATGATGATGGAGGCACCGCTTTCATTTTCTTCCTCAATGAAGGAATCAATCCCTCAATGAACCATCTTTTCTTTCATCCATCGGTTGGATGGTTTTCTAGTTTCACCAGTAATTCTTTGAGACTACAATAATAGGCTCACACATTCTCGTGCTTTCCTTGTTTGGTATTGTAGATCTCTGCCACAATTTCATTGTTGTCTCTCAAGAGTTTGAATTCCTCTTGGAATGGTCTTTTCAATGCATCCCATGTATTTTTGTGTGCTGCTTCCAATTTTGTGTACTAGTCTATGGATATCCCTTTGAGAGTTGCTGGAAATGCTCTTAAGGCAATACACTCTGTCATATTGATTGTTTGCTACCTAGATTGCCTCACATGTCTTACATTGCCTTACAGGGTCCTCTGACCCGTTCTCAGTAAACTTTGGAAGTTTTTGATAATTTAAATACATGAATTAATAATAGAGATGACAATGCAAACTAGATACATGCATAAAATATGTCTCTATTCGCTCATGAAATTATTACAGAAGAAGACTAGAGATGATCAGCCAAGGATCAAAGTCGATCCGACTAGATCATACTACTCTCCTTGATGATACAAAATATATTTAAAGGACCCGACGGTTGCGAAGAACACAATTGTCAACCAACCGTTGCTTATAACCACCCACAACCAACAACCAATTAATACATTATTGGATAACCAATATTACCAAAGCATAATAATAGACATTGTACATTAACTATAGAGTGTATATAATAGTTAGGCCCTTCAAAGTTTGCAAAATGGGAATTGAACAATAAGATCACTGAGAAAACTAAAATTCTTGAAAAACTAGAAGTCCAAATTGAAAATTCACCTACACCATCATGAAAAACATGAAATTTTACCTTATTTCAAAAAGAAAGCTCTGACAAGGGAGCTTGTATGAGCAAGAATGAGGCCTTTGAAGTTTGAGAGTAGAAATAAAAACTCTATTCATGAGGGGACATGTAATGCCCCAAGCCACACGCTAAACACACCTAGGACATTAGTCGACCGAACAATTTTTTTTTTTGAAACAATAACAACTAAGATGTGACAACATGTTGCATTGCACAACAAAGTGCACACAAGTATCATGTGAAACATGACACAAGGACACTAGCCACACGAATGACCTCACCATTGTTGCAAAGCAAGGTGGCACTAACGGAAGACTTACCCAAGAGGGGGAAACAACACCCAAATTACAATCGAGTACTAACCCACGAACACAAGGGTCAGATGAGGGAAACATCAACCTTGAATCCCCACCATGACACATTTACAAATTTTTACAACACCATGGAAACCCACACAAATGGTGGAATGACTGTGAACTATCACTTCTCGACTAGACGACACAACCACTGAGTTTTGGAATGAGGAGTAGGATGAGGTTAACTTTCACCTCTAGTCCACTCAACAACAACCTTAAACAACACCTAAACATAACGGTAAACCTTCACAAGAGGTTTCCTTACTAGGAGGTACAAGCCCTCCACTAATTGGAATCACGACAAGTCACTTCCAAGCAATGATGCACTTCCCAATGCAAAATGTGCCATAACTCCCTAAGTATGACACTTTTTGATGACATGACATCATAGGAAGGCTCCTAGGTGAAAGGGAACAACTTCTATAAAAAGTTTCCACAAGAAATGGTTGGAAGATCTTGATGTTTGACAAATGGAGGGACTATAATGTGCCGAAGGACTACAACACACCTGGAGGACACTAGCGCCCAAGTGGGACACTAGCACAAGTTTACCAGTGTCCAACAAATTCCTTAAAACTCCATTAATGGAAGAAACAAAAAGTGCCCTTTTGATTCAAATATGAACAGCTAATTTATGAAATAAAATTTGCATTTTGAGGTTTTTGGAAATTTTTCCATGGTGAGGGCACAAAATGGACATTTTATAATTTTCTTGGAAACAATTAAAATGAATCTGTTTGATCCAAACTAAATCTACAAGTGAATTCCTATGCTACCTTAAGGGTGAGCATGGCATCCAAAATGCAAATGGACTCAAGAAACAAGAGAAGGAAAGAAAATTACCTCAATTTTAAATACATATAAATAAGGATTTCTTGCAACTTTCTCACAAATTGGTGAAGTTGAGCCCACACACACACCAAACACTCTTTGATAAATCCAATCCAATGCCAATCCCAAGCTCCCACAATCCAAGGTGAGCGAAATCCACCAATCTCAAATTTTTAAAGAGAGGGTTTTCAGAGAGCTATTTCCCTTCCAAACAAGAATGAACGAAAAATGCCTAAGTTTTTTTCTTTTATCCCCTTTTGGTTTTTTTTCTATTTTCTAATTTTCACTTTTTCCTATTTTCCCTTATTCATAATATTCCCATTCTTTTCCAAAAATACATTTGAGCAAAATTGAACATTGAACATTACTTCGTTGCAATATTTAAATAAAATGATTAATTTAATTATATGCATTCCTACCCGAATGAAATATTGCCAATATAATTAACTTAGCCTTATTTTCCTCTTTTCCCAACTAATGGAAATATTTTGCTAGATAATATGCAATTGTTTAATTCATCGAAATCCATTTATGGGCAAACAAGAAGTTAGGCCATTAAGTCACAATACGAATTCACTCCAGAATTGCCTTAGATTTGGATCCGGGTTAACACAGGGTCATACATGACACATCTTGTACTTGATTTGAGTATGACTGGGAAATAACAATAAAAAAGGTCCAATGTGACATCTTCGAAATAACCACCGTTGGGGAATAACTCAGACCTGCATAATTAGCTGGAGAAATAATTTGGTACTTGTACCCAGTCAACACACATGTCAAGCGTACCTTTTCAATATATAATAGCCGAAGCATAGCATAATCCCCCCATGAGGTACAACATCATATAAAATACAAATCAATGCATTCAAATGTCATACAATCATGATAGCATTTATTCAAAGCATGAATAATAATACACATATCCATGAACTAAAGCATTATGATAAACTAGGCATATTAAGCATAACACATGTATCTCAAGGAATACAAGAGTAGTGAAATACATCAAAACCTCACAAGGAATTTGGCACATTGCCATACATGCATCTCAATACATGCAAAACACCAACAATCAACATGATGAAGATCATCTCAAAACATGCAGGTGGTCCAAAGACACCATACAGTGCAAGTACATAAGTCACCACTAAGACTAGTAATGAAAATGGTGAAGTTGAAACACAGATAAACACCCAAAGTAACTAGCACAAGCATGATCCATGCTTTCATTGAAACATAATCAAGAAAACAATGCTGAAACCAAGGCATAGCAAGGCAACAAATGGGTGGGCATTACAGGACATAAAATCCCAATTGACTTATTGACCAACCAAATTCGGTAGAACTGCCATCAAATCAGGAGGATTGCTAAATATAGCAGTTGCTACTCAAAAAAAAACCTTTGCCAAATCTAGGGTCTTTGCTAAATGTTGAGGCCCAAGTGGCTGCCATGACTAAGGCCATGGAAAGGGGGTAGTAGCCTTGATCCATGTCCCTAGTATGGGGGTGGGGCTTGAGGGGCTTGTCGTCCTTGTCATTGTAGGGTTGTGATAGGGGTTAGGTATACCATGTGGTACCCATAAAATGCCTTTTTTCTTGAATAATAAATTTAAAAAAAAATAAAAAATTGTTTTAAAAAAAAAGCCATTTAAAAATGATTTATACTAGATAGATGAAGGTAGTGATGAATGATGCAGAGGAACCATAGAATATTCCTTGCACAATTTTCAAAGATTCTTTAGTGGAGGCCATACAATTGTACCGATTTGTATGATTGTATAGAGTCTAGACTAATACAATGGCCACTTGATCAACCCAAAAAAAAAATCTTGATGTAATGGACACACCTAGATTAAAACCATTTTTTTCAAAAACCCACAAAGTTTTCTGCTTTCTATCGTGTAGGCATTTCATCAAACACTCTGTATTTAAATTTTTTAATTGAAGTTCAATTTATTTTCAATGTGTTTTGGTATGGGATCATTCAAAGTGCAATTTGTGACAATATTGGTTTAGCAAGTAAATCCACAATGCATAGAGATATCATAGACATTTCAACGAACACTTTGCATGCATAAATATTCAACAACAATACACGCAATTGTCATAAGAATGAGGTTACAATATAGAGAGCATATCACTCTAACTTGGAAGTCTTTATTGGATGTATTATAGAGAGATTACAGCTGTGTATCAAAATATTGCTTCAAAATGATGTAACTTCTACAATGGTGATTGCTGTTATACAAAACACTCAATTGTAGCATGCCAAAATTTGACATGTAGTTGATTATACACAAAAATCTGCCTGAGGTCCACTCCAAACCGTTTGAAAACTACCCCTAACAACAAAACTTACTGCTATGACTTCAACTCTTCCCAACGTTAAGTGCTTGCAATCTATAATGCTGCATTCCACCCAAAAGACACCCTTACAATTGTGTTCCACCCTTTTTAACCTCAAAAAACTCAATATTGCAATCCTAATCTGCTCTTGACCCCTATGTGAGTCTCTTATACCACTAGCTTCATACTATCACACCTTCTAACTGACAACATTCAACACTCAGGCAATCTCTATATGAAATTGCTCCAAACCTTCAACATTCAACACAAGCGTAGATTCTGAAGTAAATCTACCAACAAACCTTTCTTGTACAAACTATGACTCTGAATGAATCACACAGTATTAACCAGGGAGGGTCTTTCACCACTATGGCTAATCTTCTCCAAGAGGGTTTTCGTCCTCAAGAAAGCTGAGATGAATCAAGTTGAACCGCATAGAACCACAAGGGTTTCACAAGAGGAAATAAAATAATTTGCATATCCAAATGAGCTCTCTAAATATCCTTTTATTATTTTTCTACCAAACTTTCTAGAAGATATATTTTTTAAACTTCACTTTTTAATAAAATAACCTTTTTTGTGCTTCAAAAGACCTTTTTTATGAAATAATAATTATATTTGATATGCAAGGTCCCTTTTTCAAGTGTTCATGATTTAACACTTTTAATTCTCTTTCCAACGAGCTATTACACTAAGTTACTTTTTGAATTATTTAATAAAATTAAGGAGCTCTTGTATATCTAGTGGATAGGTCCTTTTGACCTCTTCAGTGACCGTAGGCATAACTATGCACTTTGCTGCCCACTCAACCTGATCATGTCTAAAAAGTTTTTCCATGCGTTTGAAGGACACAACACGCGCTCCTCCATTGGACAAGCCTCTCAAAATAACATTCTTACCCCTCGATTTAAATTTGAATTCCATGGTTTGAAAGTTGAGAGTGATCTCCCCTAATGAACGAAGCCACTGAATGCCTTAACACTCCATCTATATCACCTATGCCCACCACATAGAAATCTTTTTTAATCTCATGGCTGCCCAACTGAACGCTCAATTGCGGAACCATCCTGGTACGAATTCATCGGCCACCATAACTCTAAAACCACCAACCTCCTGTGTTTGAAGCCCTCTTCGTGCTACTAGGCCCTCATCGATGAAGTTATGGGTAGCTCTTGTATCAATTAAAGCTACCATACGCTGCCCCTGAATCACACCTCTAATGCGCATAGACTCATTCTTTTGGAAACTATGGAGCTGAGCTAACATTCCACTGCTGTCCTCCACCTTTTC
Organism: Sequoiadendron giganteum; assembly: GCA_007115665.2. Classification (NCBI taxonomy): domain Eukaryota; kingdom Viridiplantae; phylum Streptophyta; class Pinopsida; order Cupressales; family Cupressaceae; genus Sequoiadendron; species Sequoiadendron giganteum. The sequence continues at coordinate 301,746,212 of CM021106.1, read as the reverse complement.
ACCTTCTTCTAGAGCCCTTTCCTTTTCACTTTCATCAGTACTAGCTTGCTGTTCTGAATTTTCTGCAACTTCTTCATCATTTGATTGGTATTCTATCAGCAATGCTTTAGCCTTGGAAGCACATTTATGGCTTTGTGTGTATGTCTCCTTGCATGTAAAACATAGACCCTTCCTTCTCAACTCATTAAGGGTCTCACTGTCAATCTTAGTGTATTGTTTTTTGGGCTGCTCATGTTCTTTTGTAATGATTTTCTTGTCCTTATCCTTGGCAGCGAACTCTTTGACTGAAATCTACTCTTAAAAGCTGATGTCTCCATATCTCTAGCCTTTTTGATGGCTTCCTGAAGGCTAGGAGGATTGAAAGCTTTCCCTTAATGGATCAGAAAGTCCATCAACGAACAATACTATAAGCTTCCTCTCAGAAATATTAGTCACTAACACGGAAAGCTTTTGAAAATCTGCAATGTATGAGTCCACATAACCCCATTGTTTAAGTTGGGCTAACTCCTTGAAGTGCAACTCGGGATCTTTTTTTATCAAATATTTCAATTAATCTTTCGGTGAACACCTTGTATGAAGTGATTTGTGCATGCCCCAAGGTTAACATTCCATTATACCACCACTCATGGGCAATGCCATCTAGATGTATAGATGCATATTGAATGGACTCTAACTCTGGCATAGGGTTTAATGTGAAGTAGGTATCGAGTTTTTGTATCCACGCTCTTGCTGCCATCTTTCCGGACCCATCAAAATAAGGAAGTGTAAGCTTCCTCACTTTCCTTCGTAGCTTATTTTTCTGGTCCTTATTTCCCTTGTTGTTAGAGTGTCTCATCCTCAAGTCAATGTAGTCCTTGAGAGATATGTCCATTTGAAAACTAGGCCTTGCATTGAGCCAATCTTGCCTAAACTGATCCTGCTGTTCCAACATAGTAAGCTTAGGATTCATAGGTACTTCTACTCTCGATGGAAAGTTTGGCATAAGAGGCCTTGCCAAAGCTCCCCGGTTACCAACTCCTTACTGTCCTACCTTGTTTCCTTGACCCATTTGATCCATTCTCTAAATTAAATCTGCTAACTTGTCATTAGTCTCCTATGCCTGTTGTGCTGCCCTACCTTGACCCCTAACCAAAGGATCAAGGAGTAGCATTAATTTGTTCGGAGGTGACTCATTCCTTTCACTCCTTTCACTCCTTTCATTCCTATCATTCCTATCATCTTCACCACTCCTGTCTCCCATGTTTCCAGTATTAGAAGACCCACTAGATGATGATTCAGTTTGCTGCCCTTCTTCTGAGGATGGCCAATGCTCCCAAAACCCCTCTTCTTTTCTCCTAGTTCTTTCTAAATACCTTCTTTCCCTATCACTTTGGCTCATAGAAATCTATACCCATTGGTTGGCAGGACTGATTTGGCTCTGATACCACTATAATAAGCAACCCTTAATTTTTTTTTTGAAATTTTCCCCACTATTGTAAGATGTTTTTTGAGTTTGTTTCAGGTTTGCTTGAATTTTTTTTCTCACATGCCATACATTATGAATTGATATTGAATGATAAATATAACAAGCAAATGAAACATACAAGTACTTGCTGGAGATAACCTTAAAACACTTCAATAACCAGATTTTTCATTGAGCATTTAAAGTGCAGATTACAATCATTTATATCAGAAAATTAAAGATGACTTCCAGAGTTGGAACTAGAAGTATAGCAGCAACATGATAGCTCCAAGGGCATCGAACTGAGATTTCTGATTTAGCTTTTGTAACCTTGATTTCAAGTACTCCAAACGCTGCAGAAAAAACCTCCAAAACCCAGCTACAAACGCCAAACAGAAAGCAGGTTCAAAACTGAAACCTAGTACCAAAGGGTTGTCCCTCTTCAAGGGGGCGATTTGCTTTATAAAATCAGATCCTCCACTTGAAAATGCAAGCCAATACTCATTCTAATCGCCATGAAGAAAGGAACATTTCTAGCCAATACCCATAATGATACTTCATTCCATTTGCAAGCTATGAACAAAAATATGAGTCTCAAGTTCAGGAATGAAAAGCCCAAAAACTGCAAATAATCACACCCAAACTGAAGAAAAACACACCACACCAAAACCCAACAATATCACACCAGAAACTAGACTGAAATTCACTCAAAAGTACTGATAAATCCTCATCCTTTAAGCCTAGTTGTGATCCCTGTATGAAATCACCAAACACCAGCCTGAGTAGGCCTTGTTAGTGTTTCAAATCGCACCTCTGGAATGCATTTTGGAAACGGACAACTATGTGCAGTAAACTGCTCTTCGAATTAGGAGGGGAAGCTCCCTCTTTTGCTGAGTTGCATAAAGAAAGTAAACTAAACTTAATTTTGCCTATCTTTTTGGTTCAACTACGAGAACACAAGGTTATAGAACACTAGATGTTGCAACTGAAGTTTTTCCTTTAATGAAACTTGACAACTACAAGTTCACTTATGCTAAAACGTTTCTATCCTCTCAAGTAAACGCAGAGCAAGAGAGTTTAAAAATGGACAAAGTTGATTTTCTGACAAAGATACTTGAATAAACTTTCCTCAACATACATCTACTAAATTTCAATGCAGGCTGAAAAAGGAGATCATAAAAGTATTACACAAATAACGGAAATATGAGATTTTATTTCAAGGGCAGCAAAGCAAGCTTCAAGATTTTATTTCCTCACACTTCTAGCACAAAACAGTAAACGAAAATTTGAGATATTTATATCAAGCCAGCAAAGCACGCTCAGGATTTTTTTTACTCAAACTTCTGGCACAGAGATTACAATTCCGGGACAGCAAGTTGTAGCAAAATACTTGCAACATGCGATCAACCAGATTACAATTGACACTTAACACATGCACTAAACAAGGATTTGCAGCTAAGGAGGCATGCGAACTTTCTCTTTACACAAAGTGAACTGACACTAAACGACAACAAACATGAAGGCATAAGCTCAGCGATTCTGTTATCACAAGCATGGTTAAACTAAAATGAGCAAAGATTGCTCTTATTTATAACTAAGTAGAGGAGTAGGGAACCCTAAAATCTCCTTGCTTTTACAACTACTGCTTACCAGCATGCAAGCTTTATTTCTAATCCTAGAAAAGATAAACATCTAAACCCTAAGAAAGCATCTAAAAAAGGAAAGTGCCAACTCATTACAACTCGTTATAACTATTTTCTTTCTATCCTCAAAGAATGGATAAGAATTGAGACAAGAATAGAAAGAAAGCATGGAAGAAGCTTCTAGAAGAAAACAGATTTAAATCTCGATCGCATCCGCTAAAAAGCGAGAAACTTCATCTGTGGTGGGAGTGCTGATACTATTAATAGAAAAATGCCGCTTTTCCAAGATTTCTTCACCATCTGCAATAGATCTCAAGAAATCTTCGTTCTCATTGGCCGCTTTCTCAAACTTCGCCAACATCATGGAAATCATCTTCATTCTTCCAACATTGCCATCGCTGCCATGCATGATACTCTGAAACTCTGCTTGGACTACATCAAACCCAATGTATGAACGATCTTCAAGGCAATACTGACAAGGAATTGCTGCAACAAATTCTCTGACGAACTTAAGAGTATCAATGACTCTTTGCTTATACACTGCAAACTCCTCAAATATTCTAACATATGTATTTATCTTGAAAAGGTGACCTTCTTTCCACTCCAGGATCTGTCTTTTGTGTTCTCTTGCCATTGTAGAGCCATAAGCCATCTCTAAATCTGCAATTATGATTTCGTGCATAGGCTTGAACTCGGCTATCAACTGCTCAAAATCCTGGATACCTTGACGTAAGTCATGAGCTTTGTATCTCAACTGCTGCTGATCAGCTGGTGTCTCTAAAACTTGTGGCGGCAACTGTGTTGTTTGTGAGGTGCCTTGAATAAGATTTAATATACATAACTGGAGTTGACGATTTTCAGCCTTGAGGGCTGCCTTGTCTTCTCCATCCTTCTGCACTCTTTTTTGAATATTTTCAGTTACCATCTTAAACAAACTCATATCAGCATGTCGGGTACTTTTACCAAGTTTTGCTTTGACCATTATGAAATCATCAACATCCACTTCATCCCTGATTTTATCTTCAAGAGGCGTAGTTGTCTCCATGACCATTTCACCCTGAAGATTCCTCTCAAAATGCATTTGTTTCTTGGCCTTCTTCTTGGGTGCTTCCTGATATATGCTGAGGTCATCAACATTCACTTGATACGAATGCCTTCTTCTCGTCCTTCCCAAGGAGCTCTCAAGCCAAGATGTGGTATCTCTACTAACATCCAAGGGAGGAATAATTGCAACATCGACCTCTATCTCCTCGTCTTCCAAATCAATGTGAATTGGCGAAGACCTAGGAGATGGTAAAGGGTTTTGTATCAAAGGCTTATCTTGTACTTCTTCTTGAAGTATGGGCTCAGGTGGAGGAACTTCTGTTTCAGCCGTAGGCTGCTCCTGGATAACAATTCCTATGTAGTCCAACCTCCTCTTTGCATTCTCTGCTGATCTACTGCCGTTTGTAACCTCTTGAGACTAAACTTTTCCTTTCATCTTCGTTTGAGCTCTTGAAGAAGAGGGAAGAGATGAATGTTTCTTTGGCGGCTCTGCTACCGGAATGGACTCCCTCCTTTTGAGGATTAAGAAAGTCTTGCTGTACTCTACCACTTGTCGTGTCCTTTCTTCCACTGTAATGCATTCTTTGTTAGCCCAGTTGACCTGTGGAAGAGGTTGCTGTTCAACCTGATTTCTAGTATAGGCTGAGAGAATTACATCCCCGTCATCATCTGATAACCCTTCAATGTCTTCGGATAAACAATCTTTCATTTGGTGAAGGGTGAGCCTACTATTACTTCGCCTTCGCACCTCGTACTCGTCTCTGCAGTTAGCCCAAAAGTCTTCCAGTGCGGGCACATGAGCATAGTTCTGACCAAGTTGAGTTGCATAGACACCATGGGGATCATATGATCGTCTCTCGCTGAAAGGCTTGAGACCAAGTTTATCTAACTCGTTACCCATTACTTTAGCGTCTGCGGATGATCTGCACCTGTAAATAACTAAAGCAAAAGGAAAGCTGAAGGCTGATTTCTTTTTGTTGCGCAAGCGAGTGTGAACATCTGATACCTGTCTGAGAAATTCCATACACAAGACTTCATTTGATGGATACCTTGGTAACATAAGAGGAGCTCCTGAATAGCCGTAAACCCTTAGGTAAGTGAAAGTGGCAAACTGAATAAACCAATCAGCCCATTCTGACATTGTTGCCCTGACAATAGATGAGATGCGAACATGTAGTTCATTGTCGAGGTCATGCACTGTGTAGATTAAGAATGCTTCATTCACTCTTTTGTAATGATGTGATGCCGCAGTGAACTCCAACTTAGTGTAGTAATTGTAGACATGTTGAACATTTTAAAGATCCCTCCGTGTTTAACCCTCTGATTTACCCTGATAGGCAACCAAGTAGACTAGGTAGGAGACCATGTGGAATACATGTCTATTAAAATATTCAGTTATTTGATGGTGAAGGCAATCACTGATCAATGTAGGCCAGTCATAGAACTTTGTTTTCTTCATTATGTGAGGTATCACGTACAACATCCAAAGCTGAAACTTCGTTGCATCCGCTTGACCAGTAATCCGGTTGAGTAGGGTGATTATTATGGAAAATTCGTCCTTGAAGTCTCCTCTCCCGACGTTCTTTGGCAATGTACTATATTTATCTTTCAGCCACCTGTGTGTGATCTTCTTGCTATACTTTTCTTGGTGCTCTTCCCATATCCTTTCACATTCTTCTATGTTGATGGTAACAGTTCCAGGCCATGGTGGGATGGAGAAGCATTTCTCAATCATGTCTGGCTTTAAGCTGCATCTGAGGGTTTTCGTCCTCAATCCCGTCCTTCAATCTCTAGTATCAAACCAACAACATATCCCTGTGTCGTCAACTCAAGTATAAGAAAATAAGCCTCCAAAAAGACTTTTATGAGAGACTTCAAATTAGGGCGAACCTCAACCCTAAAACCAATGCCAAACTTCATTAAGCTTTTGATTTAATTTATTTTTAAATTCCTCCTTCATCACTTAGGCACCCAAGATATGAAAATATTAGAATATGATAAAACTTTAAAAACAACTTGAAGTTGTGTTGCTAGGCTTCCAAGGTCCTTTTTTAATGTCCCCTTAATTAAAAAGTCTAAAGTTACTTAAATAAGGCCCACATTTCGAAGCTAAAATCGAATATTTAAATGATTTTATCAAAGTAACTTTGCTAATCGAATATGCTATTGTGACGAGCCTGACCAGGTCCAGTATTCCCAAAAAAGACTTACTATAAGTGGCATCCCAAAAGCCCAAACTGGAGAAATGCAGATATGCACCGGAAATACAGAAACCCCAACACCCAAAGCTGGAACTGAGTCCCCTTTTCAAAACCACTTAGCTAACAAGGACTCTGGAATTGGCTAAAGGTGATGTCCACTGTGCAGAGGCTAGGAGGGGACATTACACAATTATTGCTTAGTGCTGTAAGCACTATTCTTGACTATCACCTGGATTGATATACAAATCAATTAAAGCTTTTACAAACAAAAAATGTATGATCAGACCTGGAAGTAATTCGATTTGCATGCCACAGGCTCAGCCGTCCTTTATTCAAGCTCATGACCTTCCTTTAGCGTGTGATGATCTTCCCTTGAGGTTGCGATTGAACTGTTATGAGAGTCACGTCCTTGCTGCTAGTCCACAACCTTGATTGGAACCAAATGCCACTTCATTATGACGACTCTTCCCAGCATGTAGTCGCTTTCTCTTTAGAACACAAGACCGAAAGCAGCACACATACAAAAAGCTCTCGATAGGTCACCTTTGACTTCCTTCAAAGATTGATAATGGCTGTGTTTTTCTCTAAGAAGCTCCCGATTTCCTTTGTCCTATTTGCCTTTGTCGTTTATGAAGAAAGTGCTAGCTGCCACACACACACACACACACACACACATATATATTAATGCTCTTGCGATTTCTTTATTCAAGTCTATTTCTCCTTGTAATCCACGACCTTCAAAAAAGACAAATATTCTCCCATGTCTGCATTTGCCCTGTGCCAAGTGTTATGGAAATCTTGACAGAATGCGACTGAGAACAAGACCAATAATCTCCTAAAATAATAGCCATCTTAGTAAGCTTGATATATCTCACTGAAAACATATATCGGTTTGTGCTTTGAGTAATATTTATTTTGCAAATAACACCATAGTGTTCTAGGTGGCGTCACTCTTCAAGAAGCCCAATATTTATTGTCTCCCTATAGTTCGATCTGGGTAGATGAAAATATAAAAATCAGCCAATGTAAATCATATCAAGTTGAATACTTGAAACCATTGACTGACCATATGTGTATTTTTGTGCATTGTGAAATTTTTGACGTAACAATTAGCACCTCTGGAGTGCGAGTTGGTACAGACAACTATGCACAATACGCGATGACTGCTCTTCAAATTAGGAGGGGAAGCTCTCTCTTTTGCTGATATGCGTTCTAAAAGTAAAGTAATCTAAACCTATCTTTTTTCGACTCAGCTGGAAGAGGCACAAGGTTAAGGAAACCAAGGACATTGCAGCTAAGGGTTTTATCTGGTTTCGCAGGTCTTAACTACAACTAAAAACTAAAGTTTTAAACTATCCAATCTCCTCAAGAAAACAAAGCATGAGGAAACGGAGCAGGAATGTGATTACATGATAAACTTCAGGTACAAATTTGCAACGTGAAGGCAAGGTGGCACAACTATTTGCTTGGCTGAATAGGTTTATTAATACACACATCAAACGATAAGCTTTAAGTACATAATTGCAACATGAGGGCAAGGTGGCTTAGCAAATTGCTCATTTGAATAGGCTTATTATTAACAAAACATAAGTTAAGCAACTAGGACAGCAAATTGCATAGGCGAAACACACATACAATAAACGATCAAACTAGCAACCCCATTTAACTAAAATTCGAATAAACACTATAGTAATAACATGAAGGCAAGGTGGCTCAACTATTCATTAATATAGTAATCACTCATGAACAGATACAAAATAACAATATTACAGGCAAGGTAGGCACAACATATATTGCTATCACGTGCAAAAGTTATTTACAAATGAGCTGAAAGCTCTTATTTATAGACATCAAAGGTGTAGGGAACCCTAAAATCACCTTGAGTCAACTAGAGTCTTGCAAGCATGCAAGATCTTTATTCCTAAACCTAAGGAAAATAAACTACAACGTTAACTGGAAAGATACCATCAATTAACTGAAACAGGACTCAACAAAATGGACATGTGCAACATGCACGTTCTTATTGAAATGAAAACTAATTAATAACTCCAAGTATACAAAAATGTTTCCAAGAAAGGCATAGCGTGCAAAAGAGGAACAATGAGTTAACTCGGAAAAAGGCATCGAGTTTAACTCCTATGTCTAATGTCTATCTTGGAAAAGGTGGGATGCCTTGAACTGGAGTTCACTGGCCCTAATCTTGAGCAACTAACCCCTCCATGAGGTCGTTGATTGCATCACCATCCAGAGCACTGATACTCTTTCGTAGCACACGATGTCTGCGCAACATATCCTCACCACTTGTGATCTGGCTCTGAAGTTCACCTCTTCTCCTGACTGCCTCATCGAACAACGTTGACATGACTGTAAGTTGATCTAACTTACAGCTAGTAGAGTCTCCACTGAAAATACCATGGATGAGTGTTTGCAATTCTGACTGAATGTCTGCAAGCTCAACATACTCACCACCCTCACGCTGATATCGACAATGAACCTATGACACAAAAGTTCTTACATAATGAAGTGCAAAAGTCACATGCTCTCTACACTCGGCCAACTCTGAAGTTATTTTTTCTTGTATTCTGACTTGAAGATTATTTGTGTTCTCCAATCATAAATAGCTTGTTTGTCTTCTTCATTAGCAACCGAGTCATATGCCGTCCCCAGGTGAGTGATCAAGATTTCATCCCTGGGTTTGTCAACCGCCAAGTTGTGCTCTGAATCCTGAATTTGCAAACGGAGTTCGCGGGCGTTATATCTCAACGGAAATAGCTCTGCTAGTACAAGGCGGCCTTTAGTGATAAACTCCTCTTCCCAATCCATCATGCGCTTCCCATACACATTTGATTGAGCTGACCCTGATCTGCTAGTGGCCTACCATCTGTGGGGTGCAACGGTGACATTCTCAGGTCTATGAATGAGATTAGAGATGTATTGACGAAGCTGTTTGTTTTCAGCCTTGAGGATTGCCTTGTCTTCTCCGTCTTTCTCCACTCTATCCCTTATGTTGTCAGTTGCAACTCGAAGCAAATCAACCTCTATTTGGCGTGTGCTCCTGCCAAGGTTAACCTTGATAACTTCGAAGTCCTCAACTTCTAACTCATCCAAATTCTTTTCTGGTGGAGGTACTGCAGTCTCTACAATGATTTCTTTCTCAACGTTCCTCTCTTCATGAACTTGCTTCGTAATCTTGTTATCTGATGGATCCTGGTAGATGTGATCAAAGTCTGAAGAATCAAGTATGTATGATGGCTGCCTCCTCTTCCTACCCAGTTGATTCTCAAGCCAAGACGAATCTCGACTAATCTCACTGGATGGACTGGTGCTAGTCACATGAGGTCTTGATGAGCCGGAAAGTGTAGAAGTATGGCTACGCGGTGACGAGTCTTGCTCCAAATCGATGTGAATCGGAACTAGAGATTGCCGTGGCGTTGGTGATGGCAAAGGAGGCTGTACCTCTGGCTCTGGCATGCTTTGAACTGTATTTGCAGTTGGCTCTATGTGTGTTCCTGTAACAAGTGCCTTCCCTTTTGATTTATCAGACACTTTGTTCTTTTTAGGAGGATTACTCCTTTTCTTCTATTTTGGCTTTGACGAGGATGGCAGTGTAGAATCCACCAATGGTGGCTCTATGCTTGGCATGACTGCCCTCCTTGTTTTCTTTCTTTCTAAGTAGAGTATGCTATTCTGAATAGCTCTACTTGTTCTCTCTTTCATGGATGAGTACTCCTGGGTGAACCAATCAACAGCTGGAAGTGGTTGTGTATCAACTTGCTCTCTGAAGAATTGAGGAAGTACATCCCCATCATCATCTGACAACCCCCCCACATTCTCTGACATGTAAAGAGAAATCTGTGAGAGAGTGAACTTGCTGTAACTACGTCGGCGCACCTCGAACTCATCCTTGCAGTTGACCTAGTAGTCTTCTATATTAGGCTTGTGATGAGAGCGACCTCCAAGACGCATTGAGTAGTAACCCCAAGGGTCATATGCACGTGCGTCAATAAGGTATTTGAGCTTGAGGTTCTCCAACTCCTGACCTGCAATCTTAGCATCAACTGTTGTTTTACATCTATATATTCCCATCTGCAAAGGAAAACTGTCTGCCGGCTTGCACTTGTTATGCAACGGTGAATGGACCTCAGATAATTGCCTTAGAAATTCCATGAACACCGTCTTATTCGAAGGATAATGTGGTAGCATGGTTGGATTTCCTGTATAACCGTAGACACAGATGTAAGTATATGTAGGGAACTGAATGAACCAGTCTGCCCATTCTGCCATTGCCTCTTGAGCAATTGCTGAAATACGAACATGTTACTCCCGGTCTAGGTCTCTCACTGTGTATATTAAAAATGCTTCCTGCACGCGCTTGAAATGTCACTCAGAAGCTGTGAATTCAAGTTGATCATAGTATTGGTATACTTTCTGCACACTGAGAACGCCCTTGGTGTTCAAAGTCAAACCTCTAAATTGATTCTGATATGCAATCAAGTATACGAGATAATAACACATGTGAAAATCATGGGCAACTAGGAATCTAGTAATCTATTTTTGAATGACATCACTGATCAAAGAAGCCCACTCATAATATTCTCGCCTGGAAACAATATGAGCAATGACATAATACATCCAAGGCTGGAATTTATCTGCATCTAAATGATGAGAGACACGATTAAGAAGAGATCAAAATCGCGTACTCGTCTTTGAATTCTCTACGGTTGACATTGTGTGGCAATTTATCTTTAGTTGACTTCAACCATCTGGCCGCCATTTTATTCTGACACATATCCTTATCAGCATTAAATGCTCTCTCACTTTGATTCATGGAAATGACCAAACTATTTGGATGCTGAGGAATACCAAAACATTTTTCAATATCTTGGGGCTTGAGACTGCAAATCACTCGTCCATCCGCTAACTGAATTTCGCGGGCAGTAGAATTGTAATGTTTGACACAAGATATCATGAATTCTATGCACTAAACTGAAATGGGGATAGAAGCCGCCTCTAGCAACCCAGACCTTTCGATGTTTTGAAGTTTTTTTGAACTTATCTTTATCGGATCCAAAATGGCCTCTGGAAGAACCTTATGCAAGTTTGTGTCAGCCGTTCCGATGAAATCATGAATTAGGACCGACTTGGTCTTGAATTCATTCTGTGTGTATTGCATTCTGAAAAAGTCGCTTGTTGATTGTGAACACGGCTATATTTTGACAACTTTCTTTGGAGAGACGAAAAATCACTCCTGATGAGGCTAAAATCATAGTTGAAAAACTTGGACTCGGCAATAACTCGGCAGACCCAAAAATTTTAAATACTCGGGACTCGGCAAAAACTCGAGGAAAAACTCGGCAATAACTCGGCAAATTTATCGAACATTTGAAAATACATAATTTTTTAAACTATTATTAACATTTAATATATTTAGGTTTGATTTATAATTTAATATAATAATATTTTCAATTTTAAATTATATTTAAAATATACATTATCTTGATTTAATATATTTTTAATATTATCTTTTTAATATAATTTTAATATTATCTTAATTTTATATATTATATTATCTTGAAATTATTATATATTTTTAATTTATATTTATATTTAAATGAAAAATAAATAAATTATATTGTTCAAAACTTTAAACATTAAAATATTTAAGTTTGATTTATATAATAATATTTTCAATTTTAAATATACATTTAATAAATTTATTATTTACTATATAGATTTAAGTTTTTAACTTTGATTTATATTTAAATGAAAAAATAATAATTTATAATTATATTGTTCAAAATTTGAAGGGTTTTTAGATTTAATATTTTATGATTATCAGCTAAAATTTAATCTCTGGCTATGAAGGTAAACTGGAAGTCTCGAAGCCGTTGATGATGGAAAAATTCCTCCTCCCGTGCCCTGGCTTCGCTCGTTCTCCTGTGTTCGCGTCGTCCTCCTGCCTCCAAAACGCATCGCTTGGGGTTTAAAATGAGACAAAATGTGAAATGTTTTTGTTTGGTCACATATATACTTAATCAACAACGATTTTTGTCCAAAAATCCACGTGTAATGGCGTGTAATGCAGAAAAAAACGCCGCGATTTTTTCTTAGAAAGCGGCTGCGAGTAAACACACGATTTACTTGGGGCCTCTTCCAGCACGCGGTTACTCGTGATTTTTGCGATTTTTAGGCGCGTTTTTCAACTATGGCTAAAATAGCTTGTCAAAGGGCAATTTACTTGAAAAATTTTGAGACGTGGGTTTTGTGCAGAATCAAATTCTAAGATGACCCACAACGTAAAAAATTTGAAAAAATGTGATTTAGGCCCGCATGCAAAAGATTTTCAGTTGAGATTTGAGGGGCCGTGAGGGCAATTTTTTCCAAGAAAATATGGAACATGGGTTTTGTGTAGAACTGAATTCTAAGACAACCTAGATCGATAAATTTTGGAAAAACTGTGTTTCAGGTCGACATGCAAAAAGAATTCCCGAAAAAAGCACAGTGCTCTAGAATAGAGGCAACAGGGCAATTTTCACGAAATATTCTAAGACATGGGTATTGTCGTTGATGTTGAAATACACAAACGCAAATGCTCTGTTTCTGAACATTTTTCCGTTTTCTTTGACATGCGAAGAATACCTAAGACGAGAATAGAAGAATTTAAGACAAAAGATAGAAGTTTTTGTTTGTTTGTTTTCTCTGCTTCTATAGAAATTTGCCTATGTTTGTTTGAAGTTTGCTGATTCTTCTGGACCTGTATCTGTAAGGAAATCTGAAAACTGATATCTATGATACCTTTGAATGCTTGCACAAGAGAAAATTCGCTTGCAGTTCAACCTGTTGTGAGAGAAATGGACGCCATTTTGAAATAAATAAAGAAATTTTAGGTTTATGGTGCCAACTGCAAGTAGAAACCTTGATTTCAAAAGAAATAATCTGAGTGGACCCCACTTCGTGCAACATAAACTGACTTGGAGTCTCAAAAAATATAAAATATTAAAATATTCAGTTCAACTCAACATGCAAATTGTAGTGAGTCTTAAAATAGGCGCCAATATTAAAATATCGAAGAAATTCGCCCTTTGCACAACTGACATGCGGGAACTGAAATTTAATATTATTTTATTGAGTTAACTGAAATCTCTCTTTCTGGGTTCGCTTAGAATATTTTTCTGATTCAAAAAGTCAAAGTTTGACTTTCTAGGCGTCCACCTTCAAAAGTTGAGATTTTTTGCTAACTTCCTACTTTGTAGCTTGTTGAAAACGTCACAATAGCCTTTGTTGAACCTTGATTTTTGGGTGCCCGGGTGATGTTGAAACTGAACTGAATGATTCATTGCGTAGCCAAATCAAAACTGATGAAATGTCTGCTGGGAGCTATGACCTCAGAAAACTGAATCTAGTGCCTCAAAATGAAGGGCGCCTTTTCCAAGAAGATATGTAATTTCATAAGAAATTGCATACTTAGCCATTTTTCTGATTTGCCTTTTGATGCTTCAATCTGCCGCTGCCCGTGAACGATGACTCCCATCGACTAGTAGGGCGCCTTTTCCAAGAAGATATGTAATTTCATAAGAAATTGCATGCTTAGCCATTTTTCTGATTTGCCTTTTGATGCTTCAATCTGCCGCTGCCCGTGAACGATGACTCCCATCGACTAGATGTTGGATCCATCGCGTAACTGGAAGAATTACGCACTCGATGACTGGACGTGTAAGGCCTGAATGCTGGATTAAGACCCCCAAATGCAAGGGTGCCCTTGGCTTGCAGAGGAGCAGAAACGAAAATTAACATGATTTTGCATTTTGTCAATTCCAACCAAGTGCCCTATTTTGACCTTCGCTACTGGGAGCTGGATTGCTCCGATTTGCGTGTTGACAGGTTGGTTGCGTAGCTGGAACAACTTGGAAGAGATGTTCCTGGGAGTGTCGAAGCAAAAAGGCTGCATCTAGTGCCTCTAGAAGAAGGGTGCCTTTCTCAAGGCAATGTGTAAAACCCTAAGCCATTTTTCCATTTGTCCCTGATTCGCACAGATTCTTCGATTACGGGCAATTGACAAACCTTGAAGCCTGACAGATAGATTCACTAAATAGCTAGGAGGATCCTGCACAGGTCTCATGAAGATGACAGCTGCAAGAAACCTCATCTGACTAGCCTAAAGGCAAGGCACCCCTAGCTAGCAAAGGAGCAATTTGATATTTCACTTTAATCTATCCTCTGTTTTACGTGCTCATTGGAACCACTGCCACGATCACTCAGCACATCTGACGATCTTGCGAACGGGTGCAACGCGGAGCTGAGCTGAATCAAAAGAGATTCCTCTGAAACGAAAATTGCAAATTCATCCATCTGAGGGGTCTAATTCAAGGGTGCCACTAGGCTACAGGGGCGCATAAACTGCATATTTGACTACCTTTGTGATATGTAACTCCTTCATAACTTCTGATTCCGCCTTCGATTGCCGGAGTTCCGAGAATCAGCTGAACTTGCTTGATAGCTTGTCGGAAAGCTAACAGAAAATCGAAGAGATTGAATGTATTTGCAACCCAAAACAACTGAATCTTGGCCTCCAAATTGAAGGGCGCCCTTGAGCTACAAGGGCACAAATTTTCTCTAAACTTGGTAATTTCCTTCGTTTCGTGCTCTGCGAACACCGTGTCGGCTGTTGAGTTGACCACATAGAAGCATCACTACTGTTGACGCGTGTGTGTGACTGTATTTCAACACTATAAAGTTGATTTGCGCAAGCGTCTCCCACGTTACAAAGTGAAAGTGTTTCCAGACTTAGAATATTTTTTGCACTTTTCGCCATTTGAAAATCCCCTTCGTCGAGAAGCATCTTTTTCAGCATCTTTCATCATAGAATGTTCTGCTATGAGTTTCAGGCTTAGATTTTGACACCTGGTACTGGCCAATTGCCATTGACGACCTCAGAGGTCCTAACTTTTCTCCTAAAAAAGTGAAAAGTAAAACTACCCATCGGGCTTAAATTGACTTTTAATTGAAATTGACTTCACCACTATGATCGTGATGCAAAATAAGCCAATCAAAATTAATTTCAGCCAATTCTGACAAGTTTCTATTTTTAGGGTTTTTGACCTAAAACTAGGGTCCGAAATCCCTAATTTTCAAAATTTTCAAATTTTGCCAGTATCTTCCTAACATCACACTTACCAAAAGCCCATACTTGATTTGCCCAAAAACTGAGTTTTGACCTCATTTTTACAAGGTTTAGACCATTTTAAGCAAAATGCCTTAATGAAGCAAAAAATTTGGTTTGGGTACAACATAAATGAAGACAATCAGTTACAAGAAACCTTTAAACTGAATCTCCAAAACGTTTGCTTCTCAGACAAGCTGAATACAATCGTTGATCCTCAAATTTGGTCATTGAAAGTGACCATTAAATTTGCAAATAAGCACTTGTAGAAACCTTGAATGGATTCCTCAACAATCTCCAGCTAGGGTTGATGGTTCCACAACCGAAACTGGTGCCCTAGAGTCTTCAAACCCTTGGACATGAAAAGCCTTCGAGCTCTCTCACAATGCAATGAGAAGTAAAATCCAATCATATGTCCAAAAGGCTAGCTCACAGCTCCTTATAAGACAATTATGTTACCTTTAATTTAATTTGTTCAGATAGCTTTATAAATAATTAATTTAATATTCCCACTTTCATTTAATTAAAATAATCAATTAAGCCATCCTTTTGAATTATTATTAATTTTTGGACAACTTAATCAATTAAATTAGTTAAATCACTCCACCATAAATTTGGGGACATTACAAAGGGACATGATCTTTAGTTAAGCGATTGTTATGATTATTGCTTGTTTGAAATATTAACCGCTTTATTTCCTTAATATATTCGCTACCACATAATCTTCCTAGATGCTGAACTTCTCTTCTAATACGTCCCGTTGTTGGCAGTATACGAATGTGCTAGGGGAGAGGTAATGCGATATTCATATGAACATTTAGTCGCTTAAGATATGTCAACCTATATGCTTCCCTCTATAAATAAATCTATGCTTATTTAATTAATTCTGCTCTTTTGACCATCTTTGGAACATCTTTTGTCTTCAATGACGGTTAATAAGGATATCTGAATGATGACGGGTCGACATTGATCCCACGATTTGTCTTATTCTTTTGATGTGAACTTTGAATA
This sequence comes from Sequoiadendron giganteum, assembly GCA_007115665.2. Classification (NCBI taxonomy): domain Eukaryota; kingdom Viridiplantae; phylum Streptophyta; class Pinopsida; order Cupressales; family Cupressaceae; genus Sequoiadendron; species Sequoiadendron giganteum. The sequence goes on along the minus strand of CM021106.1, from coordinate 301,729,712 downwards.
CATGAAGTAGCCCCTACGCTGACTACCTTGACTACCATGGGAGCTAGGTGCTTGCTACCTAGGCTTGGCGGTCATGGATTCATTTCCTAGGAGACCCCATATATTATGCGAATCTCCTCATTACGATAAGACACAAAATAATATGGATCGATGTCAAAGCTCATTACAAGGTATGATAGTCAATACTCATAGTGGTTGGAATAACGAGGACCTTTAGATAAAGATAATGGCCAAGGAATGATGCCGTATAAATATCCCTTGGTGGTGGTGCTACTCTTAGATAGAGGGCCTGATAATAATGGAAAATACCAAATCTTTCAACGATAGCAGATAGACTATGATTTGGCAATTATACTTATAATATGTGGTTGGCAACATTAGAGCATTGTGTAATGATCACAACGAAAACAATGATTCCCACCATATCGTTTCAAACTGCCTTCAATAATATAACGTATAACGCCCAAAACTAGACTTATGCATTGCTGAAGTATATAACAGTAGCAATATGAATCTCGCAATCTAAGTATGCCAGTGTGCATTGTGACGAGTTTGGAGTAATCGAACTAGCATAACTTCAACTGCAGACTTAGGACTAAATACGACAATGCTATCAAGTCTTCGCCTCATTATAATGAGACATTAAAGTTTCCCCATATTTTATGCCATAGCTTTTGTTTCAAAACATCCTATTGGCCAGCTCAATGTGTTCTTTGGACTAAAGGAAATTCAATCTTTTTTTAATAGAGAATCTTCTCTAATCTCCAATATTCTCTAAAGTCGTTGCTGTCATATTGGGTATGTGATTAAGAAAATAATTTTACCTTGTTTGTTTGATAGATAATTTCTTACACTCAAGTAGCTTCATACATAGTAAGAATTGGCTTGAGATGTTTAGCTTCCTTGGGAAGTATTGTTCAGATCGGTGAAATAAAGTTGTTTTTGTGAGGAAACATTATCAGACCATGAATATGATAATTCTACTTAGCTGATTTCAGGGCTGTTGTTAAGGATTTTTCCTTCATAATAAGTATTAAATCATTACCATCAAAAGTTTACACCTGTTATTGTTTGTTTCATAACGATTCAAATTGGTGTTGATTAACTTATTTTAATATTTACATTGTGACCTTCACTAGCTCGATTGACTGATCAACTTTTGTGCGTGGGTGTGGTTTTTCCATGACATTGATGTTAGTGTTTCTTAGATCAGATTATTTAATCAATTGAACAAAAGAAATGCAACACATAAGACAATGAACACAACAAGATACCCTGGGAAAACCCTCCTCTTGAGGGAGAAAAACCCAGCAAATATATCTCTTATATATTGAAGGAATAAGAGCAGAAATCTGCTTGAACTCAGGCCCAACACAATGCCGAATTTGATACAATGAATAATAGCATCTCTCCTAGATGCAAAGATACAAATGAATATGTTTCTCCTTGAAATCGGTCTGCTGCTACAAAATGATGATCTGCTGTTCAAGTATGAACTTCTTCTAGGAATGCGAATCCAAGTATGAGCTTCTTCTATGACTGCGAATCCAAGAATGAACTTCTTCTATGACTGCGAATTCTGCTCTACCAAAATAGCGAACTTCTTTTTGTGTATTCGAATGCGTATGAACATCAAAAGGTAACCTTGTATATATACCTTCTTGGCGCCTCTTCATATAGGTCGGCCTTTGAGCAAGTAATGATAAATGAATAAATGTGACTTAGGTCGGCCAGTCAACAAGGGAAGGATATAACACAAAATAAGGTCGGCTCTAGATAATATTTAATATAATCTTTCTTGGAAAGTGCAGACCGACGCTGTACTTAACATCAACAATTGACACTATGGTTCCTCAAAAAGGCCTTGATGGAACTATGGACATTATTGATTCTTTGCCAAAAAATCCATGCCACACCAAGTTCCCAAGAAAGTGGTGGTAGGGGATGGGGGATGAGTTTTGAGGATGGAATTTTTTGGAGGTCATTTTAGGGGATGACAACAAACAATTAATAAAAAAAGGGATTTAAAAAAATAAATATGGAAATCATAGATGGCAGACTCACCGAAAACTCGATGAGTCGTCGAGTACTCGCTGAGCCAAACGACTGACGAGTTTTCATAAGGTTTACTCGCCACTCAGACTCGCTAAGTTTTTAGTGAAAACTTGCCAAAATTTTGGCGAGTACTTGCCAAAAACTCTTCGGCGAGTTTTCGCCAAAAACTCGACAAGTTTGACAAAATAACTCGCCAAATACATTAAAAATGCGAAACACGAAATAAACACAATTTATTTTGTTGAAAAAAATAGTAAAAAGCTCATGATTTTGCCCTATAAATACACGAACGCTCCTTACACTTCCTCACATAGTACTTGGAGAGCAAATATTCTTCATAAAAATGTACCAAATACCTAATTTCTCCCTTAAGTGATAAAATTATGAAAATAGCTGCCCCTTGACCTCGCTGGGGTGTTTCCCACAGACCCCCACGAGGTGCGTTGCCCCTTGAACCCGCTGGGGGCGTTGCTCCCAGACCCCCACGAGGGGTGTTGCCCCCACACCCCCGCAAGGGGCACCACCCCTCGACCCCATTCAGATCTCCATTCCTACACCCCTACTAGTTATTGGGATCTCTTCTCATATAAGAAATTTGATGACGATGAGGGGATTTGGGAGTGGAGATTGGAATCGACAACTTAGACAATTATCTTTATCACTATCATAATATCATTGATTCTCCCCAAGTTTTCACTAGACTACAACTGTGTGCAAAGATTAGAACCTCTCCCCAAGTTTTCACTAGAACCTCTCCCCAACTATGATAGAGGAAGATGTCAAATGTTGTAATGTGCAATTTATGAATTATGATGATGATTTTCAAAGACAATCATCATAACTTTATAATAGTTTCCAGGTAACTATTGTATCAGGATTTCGCATGATGATGTGATTTTGTACTTAATTTGTACTCAAATGAATCGAATTTAATAAAAAACACTTTTGTACTCATTTGTGCACTCATTGAATACATTTTGTTAATGAATTTTGCAAAAATAAAAGTGTTTCTAAAGTAATTTAAGCAATTTTTAAGTTGCCGAGTTTTGTCAAGTTGAAATTTTTGGGCTTGTCGAGTTTTTGCCGAGTCCGAGTTTCCCAACTATCATGGAAAGGTTAAATATTAATTTGATAATATTGATAAGGCATTCATCACATACACTATAGATCCTTAGTACATAACATTAGAGCTGAATTGAGATTTCACATGAGAGTCAACACACAAATTAACAAATGTCAAAATTTCATTGCTTTCATTGTTAGTGGACATATATATCATATAAAAATTACAAAAAATTGCCCAAAGGATGTGGTCATCTATGATGTATAAGAAAACATTGCTTGTCCATCTAGCATGGCCCAAATTTTTTATTTTATTTTTATTTTTAAAACTAGCGTGGGGGTTTGGGAGTGGAAATCCCTAGTGGAGTTGAGGAGCAATGCCCCTTGCAAGGGTTTGGGGGCAACATCTTGAATAGGGTCGAGGGGTAGCACCCCTTGCAGGGGTTTGGGAATAGTGCCTCTTTTGGAGTTAAGGGGTAGTACCCTTGGTGCACTTCTTGTCAAATATAGGGCAGAGTTGAGGGGTGGAGCCCTCGCCACTAAGCCCAAATTAAAGCCTTTGAGACCACATAGAACTTCAAGGTGCATGCTATTTTTCATAAATTATTGCACTATTGTATTTTGATATTAGTATCATACTATAATAGTATGGCTGGAATAAACGAAAATCAAAATTGTTTATAAGTAATATTTTTAAATTTTTTGACTGTTTTTAAGTGGGGATGCCTGGATGTTGTTGGGATGGTCAAGGGATGTCATTGATGTCCCTAGGTGTCTTGGGGACAACTAGCCATCACCAATTTTTTGCAATGTTTTAGGGACTTTTCTAGGAAAATTTGAGGTTTAGGGGATAGTGAGGCATCCTTGCGTCCTCAAAACATCCTCAGTATGGGAACACTTGCACAAAGGCAAGGGATGCATCCTTGTGTATCATAGAGAAAAACTCATTTCTATGGGTTCCAAATTGTTTATTGTCTTTTCCCAAGGTAGATTTTCTTCGTATGTCCACATTGAAACTATCCTTACTGTAATGTCCCCTTTTTGGGAAACCCTAAATCTTGCCCTGATTTATTGAAGATATCCTTTTATAATGGTCTAGTGTTCAGACTATATTCTTTTTCTCCTTTTCCTAATCAATCATAGGATAAAAACATTTATAAATCTGTTCATTTTTCTATCAAATAATCATGATTACCTATAAGGCTCAATAATTGTTGCAAGCGTCATTATTGTATAATCGTATTATATATATATAATTACATACAATAATGTCAATGGAACAAAACATATCAGCAATGTTATAAGATAACTAGTAGCATGCATGATTTATCATTCCCAATGTTGTCAATAAAAAATAGATAACATTAAATAAATAGCATCATGTATGAATTATTATAATTACACTATTATTTAAATCCATGATGTATTTATCATCATTATTTAAATGTACAAACATTTATCTAACTTATTATTTAAATTCATAAAATACTTATCTCCTTATTGCTGGTCAATTTTGCAAATATCCCTATTTCTCCAAGCTATCGTTCTATAGAACCTCTTTATTTCCAGCCAGTCATGCCTTTCCTTTCTTATTCTATTCCCTTCTTCCATATTTCTGCTATGATGATCATGGCTCCCAAGAGCACCCTTGGATCTATTGTTCTGGAATATATATATATATATTAACATTCCTATTATCCTATATATATGATGTATATATAATTATTCTTTATCTATATTCAACACTATTCTTGTAACAACAGCAATTCATATCTCATATTTTATTTACTCATCTTCTTTTACTCTGTTCTGATGCATATTTTATTATACTTGCTAATCCTTTCTAAATCAGACTTCATATCCCCTTTGTTCTCATTTTTCCATTATGTTCTCCATTTCCTTATTCGATGCCTTCTCCTTACTTCTCAACTGCTGTCTTCCCAGATTTCTGATATAATAAGCTATTGATTCACTCACTAATTATTTAATACAGAAATTACTTATCACCTAGTTAGTATTATCTGCAGACCTTTCTCTCTTTTCCCCAGCCCCCGATGTCTTTCCATCCTGCAGAAATCCTTCTTTAAATATTTCATAGCCCCTCATCATGGGACGTGGCTTTTTGACCAACCGATACCCCTTGAGGAGTTGTCTTTTCCCAGCACTGCTTTGACTCATGATTGCTGATTTTGGAGGCACCGATATCTTAAGATTTTTGTTTATATATTTATTAAAAATAGTTTCATAAGACATTCGGTGGTTTATGATCAATGTAATGCTTATTATTTATAATGTCTATATTTATAATTTTAATATTACTATTGATAATTCAGATTTATATTTATTTTATTACTTTATTTTTTTGTTGTTTATTTTATTCATCTAATTTTTGGTTTTAATTATTATTATTAATATTTTAATATCTCTTATTTGAACACTAATAAATTGCCAATTATTATTTTATTTCAATCTTTTATTACGTATTTCGCGTATTATAGTGATTATAATATTTAGTATTTATATTTGGTAAATATAGTATTATCTTCTATGATTACAATTTTAATAATATTAAATAGTGAATGTTTTTAATATGTATTTTGTTTACCTTGATTTCTCGATGCTACAATCTTGGGGGACATGACACTTACCACCCCAATAGTAAGGCTGCTTTAAAGGGGTGACAAATTGCCTTTTCTTATTAGGTTACCTTTCAATATTAGGTAAACAACCTCAATGATCTACATTTGTTGGGTTAGGATATTGGATTTGTAGAAGTGTGCTTCATGCAATGTCATTCATGAAGATGGCTTCTTTTATCATATCGTTAGTCATACTACAATAGTGGTTGCCTAGGAAACTTCAATAAGGCAAAGTAGTCCACCACATTATTGGTTAATTCATAATAGTGTTTAATTTGCCTAATTTGAAATTTCTTGAGTAACCACTATTGTGGTATGACTAAGAAGAGGATAAAAGAAACCATCTTGAGAAGTGGCATCCCATGAAATGCATTCTTGCTAGTCCACAATGCTTAATCCTACAAAGGTAGATTGTTTTGATAGAGGCTTGCTACCTAACATTGCAGGGTAACCTACCAAAAAACGGCAATTGGTTACCCCTTAAAAGGTATTATCATGCGGCTTGGGCATATGTTGACAGATTGTCACTACAAAAATTGTGCTTCAAGAAATCCTTAATGGTGAATGATTAATCCACGTATGTATGCTTTGGTTGAGACTTGAGCCTATGTACCCTCTCTTTACAATGTACATTTTGCGTAAGGAACCCAAACAATTAATGCTTGAAAGGATAAATTGCTAACTTGTCCTAGTTTGTACAATGGCATCCCTAAGTAATCCTTATCATAACAGAAAGGAATCTTTTTTTGTTCTCAAATGTTGACCAGCTTTAATCTTCTTCAAGTCCATTAGCTCAAATGTACTTATTGAGGACAAGTTGTTAAAGATCTCTAACAAGCTCACTTATAATTTGAAGCATACATTTTAATTATTGTTTTGTTTTCATTATCTTAGATGAGGACAAGTTGGCATCACTAGCACCAGATTCAGAAGAGCAACAAGCTCAAATTGTCACTATTCAAAATGAAGATGGTTACAATTGGGGGTATGTGTGTCATCCCTTTGCAATGTAAAGTGAACATAAAGTTTTGCATTTTGTTGCACTTGACAATCAAATTTTTCTTGTTTGTACATGACAGTTATGATCCTGTCCTTTGGGGTGTACCAAAAGGAAGTTATGCAACAAATCCAAATGGTTCATGTCGTACATTGGAGTTTAGGAAAATGGTGCAGGTGTGACTGGATAAAATAGAACTTGCCACAGTAAAGAAAGTTTCTGCTAATAACTTAATACCAAATGGTGCAATATTATATATTTTGAACTGAAATAGATTTGCTTGTGGATCTCGTATTCTAACATAATTGTCTTATTGTAGGCCTTAAATCATATTGGTCTAAGGGTTATATTGGATACTGTTTACAACCATTTGCATGCAAGTGGACCAAATGATAAAGGGTCTGTCCTTGACAAGGTTTTACTTGTAACCTCCTCTTCTTTTTTATAAACTCTTATTTATGAAATTTTTAGTGGTTTTACTTATTATATGCTTTTTTATTATCAAGTACCTTGCTTAGTTTGTGGACTGCCTGTAGGCCTTTCTTCAAAGTAAAATTATAAGATATGATTCAAGAGATCCATCTAAATTATTTATGATTATTGCTCGTTTTGTGCCCCAAAAAAGTGGCACAAAGGTAACATCAATAATGCAACGACTGTATGGGTGAAATCCCATTCAAGTCTAGGGCAACACAATAATCCAATTCTTTGTGGAACTTGTGAACTTGCATGTGATTAAGTGAAAGTGGGATGGATGATTTCAAACTTTCTAGTGAAGAAATCTAGGAGGATAGCCAACAATTTGTTGAATCTTGCAACGGCCTATGTCATTTGATAATCATGGAAATTCCCAAAGGGTGTGGCTTATTTTACACCTTCACAACCCTTATGTTTCCAGTGGGGTGCCTAAGAGATTTGTAGTGCACCCTAGTACCATTCTTCATTCCCAGTGATTCCAAGCTTTTCCTCAGATTTGTTTACTGGAGTTAATCTGCTGTCCAAGTGTCTTTTGACTTCCAAAATACCTATTATCTTGCATGCATTCAAAAGGGCCATCATTTTAATCCAAATCATACAAAGTTATTGACATCTAGGGTGTTCTTGAAGCATAGAAAATGGGACAGCTACAAGGTACAACCCCAAAGGAGATAAAATGTTGCCCTTGGTTGAGAGGCATAGATCAAAACAGTAGTCATAATGTGGCTTGACCCCATAAGGTACCACAGGCTCACTAGTTAAGAATGTTAATGTGATCAACATGCTTCCACAATAAAACCCCACCTATCACATAACAATGCCATATCACATATGGATGTATTACACATTATCACATCTGATCATTCACAAATAATCCTCATCCTGTCATACTCACAAGTTTTACAGTTTCGGTTTTAGTGTGATCATTGTGACTAACCATGCCAACATAGCGATGCATTGACCATGCATCATCTACTTGTCATTCTGCTATAACAGGAGTTTATGTAACTATAATATAAATATAATAGCATTATATAATGAGAAAAGTTTTGTATTGTTTAAGATAATGCATTGTACATGTTTGCCTTAATTTGGCAGACATTGTACCATAAATAGAAGTTAAAATAACTATAAGTGCAGTCTGCCAGCCTCATAAATCCATCGTTATCATTAAATTATGTATACATGACCTTCAACTGACTGCAGCAGCCTGGAACATGTGGAAAAATAGTTGAAAACTTGAAACATACATTCTGAAGTAATGAAAGGCAATCTAAAAGGATTTAATAAGTTGTACATGGCTACAGGTTGTAGTCTGTCACTCATGTGGGGCTTCTTCACAATGATGAGATTACTTTTGAGCCAACCAAAAAATCTAACTGAGCCATGTTTGTGCCCGTTCAACAGTTTATTGTTCTTTTTTAAACATTTAATCTTATGCTATTAGTCTGTTACAATAAGAGTTCGATATGCCATTCCAGTATAAATGAGGATAGTGAACCATTTAGCTTTGTCTTGTCATCACTTGTCTGAAAGTTACATTTATTGTGAAAGTTTGTGACCTGTTATTTTAAGAAGCATGGATGGAACTATCAAAAGAAAGCTTCTATCATGCTTTTGTTATGAGCATAAAAAAATATTATCTTGATTATTTACTGATTTTTAATTTAACTGAGGAAAAATTGTAGGTTGTTCCTGGCTATTATCTGAGAAGAAATGTAGATGGACTTGTAGAGAACAGTGCATGTGCGAATAACACCGCCAGTGAACACTATATGGTAAATCGGTTGATTATTGATGATCTCCTTCTCTGGGCAACAGAATATAAGGTAATATGAATGAGGTAACTATTGTTTATTGCTTATTGATTTGGCACATTATTATGAAATACATATTGTTGAATAACATATCCTATGGACATTACATCTCAAATTGACTGGCTATTTATGAATTTTGTAATTGGGCAAATGGATATGTCAATATGAACATGTTTGAGCACATTTTCTATTTCCATTCACAAAAAAGAAAAAAAATCTCAAAAGTTATGAGTTTTGATGCTAAATATTTTGGTTTTATAGTCTGATTCACAAGGCATCATTTCTATGTAGCTGTTTAAGTCATCTTTTTTTTTCTCCATAATGTTAAATGCCATTTTTTTATTTCAAAGCTTCTTAAAAGATCCATTGGTTAATTTTATAAAGGTAGATTAAAAATGTTGAGTCAAAAGTAACGTGAGAAACTCATATTTTGTACCACTGCTTGCTCTCAATAGATTGTTTGTTAATGTTATCATCAAATATTCCAAAGATGATGAATAATAAAGCACAGGTTTCTTAAGTTTTTATGATTAACATTTTAAATATACTTTTTTGACAACATTTTCGACATGCACATAACCCACTTGGTTCTACTTATTGTTTCCTTGTTTTCTGATTAAGCTTCTTTATTTTCTTCTATCACTAAAGCATATCAATCTAAAATCAGTTTATAGTTCTTGTTTAGCCCTGAATTGTCTGTTGACAGTAAGTTATCAATATTATTACTGTGTCTTTGTAAGCGAAAATACACTTTCCCTATGGATTACTTAGGGCAGTTAAATTAAATGCTCTTGGTAAACACAAATTATCCTAGGTAATTAGAGCTGAGTAGATAACTTAGAATAATTAAATGCTAATTTAGGAAATAAAATGTGAAGGATATAGCACTTAGCTGCAGGAACTGTGATGAAGACTATTTCTGGTGCAGTTCAGAATTTGGTCACCTCGATATTGTGAAATGAAAGCCTTCAGTCTCATATTTGCCTTGTTGTGTACAGTCTCTTGACTCTTTGTGGATTGAATCTGCTATGTGTGAGATCAATCCCGCACTTAATAGAAATGATTTGGTGCATGGAAGTGTTTTGAAATCCATGGGATTGACCTTGCAAACTGTAGGCTTATCCAACCTGTTTTTTTGTCTTTGATAACTAATTGAGCACAAGGATTAATGGTATTTGAAAATGCCTTTGGGAAATTTCTGAATTGTGAGGGTTCACATTCTTCTCTTCAATCATATATTTCTTCCTGATATTTGGGTAGAAGGAATTCTCAACTGAATATATTTTCAAATTCTTGATGAAACCTTCAAACCCTAAAATTTGAAGCTTTTCCTGTAATCGTGAATGTGCAATGCATAACCCCTGAATGGAGCTATCAGCAAGCAGCCTTGGGAGATCTTTCAATCTTGTAGCTACTGTTCCTCATGAGGGTTTTCATCCTCAAGAAGCCAATATTGTCCAGTCTAACCAGCAATACCTTCTCCAATTTTCTCCAAAACATGAATGCTCAAAAAATCTCACAAAATGCTTTTTATATTCCCTCCAAATTCCCACTCCCAAGTTGGCATTTAAATTTTGTTTTATTAAATTCATTTTTCAGCCTTATAACTCCTTTAAGTTGGCACCCACTTTATGATATAAAATAATCTTTTAAAAAACCCCTTATATCACCTTAATCATAAAGTCATTTAAATTAATAAATAACTCATTAAAATTAAAAAAATCAATTTTTTAATATTAGGTTATTTAAACATGAAACTCTTAACCATGATAACTGCCAGGATAAACCCATGGTAAGAATTTGCCAACATTCCCGATATAGGAAAACTGCCAACTGACCAAGTCGTTGAGCACCCTGTGACTTACTAAAAATAGTAAGTATATACAAAGTGTCCAGATAATGCTCTGGAAGTACATAGTGAAAAAACTGGGACACACTGAGTTGGGAAACACCAATTAAGCACAAATGGTTGACTGACAAGCCACAAACACCCTCAGAGGGGCTCCCTAACTATCCTGTTAGTCCACAGGGATGAAGTGATAGACTAACCTCAACAACTAATGACTGCCTAGGAAAATGACAAGTGATAGGGTATGCTATTGTGTTGTTTGTGATAATCTCGACAACATTCTTAACCCTAACTTTTACCAAAAAGAACCAAGCAAACTTAGATGCTCAAAATTTATTGTGTCGACCTAGGTAGCACCTTCTATGGGAATATTCTTCCAACGTTTTCGGAGCTTCGTGATACTTCTATTCCTTAACTTATTCTCTTCAACATCGATGATGGCATAGAGCTCTTGCTTGTTATGAGTTTTTTGAAGATTATCCTTACGTGTTTTTAGTGTGTCTTGGTGATGCTCACCCAAGTCACTAGTAGCGAGAACCCTACTATCTACAAACACCAAATTGACAAAAAATAGAGTATCATAGCCATAAGATGGCATAAATGGATACACACCTATAGACATGTGATAGGAAGTGTTGTAGCTCCTTGTGCTTTCAATGTGTCTTGGCGATGCTCACCCAAGTCACTAGTAGCTAGTAGCCTAGTACCTTGCAATCTACAAACACCAAATTGACAAAAAATAGAGTATCATAGCCATAAGATGCCATAAATTAATACAGATGTGTAGACATGTGATAGGAAGTGTTATAGCTCCTTAAGTGCTCTTCGATCCATGTGTTTGGTCCCTTGTTTGTCCACTGTTGTTGGGGTGGTGAATTGTGTTCGGAGTAAGTACAATACTTGTGAATTGAAATAGTTCTTGGGTAATGTATATAACTTAATCATTTCTTTGAAAAACAATTGGGTTATTTGAGGAAAAATAAATAAATGTACATGATTAGTTAGCCTATCAAAAACCACTCTACCATCTTTGTTGGATTATGTGCTTGTCAAGTGAAACAATTCTTGCCAAAAAGTACTATGGAATCTACCATTTCCATCACTCATATTTTTATGCAGTCAAGGTAACTTGAGCACCTTTTTGAAAATAATTTGACTACTTGAGGAAAAATAATCAAGAACTGTGCATGATTCACGACAACATAAATGCAAATCTTTGGGAGGCTCATAAGCAATGCATGATTGTACCTTTCTATTTCTGATTTGGGCCACGCATGAAATGTAACCAACTCACCCTACACTCCTTGATTGGATGACCAATGATGCCCTCTCTCCACTATTTGAAGGCATCTTCAAACCCCCACAAGGCTAAGGGTTGCCTTATGAGACCAATGAGCTCACCACCAAGCTTTTGCTATGCCACTTTGATTTTCTTATGAATATCTTGTTGAATTTTTTCCATTGCGCCAATTGTTTCCTCGCTACGAAAGACATCTCTTACTTGTCTCTTCCCCATCTCTTGATGAAATATTATACTTGGTGGTCATCCTAAAGGTATAACATTGAACACCATATTTTGCTTATCCAAAATAGACCAAATATTATCATGATGATGTGACTCACCTATCTATGAAGCCATGATTGTTTCCATTCGATGTGCGGTCCAAGCTACTTGTTCCATTCTCTTAGCTCTATCTTCAATTCCTCGAACCACTACTTTGTGCACCTTGGATTTCAATTCCATCATAAACTCTCCCATATAATGTAACCCTTGTATGCCCAATACTATGTCTATCACCCCTAGAACCATGGCATGGAAATCGTCTGACACCTTGTGTTTATCCATTGTGATGACAAGCTATTGTGCCTTCTTGGTGCAAGGAATGGGGAAACCATCTTGTGATCTCTCATCCTATGCAAATTCTCCTTCATACATCCAAGAGTGGCAAACCTATTTGTAGCTTGATTCCAAAAATACCACACTATGCTTAGAAAAAATTGAATATCAAAATGACATCTACTTTGCTTATCAACTTCCAATAATGAGTATCTCATTGGTCCTTGAATTGTGACTACCTCCATTGGACCTTATTCTACATTGGGCATCATAAAATTATCTTCAAATGTAGAACTTAGCTCTAGGGCTGGCCCATGAATTGTGATCATTGCCCCTTCATAACTTTGTTAGAATTCACAACATATTCTATATGATTTGTAACAACCCCAAAACCGGTAAACAAAATTTTTCTAACATTTCATTCCTAAACATATAAAAGTAACAAGTAACAAAGACATTGCAATAAAATTCGTCCTTTCTTTATTGATAAATACATGCAAGTTACAATATATATTTCCACATGAATTCCATTTTCATTGTAAATATAAATCAGAGTACAAAGTAAAACAAATTACATACATAGCTCGTAAGCTTTTGCACAAATAGTAGTAAGACGGTCCAGGTTCCCTTCCTTTCAAATCTTGGTGTATCCGTCGCCTGCGGTGGAGGAGAAACATCACTCAGGCGCTTTTCCGCCAACCACGGACTGTTAATGCGGTCCCCCGCACATCTATCATTCAATAGATGGCCCTCCCTTCGAACGAAGAGATTGGTAAAGTAACCGGCTGCGACAACCCAACTGAGCATAGTGCTGTGTCCTATACATCTAGAACTTGCTATTTCACAATCCCGAACTAGCATGATGGATCACAATGAACTGACAGTGTAGTCTTGACTATCTCACATCTAAGTGGATGTCGTACCTTCCACTACTTTGGCCAAAGTATTCTCATTCAGTACTTCGAATGAAGGTCATCTATCATATACACTACTCAGGGCCGATTTGACTTAAGGCTATCTTACACTACGCGTAGGCTAAGTCCTTCACTTGATTGTCAATCATCCCAGACTATCCTACATCAATTTAATTCAAGACAACAATTATAGGTTCAAGTCCTTCACTGGATTATCTTTCATCCCAGACCAACCTACGACATTCTTACTTACTAGAAATAATCCAACTTGACAAGTAATCCATTCCTTCTCTCCTGTTTCGGAAATCTTTATCCTAGGAGTTCCTTAGCCTATCTCAGTTAATCTAAAACTCTAAGCTGCTTGAATTCACTTGACTCCTGTCCTTATTTCGTTCCTAGAATATAGTAACTAGTTTACCCTTATTCTCCATATACGGAGATCATACACAACATGCAATATAAAAAGCACATAAATCCTTCATTTTTATCTTTTCTCTTTTATGAAAAAATAAGTAAACTATCCCTTGAAGTTCCTTAAGCTATTTCTTAATTCAAAAAGCTTTTCTAAGGAAATTTAACTTATTCCCCAATTCAACAATTCCTTAGAAACATAGAGGTTTCCTATTAAATTTCCTTTCAAACTACAGCATAAAGCAAGGCATACTCAAGCAATCTAATCACGCATTTCAAAATAAATGTCAGAAAATCTACAAAGATATTTCTCATGCCTGATTTCCTTTTGTGTATGAGGTTGATCGGTAGGTTCAATCCTTGCTCCACCGTCCTTCGCAGCCTTCTCTCAGCTTGAACAAATGCTACTTTCAGGTAAATGCAAAAGGTTGCTCTCAGCAATATAGTTCCAAATTGCAAATGGCTTTCAGCAAAAATGGTATTGGTTTTCACAAAATGGTAATGGCTTCTCACAAAATGGTAATGGCTTTCATAAAATAACAATGGCTCTCATAAAATGACAATGGCTCTCATAAAATGAAATTTCAAAACACAGAAATATCACAGCACTGTATTTCGAATTTTCCAAGGCAAGGAGAGTGAATGAAAAATTGAGTGTCTTTCAACAATGAGTGAGAACCTATTTATAGGTTTCGAATTCTCATGTTTCCTACCTTGTAGGCATGAGAATTCGACACCTCTCATTTTGAAAATGTCAAAATCCGCAGTGGCAGTCGAATAGCCAAACACACAGCAAAAGAGTTGATGATTCAACATAATTTCTCAAGAATGTTTCAACATATCACATGCCAATTTCGTGGATCAACCACGTACAGGTTAAACATTCAACTTGCCTTCAAAAATGGCGGACTGCAACACAAATGGCGTCCAAAGTTTTCGGTTTGAAAACGTCAAGGGTTTTTTTGCAATTGTTGTTACCTTTCTTCCACCCACGCGTCCACAATGGTGGCGCTTTAGCATCCGCGACCAAGTCTTTCAAGTGTGAGCTGGGCGCGGACTGTATTTGCTGAAGTTTTTCGCCATTTCTTTGCTTATCACAGTCGCGCGATTTCTTCACGGGAAGAAATCCGCGATTTTTCAAATGTTTCTTTTATACTTTCCAAAGTCTATAGTTCATACTTACATTTCCTTAAATGATTTTTATAAATTTCCATTGGTCTTTACAAAATTTCGAAATTCTTTTTCCTTTTAATATTTTCCAAGTATTTCAATATTTTGAATTTCCTTTGTATGGTTTGCAAAGTATTTACCAAAGACTATGAAAGTCTTATTACCTTTATTTCCAAAGGTAAATAAACTCAAATACCTTTATAAGATAAATGTAAATTTAAATGCCAAAGATTATAGTTTATATAAAATCTTTCCAAAGGTTTAGATATTTTAATATTCTCATTAAAATGTATTAATATATTTTGTATTATATTCAATACAATATTATTATAGTTTTTAACTTACCTTTCTTTAAATATATAAATATATCTATATAATATTCAAAATATTATATTAGATATATTAATATATTATATTATCGATAAAACTATAATAACATCGATATTAAATATATTAATTAACTTACCCAGTTTACACTTAAATATATCTATACATGTTTATTTTCAAATCTCCAATTACGTGTATTATAGGCCAGTCAGAGCACCTCTAATAGACGTAATTGCATAAACACGTATTTATACATTTAACTGTAAATTCCAGGCATCAGTAACTTATCAGTTCACATTTCACATTCAAGGCTCACAGAACAGTAAGTCAGTCAATCAAGGAACACCACTCATAAAGCATGAAGAAGTAATCATAACTCCTAAGCCTAAGGATGACTTATCATGACAACTCAATCTGACTCAGTTCCTAAAATCCTTAGTGAAGTGTGTGTATGCTCATACGATCAACTTTACCAGTTACTCGACCAAGCCCCTCTCCCGAGTGATGTCTCCCCTCTGCCTGGAGGAATAGTTCCTGTTCCTGCATCCACAGACATACAATCTCGGCAGTTACTTGTTCATAACATCAACAGTATACAAAATGTCTAAGTTAGAAAATTCTCAATTCAATACTTTGCATGCAACATAACATCAATAGAAGTACCAACCAAATGAGACAGTCATTTAAATAGAGAACATTCATTTTGATAACAAAACACATTTTATTCATATCAAAGATTCACACAATACACTCATTTGCCCTATGCAATAGTAGCTATACAATCGGGGTGTAACATGATTCTTCATGAACTTACCTTTAATCCAAATGCATGGATGAGGAACTCATTGATCTCATGAAAACCCTTCTTTCTTGTACCTCAAGATGTCACCCATATCCCATATGCATAAACAATTTTGAATTTGAGCCAATGAATCTATGTACCCAATGTTGTAATTAATATCCTTAACTTCACCATTTTTAGAATGCTTCCCATAATGACAAGAATCTTGTAATGATATAGTGTGAAGCAAAAAATTTGTGCTAATATCAGTACCTTCACATTTTGAACTTTAAGTACAAGAATAGTTAAATTGCTCATGTTTTTTTTGCTGATTTAGATGTTTCTGAAAGATTTGCCTCAACACAACCATTATTGTGATTCATAATTCTAGAATTAGTGGCATCAATTAAAACATTCTTCTTACTTGTATACTCAACAACATAATTATTCTGAAAAATGATCACATATGACAAAGACTTACCCTTTGGAAGATTGATGATTTCAATACCATCAACTTTGTAACTCAAAAATTCCAGGTTAGGGTTAACCGAAACATTTTCCTCAATTGCATGCTCGTTAATATGGCTACCATGAAAATCAATCATGTGTTCAAACGATTCACCTTTTGAAAGATCAATGGGTAATTCATGGATTGGTGCGTCTTCTTCCATTTTGTGCTCTTCATAATCAACAAGTGATACCTTTTCCTTCTTGACTTCATCAATATTTTGTTGACATAGACAATCGTGAGAAGTCAATAAAACATCATCTTTTGGTAAAAGTTTCTTACCTTGCACTTGCCTGTTGATTTTCTCTTCTATGGTCTGCTCCCTAATTTCTTGCAGCTCTAGTTTTGATTGCTCTTTTTTCTTCATCAACTCCTTTCTTTTATCTCTTCTATGATCCTCCCGTATTTTTATTGTTAAATATGGCTTCAACTTTTCACATTGTTTGACAACATTTTTAGCTAGCTTATGTCCAGGTGTAACACTTATTGCTTTTTTTTTTCTTAGACTAGCTAATTAAATAGATAATTGTTGTTGACAAATATCATCACTTTCATTCAAAGCCAATATCATAATTGTCTACATTGAGGCTACTAACTATTTTTGCATGATTCTTATTGGTAGTTGCAAAGAAATGCTGAACATTTCAAGAATGAGTTCATCACATTCAAGATGTGGCATCACGACACATGACCAGACTTTTGCAACAATTTCTGGAATCATGACCTTCCTTGCAAAAGGACTTTTGATCCCATCTAAACCTTGAAAACTTTCAACAATCAATTGAAATATCTCCCTCATTGTGTTGTCATTGTATGGAACTTTATGTGTTATTCTTGTAATTTCACAAATACAAGTGATAACTACAAGACTTGCATCTTTGTTTGGATGTTTCAAAATCTCGGGCTTAACCAAAAAAGTCATTGATGGAATCATAGCAAGTTGCATCCTTTCAGAATGCGACCGTTCTAGCATAGATGGGTGATTCTCTACTTCCTCCAAAATTCTAAGTAGTTCATCTTTCGATTGAGGTAGATTCTCAATTTTTTTACATACTTTGTAAAGCTGCCTCTCCACATATTTTTCATTTATTAATGCTTTGATTCATAGGATGATAGGATCAAGGCTCTGATACCATTGTAATGTCCCAAAATCAGAATCTTAAACAATTGGCAACTTTTTTAATAATATTTTGTGAAAATGCAACTAAAAGTAAAATATGAAAATGCTGATCATCTATGATAATTTCTAAACAACTTACTTATGAATGCTAAAAATAAAATATGGAACTGAAATTTTTAGAATATAACCATAGTTCCATGGAAATTTTTGACAGAGGGATGAGGGGATCAAGAGCTTAAATTTGGGTATGGCGAGGGGAAGGCGACAGAGCGGTAGTGGGGGCAGCATTGATATGCATATAGAACTGAAAAAATAGTTATAAAAAGATGTATAAGTATAAGAATTACAAATGAAACTTTGGCAAATTAGTTAAAACTTTAAAACTACTAAACTTTGAATTGAATATTAACAATTTAACATTGAACAATGAAAATGTCAAATTCAATTTTTTTTTATTATATTCAAGATTTCATAACGATGATTACAATGAGTACGATGATGATTACAAATGTTAAAAATAACAAAATGGAGTGAAGTGAGGCCTCTAATCATCCCCAAACTCCTCATCACTAGAACTGTTGGACTTCATGGTTAAGCTCCTCCAAATTAATACGTAATTGTAGCATCCTCATCAATTTGTGCTGGCTCCTTTGGCTATACATCCCACTGTGCTACTAGAATCTCTTTGTAAAAAAGTGTGTTGCGGTCAATGATACACAATGCACTATGTACAACCACAAGCTTCTTTGCTCTCCTAGAGGTAAGCCTGTTCCTCTTAAGAGAGTGGATGAAGCTATAAGTAGACTAGTTCCTCTCAACAACAAAATAACTATAAACTTGAGATAGCAAATGAATGTCTAGAGTGGTAGTCAAAGAATTCAGTCCACACATAATCGACCACAAAATTGGGTCCTTCTCTGCCATATTTTCCCTATCCATCTTGGCCTCCTTAGAATAACCCCTAAGACGCAAACTTTGTTCACTCAGTATGAATGATGCCGACTTCTATAGGATCATACATCTTTTAGATGGCCCTCATGAACCCCGCCTTCACTTCAACATCCTGTGTGGGTGTAACTCTACTCGGCCTTTGCACATATCACTTGGGGTTCAATGCATAGGCATCTATGTGCAAGGGAGTGTTGAGCTTCTCCCATCTTTGATGAATGATTGGTTGAATGTGCTCATTGTAAAATGCTAATGTGGGGTCCTTCTTTCGCATGGAAGCCTTCATTTTGGTCTAGCATAGAATCAATGCATTCATACACCTCTCCAAGGCTAGGTGCATTGTCATCCTCATATCTAATGACCTAGAAAATTGGAATAATGATGAGCACTATGTATTTTTCATCACCCTAAAAAAAATCACTCTTTACTACATCCTTCACCCTCTTCCCCTGCTCTATCTTGGACTCGGGCCGTCGATTCCATTCTGCTGCCATAACTATTAGTTACAATACCTCTTGCAACTCAAGCATTCTCTCCAAGAGAATGAAATAGGATGCATATCTAGTCTTAACATGTCTCAAGAATTCCTTCTTAGAGAAGATCCTGAATAGTGCATGTGAAGTGTGGTGGTTGCAGATAAAAATTTGCATATCTCTAGCATCATTGACCATTGCTTTGATCCAATCAATCTTTCCTATGTCCTTGAGTGCATTATTTATGGCATACACACAACAAGGAGTTTGCCAAATATGTCTATAGGCTGCCTCAATTAATTTTCTTGTAGATTTACACACATGGGTTGCATCTGTCACTACTTGGACCACACTTTGTGGCCTAACCTCCTCAATAGCATCCTTGAGGATTTGAAACTGAAAATTGAAATCCTTGCGATGCCCTAAGCAATCAATTGCCTTAGAAAATATGGGCCCTTTGAACATGTAACCATGATATTGATGAGTGGATGATGCTTAATGTTTGTCCACACATCCACGACTATACTGCATCCACTTTCCACTCAACATTCCTTCATTTTCTCCATTAACACATTTATCTTGGAATAGTTCTTTGTAAAGATTGTGGTCCTCAATTTTGTCTCCCTTGGTGGTACATATAATGGTCTTGCCCTTGCTAACTTTGCCATCGCCTCCTTATAATAAGGAGATCGAGTTGCATGGAACCAAATGCCATTGGCAAAGAAGAGTTTTCCATTGGCATCATTTGCCTCATCCTTCATTTGCACAATGAATAATTCAACTAGTGGGCTAGGAGTATCACTTCTCAATTCGTATTTCTCGTTAGCCTCTGCTGCATGGGCCCTTGAAGTAGAAGAAATTGGCATATGTGCACCTTGCCTCTACAAAGTAGAAGTTGAATTGAGTGGCTAGCTCTGATGACCCCTCAACCTACGAGACAAAGAAGCAGATGTAGGTGCAATTGAATTGTCTTTATGACCCCATAGCCTACATATCTCAGCCCTAAATTTCAGGTTTCTCTCCAAATCCTCACATACATCTACACCTTTTCGTCATATATGAAGGAGGTGGGCATTAACTTTGGCAATGCTGCCTTGGAATTCAAGGTTACAAAAGTGGCACTTTCACAACCTTGTGCCCCTAGATGCCCTAGGCCTGGTGTGTAATTTTGTTGCAAATTGTTTCAAAGAGACTTAGGATCAAAGGGACCCGTAACAAAATTTGCTAGTATTGTGGAGGGGCAATTCATATTTGTAGGTGCACTCACCATGGAACTCGTGGTTTGGGTTTCACAGTCACCCCTTTGTGCTTCTACATTTTCATCAACCTCAGGTGCATAATTGAATTCAGTTTTGCATTGAACCTCAACCTCATCGTTACTCATACCATGAGAACTTGTAGTGACATTGTAATTACTAATATAAAATTTTTAAGTTTATAATTTTAAAATTAAAATTCAAACTATGCATGCAACATAATGCAAAGAATTAAGACACAAAGATTTTATTTTTATTTTTCTTAACTCAGGTCGTATGAAGTGCAAAAGTAGAGGATACACAAAAGTTTAATCCTAGTTTAACAGAACAAAAAAATTGAACATATAAATTAATAAAAGTAATTTATAAAACTTAAATAAAAAAATAAAAAATATTATAGCTTGCTGTTGTATAATTATTATTATTATTATTTTTTTTGCAAAACTGAAAATTTAAAACTAAACTAATAACTATTCAAATTTCAATGTTGAATTTTGATGACAATATGAACATTAAATATACAGTTGCAACCATGTCTATGAATATGAATATGAAACTAATTTTTTTTTTTTTTTAAAGTCATAAAATCCTACCTTATGCTTGAAAAATCCTTGCAAATTGGCATAGAATCTAGATCTTCTTCTTCCTCTTCTTGCTCCTCAACCCTCTTGCACTTGCAATACTTCACTCACTCTTTCACTCTCACTCTTTTGCTCCTCCTCGACCTTGCTGTTGATTTGTGTTTTTGAGTAAAAATAAGGATTTAAGGGTGTTTTATAGGGTTTGAGGGTCTTATGTGGAGCCCATTGGCCATTAGGGTTCGACCCTGGGCCCAGGTTTCAAGTAAAAGATGTTTTTTAAAATTTTTTTTGACTATTTGGCTTGTTGACCATGGGAGACGCCTGGGCATCCCCAAGATAGTCGAGAGACTCTTGGGAGTCCCTCAGATGTCTAGTGAGGGTCTAGGAGTGGAGATATCAATGACATTGAGGGGTGGTGCCCCTTGTTGGGGTTTGCGTTTGGAGGCAACACCCCCAACAGGGTCGAGGGGCAGTGCCCCTCGTGGGGGTTTGGGGGCAATGCCCCCAACGGGGTTGAGGGGCAGCACCCCTTATGGGGGTCTGGGGGCAATGCTCCCAGTAGGGTCGAGGGAGAAATTAGGTATTTGACACTTTTTTATGAAAAATATTTGCTCTCCAAGCGCTATGTGACGAAGTGTGAGGTGCATTCATGCATTTATAGGGCAAAATCATGAGTTTTTTGACTATTTTTTTTGCGTTTTTTTGTGTTTCGCATTTTATATGTATCTGGTGAGTCTTTTGTACAGACTTGTTGAGTTTTTGGAAAAGACTCAGCAAGAAGACTCGGCGAGTTAAAGTCATAAAGACTCGCAAGGCAAAAAAACTTGTGGGTTTTTCAAGACTTGCTGAAAACTCGGCGAGTCTGCCAACTATGATTGGAAGCACTCTATCCACATAGAAGTTGTACACATTTTTCCTCCCAAGTACAATAGAGTTTATTTTGGTTTGAAATTTCCTTTGGGTCAATTGTAGGTTCGTTCTCATTAGCTTTGTATGGAGTGAGAACACTTAATCTTTAGAGATCAATGCATTTGCAGACTTTGCAACAATGAACAAGAATCGAAAGATCATTTTGTTTTTAGGTGTCCATTATATTATGAGATCTGTGGCAAGTATTATTCTCGATAAGTAGGAGGTATTTTCCACAACGTGTCAAATTATGATATTGCTATCAGGATTCAACCGTGTAGTTTTCAAGTCAAACTCATTGACCCATGTTTACTCTCGTCAAAGAAAATGTAATGCAAAGGGACTCCCTCTACCAAACACACACACTCACAACTCACAAAAAATAGATTTCAAATAGATTGCAAACAACACACATGCTTCCTTTTATTGAAATCAACAAGAAATTACATACAATATCACATCATAAAAATCTGCAACAAACTTGGCCTCTCATGGCCTCTCAATCTCTATAGAAAACTCTTCTCTTTCCTCTCACACTCTCACAACAACTTTCCTTCACAAATTCCTCTCATGGGCTGAGATCTCTCAATCTCCCTAGGAGAAATCTACCTCAAATCTGCAGCAACATTTTCTTTTTTATTCGCTTCTCCAATTTGCGACTTCTTTTCAAATTCCCATATTAGGCGTTGAAGGGTCTTCAAAAACCTTTCATTTCTCTTGCTGTAGGTTGCACTTAGATTCCCATACGATTCCTTTTTATTACATGCCTTAAAATACAATTGAAATGAAATAATTTTTATATATAAAAACACTATTTTGGACTCTTAAACATGTATTTTCTGCCCTTCATTAAATGCAAACGCCTCCAGCCAAATTGATATGTCAAAATATCAATATTAAAACATTTAAAATCCCTTCAATAATACCTTTGAGTTTGCATACATAAATTAAAAAAAAAAATTCTGTATGCAACTACAGCAAAGTGCACCGAGAAGGCTAAAAAATGACTTTTTTCATGACTATTTTCCAAAAGCTCCGTTTTGTGTGAAAGCTTTCCAAGATGTGTATAATGATCTCCTTAAGCTTTCCCTAAAAGGAATTTGCCCCAGCATTTACGAATCTTCAAAAATTAAAAATGTTGTAAAATCACGGACATATTAGTATCTCTCAAACCGTGAGGAATTTTTCCACGAAACTTTCACCAATGTGAGTGAAACACCTTTAATATTATCCTCCTCAAAAGGATTTTTCTTCAGCTTTCACCAATTTTGAAAAATATTTTTTTTGTAAAATTTTCCCAATGGGCAAAACTGTGTAAGTGTGGAAACTCCAATTTGCAAAATTGAACAAATGAGATGTTTTGTAATGTTGAGAAATGCCAAGACCACGAATTCAAACCAAAATGCAGACCAAAATTGAGAAAAGCAAATGAATTCTTTTGGGTGATGCAAGGTCGCCTATGAACCCGGATGCTCCTACATCAAAATGGTGGCTCGCTACCAGATTTTATTCATTACAAGGATCAAAGATGTATAGCTCTATTCTTAAGGAGATGAGTCAACATAAAGTTTGCATTTGTAAGAGTCGTTAACAATTTAACACAACTTTGTCTCAATGTTCACCTTCAAATCTCTTTCTTGAACATCTGTTTCAAAAGTGCAAGTGAGCTTGTTGTGAATTATAATTTATCTTTATTTTTCTTACAAACTTTTAAATAGTATTTATTTTCTTGCAGCCCCATTAACCTAATTTAGTTACTAGTGAATAATAATATATAAATTTCAAATTTTATGGTATAGAAAACTTCTATTTTCAATTTTTTCCATTACTTATTTATAAGAATTATAATTAAATTTCTAGCTTTTATAGCTTTTGTCTTATGAACATTTCCGAGGTTGTGAACAGTCTATGTACATGTAATTGGTAGGGTTGTTGTATATGGAACTTTGGCAATATACAAATCATTATATTAGTTAGAGGCATCCTTTGTAGTATAGATTTTTTTATGCCTCTTCGATAATCATTTAATAACTAATTTTGTGCTTTACACCATACAATAAAATTTATGTCAATAATAGCATATTTGACAATACCCAAATTATGTACAAATGCTAGCTGTAGATATTGGACTAGTATAGATATCTTAAATACATCTATCAAAAAAATGCTGAGAGATATCAGTGTTGAGATAATTTATTTAATTTAGATTTATTTTATTTTACTCTAGAAGTCTTTAAGAATTATTTTATTTTATTTACATTATTTACTTTTATATATTTCAAGAGCTATTTTTTATATATTTAAAGAGTTATTTTATTTATTTAAGAGTTATTGTATTTTAGTTTAGAACTATTTAAGAATTATTATTTACTTTATTTTTATTTGAAGAGCTATTTTTATTTATTTAAGAGTTATTTTGTTTACTTAAGATATATTTTATTTTTTCTTTAGAACTATTTAAGAATTATTTTATTTTTATTTACTTAAAAGTTATTTTATAGTTTTAGTTTTCTTTAAACATGTGTCTCTTGTGTTTTAGTTTTCATGTACATGGTCACAACATGACAGCTTTGTATCTTGCTGCCATTGAGAACACCTCGCCGCATAATCAAAGAATTCCACAATAAAGGTCTTACATCGTCAAGGAATGTGTCTTCATTTCCAAATTAATTTGGATAGATTGATAGTCATAGTGGATGAGACAGTTGTTTTACTCTACAAATTCTTTTTAAAAGGTGAAAGAAAACTAAATTTCAATTTAACTTAATCTAGTTATAGTGAATGCCTTAATATGATATGCACCATTGTTTACTCTTTTACAGGTATGTGTTATTGTTCAAGATAATTTCTTTGAAATGTTTCAAGGGAATCAATTATTCATCTTGTCACAATAAGTCTGCATGCATTATCATTGGCATTTAATGTAACTGCAGCTTGAAGCACAAATTAATCTAAAATTTAATATTAATTGTGAGATGTGCAGGTTGATGGATTTCGCTTTGATCTTATGGGACATCTAATGAAAAGTACCATGGTATTACCTTACATAACTTCTATATTTAAGTTACGTGATTGACACTCACATATTTTGTAACCTTTAATGGGATACCTTGTAGGAAAGAACAATTGTTTTTGATTTAGGGTTTCTGGTTATGATATATGTAGAATGATGAGACATAGTCACATGGGCTATATTGTATTTTCTTGCATACTCTTGTTACTTGCACATATCTCTATCTTCCTCTAGAAGCTTCCTTGTTCTAGAAGTTTTTGTATCTGTGTTTTCTCTTAGAAGTTTTCCATTATCTAGAAGCTTTCTGTGTACCAGGGGAAATTCATGGGCAACAATGAGGAATTGAAAATCCTCCTATTTTAAGAAAATTAATGTTCATTCTTTCCATAATAAGTGCTAGTGAATTTTCTTTGACCATTATTGTGAGAATGCTATGTTGATGATAATTATACCTATAGTTTGTTTTGATTCTTTTATTGATATTTAGAAATAAAAGCATGCTCTCCTTTTTCAAGACAATCATATTGAATGAGCTTTGCCTCTTCTAGTTGAAGTAAATTGCAAAAAACATCAATCTTAGAGGTTCAATTTTAATTCCTAAACCTATTAATTGATGATTAAGACAGTTAAAAACTAATAAGAAATTCGTCTATAGATATATAATTATTATACTTTAAATACTGGAACTGATCTTGAATCTGATTTTTTCTAGCTTCAGTAGCATTGACGTACACGTTTTTTAGTTTTTCTCAAGCCACAAATGCTGTTTTACAAGATTTAATATGAAGATGCAATTCAGCTGACATAGAAATACCTATGATGCTGAATCCTTCCTAATTTCAAGTGTTCTATCTTTGTATATCCTCATTAAAAGCATGTTGCCCAGAAATAGATGTCTTATCAGTGGCTATACTCAGGAGATGCTTAACTATAAATATAAGCAATACATGATGTTTCCGAGTATGATAATTACTAGAATTAAGCTTAATTTCCAGAAGTAATGAAGCCATCTACAAGGGTGAGGAAGGTGGTGGGCTAAAAATACTGTATTCAATGAAGAAAAAAAATAGATATTTTATTAAAAGTTTCAACAATAACAAATGGTTTGCTGACAATCCATCTGAAGTATTCCAACTTTAAAAACACTTACAATTCTCAACAGATGCAAAAGTAAACAGTAATAGTCATAGAAACTGGAATAAACTGTAAGAACTCAGATTTAGTTGAATAATTTAGGAAACAATGAGCAGCCACAGACTAGTGTCTCAGAATGTAATCAGCTCATAGAGTTCACTGACTACACAATGCTCAAATTAGAAAGACAACTGACTGCTTACATTTCTTAAATCATTCACCAGCATATACATCAGGTCACACAAACTCTTACTGGTAAGAATGTCTTCAGATGTATGAAGACCTGTAAACTCTTGGTACCACGCGATTCTCCTCACAACTAGGCCAAGGTCTTATGGCTCTTGAAACTGTTTCCTGTAGCCTTCCTTTTAGTCTGCACCTGTGTAGGATTCAGTCAGATCGTGCTGAGAACAGATGTCTACAGATTCAATGACCAATGCACCATACTTGAAACTTGCGAATGGGACTGTTAAGGTTTTCGTCTTACCAGGTGCAAGTGGCTCAGGTTGACGTTTGAGATCTCTTGCTGCATTTGTTTAATGCAAAGAAGAAATAAAACCTGCCTGCTCTATCCATCAACACACCACTATATATAGCCTTGCCTCTATTTGAGCTGGCTACTTAGAGTAAACTGTCCTAAGGACAAAGCTGACATAAGAGATAGGTTGGCCTCTAAGGCATTTTATTAAAATAAAAAATAAAAATAAGATTAATGCAACAAGTTGGCCCCAAGCTGATTTATTAAATAAAAAATAATTCGCATTTATTTATAATTTTAAATTATTATTTATTTAAATAAGGACTTGGCAAAGATCAGGTTCATCACAGTCCTCCCGTCCCTAATTGCTTGTCCTCAAGCAATTTCAAGTTAGGACGTTCAAAAATTTCCACCCCTTCCCACATTGCATCTTCAAGGGGAAGTCCTTTCCATTTCAGCAAATACTCAGGAATAACCTTATTCCTTGGCTTTTTCTCCCTCACGTCCAACACTGCCTTGGGCTCAAGAATCAATTTTCCTTCATAGTCAAGTGGAGGGAGCTCTTGTGAAGGAGTGACCTGCTGTCCAAGGGCCTTTTTAAGTCTCAAAACATGAAATGTGTTGTGGATTGTGTTGTTAGCTGGAAGTTCTAGCTCATAAGCTACTTGACCAATCATCCTTACCACCTTATAGGGTCCATAAAAACGTGGTTTCAACTTCTCAGCTCCACGCCCCTTGATTGAGGATTGCCTATATGGCTGCAATCTTAAAAACACCATATCACCAACCTCAAAGACCCTCTTAGTTCGGTGTCTGTCAACATATAGCTTTTGCTGATTTTGAGCTTGCTGCAATTCTCCTTCAGAGATTCCACAATATCCTTACTTTGCTGTATGACATCCGTTGTAGTTGGCACTTTACTATTAGTAAGAAGCAAATCCATAAATGAAGTAGCATCATAACCACAAAGTGCCTTAAAGGGAGTCATACCAATTGACATATGGTGAGTTGTGTTGTGCCAATATTCTCCTAGATGCAACCATTTGATCCATGCTGTTTGCTGCTTTGTAACATAGTTCCTTAAGTAGCCTTCTATCCATTTGTTCATGATGTCCATTGCCCATCAGTTTGTGGATGATAGCTAGTGCTTGTTGTCAATTCGGTACCTATCAAATGGAAGAGCTCTTGCCAAAACAAAGTGAGGAACCTACTGTCCTTCTCACTTATGATGTTCTTTGGCAACCCATGAAGTTTGCAAATCTCCCTAGAAAACAGATTTGCCACTTGTGGAGCTTTAAATTCGGAAGATATAGCATGAAAGTGTGCATACTTAGTGAGCCTATCAACAACCACATACATATGTAGAAACCCTTTGTTTCCCCTGTTTCTGAATCCGACTGTTTTTGTTTGTTTTTGAAGTTTTGATATTTTTTTGGTGTTTTTGCATAAATAATGAAGAATGCGATTTTGCATAAAATAGGTAATAAATTCAAATAAAATCCTAAACTGCCAATATAGATAGGAAATTCAAGTTCTACTGGAGGCGCATCTTTATTGTTCAAAATGGAAATCAATACAATAAGATCTGGTAGCATGCAATAAGGAAATGACAATATTTTAAATAAAGAACTTGATAATCAGCAACTAGAAATAACTGGTACGGCTGCTATAAGACTACTCTCTCCCTCCTTCAGAAGATCTAGAATAGTGCCAGGGGTATAGGCGCCCAAGATAGCAAGGGCAGACTGACCCAAAAGCAAGCGATTTTCTTCAAAAAGAAAATACGCCCTTAATCATGGTGGTACGGCCTGTCAGTAGATGGTACGGCTGCAGCAGCATAAATAAAAGTACGGCTTCCCCAAGAACCTCCAGATATCAATAGAAATAGGCGCCAAGATGAATATATGCCTGCTGAATGAAACCCTGAACAAAACCTCTGAAGATAGATGATCTGTGATGCTCTATAATTTCTCCTGAATGAAGAAACCTCTGTGCTGGCAATAAATCAGGTGTTATTTCACACCCTCTGAATCGCTCTCACTG
The DNA here is from genome assembly GCA_007115665.2 of Sequoiadendron giganteum. Taxonomy (NCBI): domain Eukaryota; kingdom Viridiplantae; phylum Streptophyta; class Pinopsida; order Cupressales; family Cupressaceae; genus Sequoiadendron; species Sequoiadendron giganteum. The sequence continues at coordinate 301,700,913 of CM021106.1, read as the reverse complement.
GAGATGGCTCGTTCCCCAATGCATTCGAGACTGAAACCCTAAAGCTTCTGTGCTCTGCTCAAGACTTGATCAATTTTCCATTCATAAAATGACATAATGGCTCAAAACCCAAGGCAAATCCTCTAATATGCTGAAAAGTGCGATTTCCTTAAGAATAGGGTTTTAATTAATATTTGACTTTTTAATTCTTTTAATTCTCGATAGTCCTCAGCCAAATATTTAAATCATAATTTAATTGCCAAATAGGCCCCTTCTGATGATGGCGCACCCCTCAATGAGAAATCACTTAAGTTATAGTTTAATATTATAACTTTATATTATAATCATTAAATGATTAATATTTAATTAATGCAATTAAATATTAATATCTTCCTCGATACTCGTCCGATGACTGATCCGTCTGAAGCTAACGAACTCTGAAGTGATTCCGAATACAGCCAAAGCCATACTGCTAAAAATAGCAGGGGTCCCACACTGCCTGCCAGGAACTGCTAAAAATAGCAATTCTGCAAAAGTCTCCGATTGAGCCAAAACGAAAGACTACTGATCAATCTCAGCTAACTGACGCTGAGCCAAGCTTCGAAGTGACCCTCTATTCAGTCTATCAGCCTACGAGGGTCGTGTGATAGGCCAATCCTGTACTCCGAGAGATGTCACTGAGAAGGGGACATGACAGTCCGCCCCTCCTGAAATTGCTTGTCCTCAAGCAACCTCAATGCCGGATGCTGCAGAATCTCCTCGCTCTCCCATGTCGCATCCTCAACCGGCAAATCTCTCCATTTTACCAAATATTCCCTGATAGTCCTCCGACGCAACTGTCTCTCCCTGTACTCCAGGATGGACTCAGGTACTAAGATCAACTTTCCCTCATCATCTAAGGGAGGTAAGACTGCAGACGGTACCACACGATGACCCAACGCCTTTTTGAGGCGTGATACATGAAATACGTTGTGTACCCTGCTCTCTGCTGGAAGCTCAAGCTCGTAAGCCACCTCGCCAACTCTCCTCAGGATCCTGAAAGGACCGTAGTAATGTGGCTTGAGCTTCTCTGACCCACTCTTCCTAAGAGTGGATTGACGGTAGGGCTGCAGCATGAGGTAAACCATGTCACCAACCTCGAAATGCCTCTCCGTCCTCTTCTGATCTGCATACTGCTTCTGCTGATTTTGTGCCTTTGCAATATTTTCCTTGACAGCCCTCATAGTGTCCTGACTCTCCTGCAACCATCCTCCTGCACTCGGCACTCTACTGTCGCTCAGTAGCAAATCAAGGAAACTCGGCGCCTCATACCCATACAACGCCATGAAGGGTGACATTTGAATGGTCATATGGAATGTCGAGTTATAGCAATACTCACACAAATGTATCCATTTGACCCACGCCTTCTGCTGCCCTGCAATATAATTTCTGAGATATCCTTCCACCCACTTATTCACTATCTCCGTCTGCCCATCTGTCTGTGGATGGTAACTGGTGCTCGGTGTAAGCTCGGTCCCACAAAGCCTGAAGACCTCCTGCCAGAAATTACTCAGGAACCGACTATCTCTGTCACTCACAATGCTCCGAGGCAACCCATGAAGTCTGAATATCTCACGAAAGAACACCTCTGCTACCTGTGTAGCTGTGTAAGTCGTGGTGATCGGAAAGAAGTGGGCATACTTCGTAAGCCGATCCACAACTACATAAATACAATCACGCCCTTGGGCTTTAGGCAAGCCCGTGATAAAGTCCATCGACAGGCATTCCCACTTCCTGTCAGGAATCGGAAGTGGCTGTAGTAAACCTGCCGGGTACGTGTTCTCCTGCTTGTTCTGCTGACAAACAGGGCACTCACGCACATACTGAAGAACATCTCTCTTGAGTCCTTTCCATGTGAACCTCTCCCGTATCTGCCTGTACGTTTTGAAGTATCCGGGATGTCCTGCTGTAGGGATGTCATGAAAGGCTCGCATAACCATGTTCTTCACCTCTGAACCGGGAATCAGAAATATCCTGTGCTTGTAAATGATCAAGTCATTCACAAGTGTGTACCTGGTATCAACTGCTGATCCCTCAACAATACTGGAAGCCCAACTATCCTTGGCATACTCTGCCACTATCATATGCCTCCAATCCTCCGAAATCTGAACCATAGTGCTCAAGTACGGTCTCCGTGAAAGTGCATCTGCCACTACGTTCTGTGTACCTTTGATATATGAAATATCAAAGTCATAAGCCTGCAACTTACTGACCCACTTCTGCTGTCTGTCATTGAGATCTCGCTGCCCCAAGAAGTGTCTCAGACTGTTATGATCAGTCTTAATGCAAAATTTGCTGCCAACAAGGTATTGTCTAAATTTTGCTAAAGCATGCATAATCGCGAGCATCTCCTTATCATATATGCTGTACAATCTCTCGGGTCCTCTGAGCTTGCGGCTCTCGTACACTATCGGGTGCTTGTCCTGCATAAGCACCGCACCAATGCCCTCACCTGATGCATCACATTGAAGCTCAAACGGCTTCGTAAAGTCAGGTAGTGCCAAAACAGGGCATGTGGTCATCAACTCCTTGAACTTCACAAAACACTCCTGTGCCTCAGAAGTCCAAACAAATGCCCCCTTTTTCATCAAATCTGTCATCGGGGCTGCATGTCGTGAATAACCATTCACGAACCTACGGTAGAATCCACACAAACCGAGAAACCCTCTCAACTGTGTCAGGTTTGCCGGTGTGGGCCAATCAATAATGGCGCGGATCTTTTCAGGATCCATACGCACTCCATCTGCACTGATAATATGACCAAGATATAACAATTCGGTCATTCCCAAGTCGCACTTGGATTCCTTGGCGTACAAGGACTCCCTCTCCAAGATGCTCAACACTGTCTCCAAATGAGCCAAGTGCTCCTGCCAAGTCCGACTGTAAATCAGGATGTCATCGAAAAAAACCAACACAAACCTCCTCAGCAATGCATGAAAAACCCTGTTCATCGTGGACTGAAAAGTGGCTGGTGCGTTAGTGAGCCCAAATGGCATCACTACGAACTCGAAGTGCCCACAATGACATCTGAAGGCTGTCTTCTCTATGTCCTGCTCACGGACTCTGATCTGATGATACCCCGACCGTAAATCAATCTTAGTAAAATAACAGGCACCATGGAGCTCATCAATAAGCTCATCAATCCTCGGTATCGGGTATCGGTTCTTGATTGTCCTCTTATTCAGGACCCTGTAATCAATGCACATGCGCAACGTTCCATCCTTCTTCTTCACCAATACAACAGAAGAAGCGAACGGTGATTTGCTTGGTCGAATGTGACCCATAGCAAGTAACTCCTTTATTGTCTTCTCGATCTCATCCTTCAATCTTTTAGGATGCCTGTAAGGAGTTATCATAACGGGTTTCGCACCCTCCTCGAGCTCAATGATGTGCTCTATCCCTCTGTCTGGAGGTCTACCTGGCGGAATATCACTGAACACCTTGTCATGCTTGATTCTCAACTTCTGAATGTCAGGATGATATTCTGTCTTTTGCTGTCCCTCCTGTAAAGGTGCTAAATGACACTCTGCAGCCCACTCTACCATATCATGACGCATGAGCCGCTCCATTCGGCGAAAGGAAATTGTTTTAAGGTCGCTGTCCCGTATTGCCTTAAGTATGTGAGTCTTCCCGTCGACCTCAAAACGGATCTCCATGTCCTTGAGACGAAGTGTAACCTCCTCCAATGAGTGTAACCACTTCATTCCCAAGACTAAATCAATGTCTCCCATATTAACAACATAATAATCTGCCTTGAACTCATAATTGTTCAAGCGTAAGGGGAGATCCTTAATCATGCGCTCGCATCTCAAAGTGTATCCATCTGCCACTTTGACTCTGATGCCCTCGAACTCCTCAGTGATGAGTCCACGTTTCTCAACAAACCTAGCATCAATGAAATTATGTGTGGCTCCTGTATCAAGAAGGGAGATGACCCTCTGTCCTGCTAACACACCCCGAATCCTGAATGAGCCCTCCTGCTGAATGCTAGATAGCCGTGCCTCCTGTATCTGAAGCTCTGGCTCTGTCTCAGCTCTAGGCTCTGGAGCCTCTGACTCTGAATCCTCGGAACTTTCCTGCTGTTCGGAATTTTCTGATTCTGAGTCCTCATAATATGCCCACATCACTCGATTTGCCTTGCCCTTAGGTCTTAGAGGACAATCGTGATTGGCGTCATACGGTCCTTTGCAGTAGAAGCAAAGCTTCTTCCTGCGTAGGTCATTAAGGGCCTCATGATCCAAAGGTGGTGCTGCTGATTTACCTTTCGAATCGTTTTTAAAGTCTGATTTTTCTTTGTTAAAATCAGATTTGTCCTTATTTCTGTTAAAGCCCTTATTATCTCTAAATGACGAAGACCCTCGGGAGTTAAATCTACTAGAAGGTGTTGCCAACTCCATGCTTCGTGCTTTCTTCATCGCCTCCTGTAAAGAAGGAGGATCAAAGGCTTTGATCCAACCTCTCAGTGGCTCTGTCAAACCCTCCAGGAAGAGTACTACCAATCGCCTCTTTGAAATGTTCGGAACTATGACTGATAACTTCTGAAAGTCACCAATATAGGACTCCAAACTGCCACTCTGTCTCAACTGAGCCAAATCTCGGAAGTAGGATTCTGGATCCTTCCTGTCAAACCGCTCAACCAATCTGTCCACAAACTCCTGGTATGATGTGATCCTGTCATGCTGTAAGGTCACCATACCGTGGTGCCACCAATCGTAAGCCACTCCCTCAAGATGCAGTGTCGCATAACGGATAGCATCTCTCTCAGCCATCGGGCGTAATGTGAGGAATGTGTCTAACTTACTGATCCATGCCTGGGCTGTCACCTTGCCACTACCATCGAACATCGCTAGATTGAGTTTGTTTGTAGCATGTTTTAGGTCATTGTTCTGATGTCTAGGTCTCCAATCCTGTCGTCCTCTGCGATATTCTCTCCTCTGTGTAACAAATCGGTCAAAGGAAATCCTCTCTCTGACATCAGGTGGTACTAACTCCCACTCCTCGTTCGCTGCCATCAGTGTATCTACGAACAACTCCTCATGCTCCTCACCTGCAATAGCCTCATCGGGCTCCTGTCTCACAAAAGTAGGCCTAGTGGGCCTGTCTGCTGTCCGTGAAACAGTCCTAGGTGCTCTCCGAGATCCTGCATCACTCCTGTTATCGTCACGCTGTGGTGACGGTCTTCTCTGTATACCTAACCTCTGGATTGCCACTGCCAACTGCTGTAGCACATCGTTAGACTGCCGCTGACCTGCACGTAAGTCTCTGAAAGTGTTTAAAACCTCGGCATCGTCCTGATCTCTAGGTATATCTGCTCTGTCAGCCCTGTCATTCCTGTCAGCCATGTTTTTTGGCTGCCTACTCAAACTCCGTTGCCTGTCAATCAAGGCACGTCTGCGTGTATAATACCTGTATGGTTCAAGCTCGTCTGGCTGCATATGATGGCTAAACCCTTAGGATGGCAGGATTTAGCTCTGATACCACTGTAGAAACCCCTTGTTTCCCCTGTTTCTGAATCCGACTGTTTTTGTTTGTTTTTGAAGTTTTGATATTTTTTTGGTGTTTTTGCATAAATAATGAAGAATGCGATTTTGCATAAAATAGGTAATAAATTCAAATAAAATCCTAAACTGCCAATATAGATAGGAAATTCAAGTTCTACTGGAGGCGCATCTTTATTGTTCAAAATGGAAATCAATACAATAAGATCTAGTAGCATGCAATAAGGAAATGACAATATTTTAAATAAAGAACCTGATAATCAGCAACTAGAAATAACTGGTACGGCTGCTATAAGACTACTTTCTCCCTCCTTCAGAAGATCCAGAATAGTGCCAGGGGTATAGGCGCCCAAGATAGCAAGGGCAGACTGACCCAAAAGCAAGCGATTTTCTTCAAAGAGAAAATACGCCCTTAATCATGGTGGTACGGCCTGTCAGTAGATGGTACGGCTGCAGCAGCATAAATAAAAGTACGGCTTCCCCAAGAACCTCCAGATATCAATAGAAATAGGTGCCAAGATGAATATATGCCTGCTGAATGAAACCCTGAACAAAACCTCTGAAGATAGATGATCTGTGATGCTCTGTAATTTCTCCTGAACGAAGAAACCTCTGTGCTGGCAATAAATCAGGTGTTATTTCACACCCTCTGAATTGCTCTCACTGGAGATGGCTCGTTCCCCAATGCATTCAAGACTGAAACCCTAAAGCTTCTGTGCTCTGCTCAAGACTTGATCAATTTTCCATTCATAAAATGACATAATGGCTCAAAACCCAAGGCAAATCCTCTAATATGTTGAAAAGTGCGATTTCCTTAAGAATAGGGTTTTAATTAATATTTGACTTTTTAATTCTTTTAATTCTCCATAGTCCTCAGCCAAATATTTAAATCATAATTTAATTGCCAAATAGGCCCCTTCTGATGATGGCGCACCCCTCAATGAGAAATCACTTAAGTTATAATTTAATATTATAACTTTATATTATAATCATTAAATGATTAATATTTAATTAATGCAATTAAATATTAATATCTTCCTCGATAATCGTCTGATGAGTGATCCGTCTGAAGCTGACGAACTTTGAAGTGATTCCGAATACAGCCAAAGCCATACTGCTAAAAATAGCAGGGGTCCCACACTGCCTGCCAAGAACTGCTAAAAATAGCAATTTTGCAAAAAGTCTTCGATTGAGCCAAAACGAAAGACTACTGATCAATCTCAGCTAACTGAAGCTGAGCCAAGCTCCGAAGTGACCCTCTATCCAGTCTATCAGCCTACGAGGGTCGTGTGATAGGCCAATCCTGTACTCCGAGAGATGTCACTGAGAAGGGGACATGACAACATACAATTCTTACCTTGAACCTTTGACAACCACGTGATGAAATCCATGGATATACTTTCCCATTTCTGATTTGGAATAGGTAGGGGTTGCAATAAACTAGTTGGAAGGACATGCTCCGCTTTGTTTTGTTGGCATTCCCTACACTCCTTCACATGCTTCATCACATCATTCTTAAGCCCTTTCCATGAAATATGTTCTCTCACCTGCTTATATGTCTTGTAGAAGCCTGGATGACCAGCAAGTGGTGTGTCATGACAAGCCCTCAAAATTCCCTTCTTCATCTTAGATTTTGGTATGATCTACACTTGGTTTTTATAGAGGATGAGATCATCGACTATTTTGAACCTGTCATCTTGCACTTTTCCTTCCAAAATGTCATCAGCAAAGGAGTCCTTAACATACTTAGCTATTATTAAAGCCTTCCAATCAACAGATATATCAGTTATTGAATAAAGACAAGGCTTCCTAGAAAGTGCATCGGCCACCACATTGTTATGCCCTTTAACATATTCAATATCAAAATTATAGGCTTGAATTTTTTTTACCCATTTTTGCTGCCTATCGTTCAAATCCCTTTGGTTAAGGATTTCACTTTTTATACTATTATGGTCCGTTTTGACTACGAACTTCCCACAAACCAAATATTGTTGAAATTTAGCCAAAGCATGCATTATAGCCAACATTTCTTTGTCATAAATTGAGAAGTTTCATTCAGCCTCCTTGAGTTTCCTACTCTCATATGCTCTGTGGTGTTTATTTTGCATCAAGACAACCCTAATGCCTTCTCCCGCAACATCACACTTTAGAACAAAAGGAAGTGAGAAATTTGGAATTTCCAAAACTAGAGATGAGCTCATTACCTCCTTAAGTTTGTCAAAAGCTTGCTGGGCTGTTGGATTCCATGAGAATGCTCTTTTCTTGGTCAAATTTGTCAAAGGGGTTGCAAGTTGTGAAAATCCCTTTACAAATATAATAGCTACATAGGCCCACAAATCCTCTTAGCTGTGTCAAATTCCTTGGTCTAGGCTAGTCTTGGATTGCTTTAATCTTCTCCTCACCCACACTATGTAATGCCCCCTTTTTTAGATAACCCTAATTTTTGCCCAAGAAATGCAAGCTAATGCAGTTAGGGTTACAACTTATCAACTAAGTGCTTTAAGCCGGATAAAACTTGGTTTAGATCCTGCAAACATGTTAGATAATATTGAAATATAATTCACATAATTAGACATATAGAACAAATGTTTACGTATTCATATAATGCAAACACTTAAATCACATAAACTACATACTCTTTGCATCGGGAGTTGGATCATAAGGAAGAGTGGACGAAAAGCATGATAGGTCTGCCCGAAGCTATCACACCAAGCCCAAGAGTGGATATACCATCCCCCTTGGCCCTCATGAGGCCCTCTTAGACAACCCTCATGGGGTGGTCTACCCGGTGGGCAACTTGTATCTGCATTCCCTATCCTTGCTATCTTATCCACTCTTCTTATGATCGAAACTTCCTTAGTTCTATCTCAATCATCAACCCATGTAGAGGTTGGGGAGAAGGGCTTACCATAGGCGGCCCATAGACAACCTCTCCTAAGCCCAAGAGCGGATATACCATCCTTCTTGGCCCTCATGAGGCGCACTTAGACAACCCTCATGGGGTGGTGTACCTAGGAGGATGTCTAGTGTCTGCTCAACCAACTAGTATCTTCTCTCCCAACTCCTCCCATGGTTGTTTGATATAAACAACAAAATATATGTAATAGCATACAATAATTATAATAGAGCATACCACAATAACGTAATTAGATGTCCAATTCTAAATAAACATATCAGCAACATAAAATTCAGACTTGCAAATAATCATATCAACAACATCAAACGGAGTATGATTTGGCTAGCATAGAACATAATAACCTTGATCCTATTTAACCATTGATTATATCCCCTAATTATTCCATCACAATTACATCAACTTACAATACCAATTGATTCCTTCATCATCAACAGACATCTTACTCTTTATCTCCTTAATCCATCTGTTCTTCATACTCAGAAGATATCATTAGTGTAGGTCAACAAATGAAAAACCATCATATTACGACATCATCACTTATAAGGTTCAATAATTGTTACAAGCATCATTATTGCATAATCATGCATCACATGTCTTTATATATATATTTATTTTAATCTATATATGATTATTCTTTTATGGATTCATATCTTTATACATCTACTAATAATTATACTCAACTTACTTCTTTTATTGTTTGTCACTTATGTTTACCTATATCCTATTCCTTCATATAGATCTGTGTTATATTCCTTCCTTTATTTATATTGAGTATTTCCATATGTAATTATTATTTATTTATTTTAATTAATATATGCATCTACATGATTGTTCTTTACTTATATATATATATATATATATATATATATATATTCTTCATTAGATTTTATACTTACCTGTAATAATGTTCTGCAGTGAATAATATTTATTTACACAAACTTCCTTGCTGTCCCTTTCCTACTGATCTGTAGTATCCTCTATTCCTTTAGCCAACGATCTGTTCCCCTCTTCTCCTTCAAACTCCATCCTTTTTAAATACCACTTAGAAAGGGGCGCACCTCTTTGTATGTGTTAATTGCTTACTCTCTTGTTTAATTGTTGCTTTTTAATGATTAAATACTGTCATGTCTTAGCATTATTCTGAGCGTTGTTTCCTTCATCGATTCAAGAGTAATTAATGTTATTAATATCATCCCTTATTGCACTCACAGATTTGTCATAGAGAGATCACTGCATTTATCAGGGACTGTCTGTCATGTTCTTATTATGTAACTGATTGCTGCCATTTGCTGTAACTTGTAATATGATTTATATTAATATATGTTTCTTATTATATATATATATTTATTATTTAATATATATTTTCTATATTAGTTTTTATATATATATATATTTTAATATATATTATTATAATAATTAGTATTAAATTGTTAATATCTATACTTATGTTTCCAATATTTATATTGTTATTTTATTTATTTATTTTGTATTTCAATGTTTTATATTTAGGTGTTGAAATTTCGGGGAACATGATACACTAACACCTTGTGCACTAGTTTTGAATCCCAAATATTAAATTTCAGTCAACCCAAACTCACATTTGGAGACTTTGGCATAAAAGGAATGCTGCTCAAGTATACCAAGCACTTTATCTAAATGTTTCAAATGATCTTCCCATGTCTTACTATAAATTGAAATGTCATCAAAGAAAACCAATACAAATTTCCTCAACTGTAGAATGAATAACAGATTCATGCATGCTTGAAAGGTTGTTGGGGCATTGGTTAGGCCAAATGGCATGACCAAGAAATCATAATGCCCATAATGACACCTAAATGCTGTTTGGCACACATCCTCATCTCTTACCTTAATTTGGTGATACCTCGAATGCAAATCAACCTTGGAGAAATACAGGGCTTCATGGAGCTCATCAATCAATTCGTCAATCTTTGGTATAGGGTAATGATTCCTGATTGTCCTTTTGTTGAGTGCTCTATAATCAATGCACATCCTCATAGTTCTATCCTTCTTTTTGACCAACACTATGACTGATGCAAATGGGCTAGAGCTAGGCCTTATATGCCCCATATCCAATAGATCCTTGATTGCCTTTTCAATTTCTTCCTTGTATATCTTAGGATGGCGATATGGAGTAATCATGATTGGTTTTGCTCCTTCCTCAAGTTCAATTATATGCTGAAAACCTCTATCCGGTGGTAGTCCAGGGGGAATATCCTTGAAAACCTTGCTATGCTTGCCCAAAATAGACTGAATTTTCACCTTGTGGGATCTCCCATCCTTTAAAGGACACATGTCCATGTTTAAACATTCAGCTGCCCATGCTACTTGGTCTTTATGAAAGAATCTCTCCATCCTCTTAGTTGAAACTGTAACAGGTCCTGTTGTGACCTTTTCACACATCACCCCATCCAGGATGGGGACCCCCTAATTTTTTGCTCCATTCTGGTCTTTTGGCTTTGGTTCTCTCTATCTCTGATCTTTTGTCCTTCCGGGGAGGTCCCATCATTTGACCTAGGTTGAAATGTTAGCTAAGTCTGTGAAATTAGGGTTTCTATCCTTCAGGCTTGTTTGAGGTCAATTGGAGTTATCAAGGTAAAATTTGAGTGCAACAATACAGTCAGGAGGCTCAAGGCAGAATCCCACTGAAATCTGACAACTTACTATTTTTAGTAAGTACTTAATATGAGGTCTTTTCCTCAGGATTTCCGGGTTCTAACTACTTCAGCACATCTAGGCAGCTTCAAGGTACCTACACATGAAATTTGAACAGATTTAGACAATTGGCTATTTTTAGCAGTTAAGCCTTTAGAGGCTATTTTTCAAGGTTTAAACATATGATTTTCCAATGCATGATTGGAGAATAGATCTGGGTTTTTCAAGACCTTCGCGATAGTATAACATGCAAATCGAGATGACGACTTTCAACAGTACAGCCTTCAAAGGCTATTTTTAGGGTTTGCATGCAGTGATTTTCAGTGCATGTCCGGATATTCCTTATGGGTTTTGCGAGGGCTTCGCAGTGGTGTGACATGCAAGCAGAATGGATCAGTTTTTCAGGGACTTACTATTTTTAGCCAGTGCCCGCATGTTGACCAGTTTTCTGGGTTTCTCTGAGTTTTTTGAGATCCCACGAGCACTGTGACATGCAAACTCATCCGACATTAGATAGACCACTTCCCAGACACTTACTATAAATAGCAGTTTCACTCCAGCAGCTACCCAACACTTCAGTCCAGTAAGCAGAATGACAGGTAGCAGAAATCGAGCCAAGCGGAAGCAGTCCAGAGTGCATGCAAGTCAGATTAAGGTTTCCACTACTATGTCTAAAAATAGATGGAATGAAATGCAGAGATGTCAAAACAAAGCACGCCACCATGATCAGCATCTTCTAGGTTGCCTACTGGCAAAATTTGAGCATAATCTGAATACTTACTATTTTTAGTAAGTCACCTCATGGCTATAAATAGCAGGTCTACGTTAGAAGCGGGTGTGAACAGGATGCTACAAAGGTTGATCAATTTTAGGGTTTGCTAAAAATAGCAAATGGCTAAAAATAGCATGTCGGGCTAGGCAGAGGGTATAAACAAGGTGGCAAGGCCAGTGGAAGCACAACCACGCCTGCTCTAGCTTAGAACAGATGAAATGCAAGGAAACCCTAATTTCTCCAAATTTGCTAAAAATAGAAGGCCAAGATGTGGCTAGGGCGTTGGAAATTTATAAGAAGTAACTGGCATGAAGACACATGAAGTACGCCCAAAAGGGGTGAAGGGGTTGAAAAATCTCTAGGTACTTGAAAATTCTTCCTTCATATGAGAAATGCGCCCAGAGCATGAAGAAATTGGCAAGAAAATTCTCTAAGTGTGAAATTTCCTTCACACTAGGCAAAATGTGCCCTCACTTGGAAGGAGCCTAGGCTAAATGCGCCCAAAAAAATTTCCTTGAGCAGGGGTCAAATGCGCCCACAAGAGGTAAAGGCATAACAAAATATACTAAGGCATGGAAATTCCTTCATGCTACCCCATATGTGCCCAAAAGTGGAAGTCAACATGAAGAAATGCGCTTGAAAATGGAATTCCACATGCCAAAAGGCGCCCAAGGGAGGTGAAGAGTCACTAAGGCGTGGGAATTCTTCCCCACCCCCCTAAATGCGCCATCACTTGGAAGTAAAACACTTCAAATGCGCCCAAGTTGTAATGAAATTTCCTCCTACCCATGCTAAATTCGCCCAAGGTGGCCACATAAGAAAAAAATGTGGAAGTGGTAACGGAGAAATGCGCTAAGGCAAGGAAAGTTTCCTCACTATGGGTGAAATGCACCTACATGTTCCCTCTTCACATGCCATTTGCGCCCACAACAAGATAAAAGGGAGATGAAAGGTCACTAGGATGTGATGGAAATTCCTCCCCACCCCTTCAAATGCGCCTACAAGTGGAAGTGGGATGGGTGATATGCACCCTTGTGAGGTAAGATAAAGTGTAAGCTTCTAGGCGTGAAAGTGCCTAAGGGATAAAGGTAAAAATTGATGCATGAAATAAAATGTGCCCTTCATGGGTAATTTAAAATATGAAATTATCCTAAGAATTTTTCCTAAGGCAAAATTTTGCTAGGGCGTGGAAAGATAAGGAAGGTAAAGTGGAAGTCTACATGCTCAAATGCGCTCCACATGGGTAATTTAAAATTTAATTATTTTCTAAGGGTGTAAAATACGCCTAGGAAGAGGTGGTATTAAAATTTCCAAGAACATGATGGAATGCGCCCAGAGTCAGACAGGAAATTTTTCAGGAAAATCACAGGAAGTAGGTGTGGGAGACATCCAGAGTGAAAATGAATGAACCTTAGTAATTTTATTATTTTTTTTTCAAAATAATAAAATTAAATGTACCCCTTCATCCGGATACACATGGAAACAACGAGTTCTGAAGGGAATTTTCTTCTGGGTATTGAACGTTTGCAACTCAAAGATGATTTGAACTTACTCTACGCCTCGCTCATGTCATTTTAACAGAGAATTTTGCCCGGTGCCTGTTTTGATAATTTCCTAAGGCAAATTCAAGAAATTTCTCTAAGGCAAATGTAGAATATCTCTTCACGAAATATGTTTTGCTTGAAGATCGAACTGGACGAATGAAGTAATTTTGCCAGAATAAAGAAAAATGACTTAGCCAGATAAATTAAAATTGTTCAAAGAGGTGATTGATTTAATATTTTAAAGAGGCAAATATGATGAAGCAGGCCTATGCAGGAGTGATGAAATTTCGAAACTCTAGAAGCTCAAGATTCCGATGCTCTGAATGACAAGTGTTGCTGGCAAGAAATGGAATTCAAAAATGTGCTAAATATAGCCTCTCCTGGATTTCGACTTGGCTATAATATTCTAAGTCTTTTTCATACCTCTCACAAGTTGCTGAATGCAAAGCACTCTCTGAGGCTGAAGTACGCATTTGTGAAGAAAATTCTCAAGTTGCTGAGGAATTCGAAATTGTGAAGAAGCTTGAAGTTGCTGAGAGGTGCGAGTTTGCAAGAGGTTGAATTGACAGAGGCGTGGCTTTGCAAAATTTGAAGGTTGAAGCCGTTGAAGCGCAAACTCCCAAGTCCCCAGTCACAAGTTGCTAAAGAAATCCGAATTTAAGTAAAGGCGGAGATTTGCTGGGAGGTACGAGTTTGCAAAGAGGAATTTTCTAGTTGCTGAGAAGTAAAGTGTGAAGTACGAATTCAAGAGGAGAAAGTAAGTTGCTGAAAGTGCGAAGTTAGGAAGAAAGTACGAACTTGAAGAAGAAGTTTCAAATCTGCTAAGGGCGAATTGTTGCAAACATCTCCCAGCATCTGACATTGTGTTGCTGCAAGTAGAGAAACTTCTAAAACCTTGAAGTAGACAGGCGTAGTTGAGGTTTGCAGCTGAAAGTGGCAAAGTGTTGCAGCCTTTTTATTTAAAAATTTGTTGGCACCCTCAAAAGTGGTATTTTGTTGTTATAAAATCTTGTTTTCTAATGACTCTCTTGCCTTTTTGCAGAATGGCCGAATCAAGCAGAAGAGCTGCAGGCAGGGGGAACCACGCTGAATCTACAAGAGCAAACACATCAAGACAAGCAGTGATTAAGAAGTTGAGCAAATCCTTCTTGCCAGAATCAAAATACTCTTCAAAGTTGGGCAAGTTGGCTGACACAAACTTGGGCTCGTTCAACTTGGAGGCATTCAAGAGAAGAATCATGGGGACTGGAGGCCATCACCCATCTGTCACTTCACACAATATTGTTAGGAGCGGGCTGTATGCAGCTGCCAGTTTTCCTCCAGCTATCCGATGTCTAGAGCTAATCATGGAATGTGCCAACTTCTACAACACATAGCAGAGGACTGTTATTTCGGCAGATGGCAAGATATTGGCTAACCTGACACCAGAAGCAATCGGAGAAGCATTCAGAATACCAGTCCATGAGAAGATGATTTATAAAACAAGGGAAAGGGCTGAAAAGATGTACTCATCCACATTTGACTGGTGTGCTGATTTGATAAATACCAGGTGGATGAACAAACCCAAGCCAACTCGTACAAAATTTCCCAAACAAATAATCTCAGAGGATTCGAGGCAAGAGTTTTGTGATTTGATAATGATGCTGAGCAAAGTTGGAGGATGCCCCCAAGCATTCATCTTTGAACCTTAGATGTTTTATTATGTCAACTTGGTGCTGGAAGGCAAAGATTACGTGGATTGGGTACTGATGATCAGTGACAACATACATGAGCAGCTTCGTGGTTTGAGGAGAACAAAAACGTTTCACATGAGCTCCTACATTGTCTACATGTTAGCACGAATGACAAAGTACAGGGGAATTTCCTATAAGGAACCAATCGGGTGTGGCTCTCATCAATTCAAAATACATGAGGCTTGTCTGCAGTTGCATTTGACAAGCACCACCAACTACAAAAGGGTTGATGACGCCTTCGCCAGGCACATAACGAGGACCTTGTGGCAAAGGACTCACCACAAAATATCTAGAGAGGCACAGGAGCTGATTGAGAAGTTCGGATGTTGGTTTATCCAATTTCCGAAGTTTACCTACATAAGGCTGCAAGGATTTTCCTCTTATCCTTATAGATTGCCCCGGTATCCCACGAACAGAATAATGATGCTGGAGATATCTAGGCAACTTATTGCCTATGATAAAATTCAAAAGAAGAAGAAGAAAGGTGGACTCGGATTCCCAATTACCATGGGGAATTCTGACGAAATCTGCCCATCACTACAGGCAGCGAGGGAGGCAGAAAATGAGCTCCAATTCTTCCACCTTTCCTACCACACCAGTAGACAGCACTATGATCCTCACAAGAACAATCAGATGGATATTGTCCGAAGAGTTCAGACACAAGGCACAGATTGAAGACCTTTGGGCAAGTGTAGTGGATGAGATCGAGATTAGGAGGAGAATGTTCTCTCGGATACCATTGGTGATGATCAGGGGATGCGGGATTGTCCCAGTGCCAGATCAAATCAAAGAAGATATAAATGTTGTACAGGCTGATTATGAAACAGTGAGGGATACGCCTTTACCACTCCCAGATTGGTCAGAACTGGAGATTACCGACTTGGATACACTTTGTATTCCAGTCTTAACATTCACACGAAGTTGGGTAGAGAGGCATGTCAGCCGACTTAAGGGAAGATCAATTCCCCTCACATACAATTTGATGGGAGATCACAGATCGCCAACAACTAGACAGAGAAGGCAAGTTGATCAAACTCCAGAGCCAAGAGGAAAAGAGCCAGTTCGACCTGAGCCTTTGAGAGTTGAGGAATCCACACATACACCATCACAAGCACATTCTCCGAGTTTGCAGGAAGTGTCACTATTTGCGGATCAAAGAGAAAGATTAAATGCAGAACAGGTAGTGCAAGTGGCAAGTCAGCCACCTCGCAGAGAATCAGTTGGCCAAAGCATCAACATGCCTCGGGAAGATAATCAACAGGAAACAGATGAGGGGACGGCCACTGATACTCAGTTTCAGTAGGAGATTGAGGCAGCTCTCGAGGACGATGCTACTTCAGATCAGGATGCCCATAGCTCAGGAGATACTGAGCCAATCGATGATGATGAGCCTCGTTAGAACGAAGGCAGGGAAGAGGTTCATGAGATAGAGGCCGAGGTTGAGCAGCCTTTTGTTATATCAGATATGCGGCAGGAGGTGCCAGAATGGCTAAGGGACAGGATGAGACGTGATCCTGTAGATGAGACTGATCCTGCAGCTGAGATGGAGGAGTTGTTACAAAGGATTAGTGCACCTCCAACAAAGAAGAAGGCCAAGAAGTTCTCCAAAATATCAACAGATGAGGATGGTTCTCGAACTTTGCATATGGCAGTGGCTAGGGTGGAGTGTGATCGAGATGAGGCCGTTCCAGAAAACTATGTGATTACGACTATGGAACTTGGCCGCCCTACTGGAGCACAAGTGGTTGAGGAGTGCGATAATTGATATCGAGCACTCAAGGATAGATTGTCCTATGTTGAGGGCAAGTATAAGAAATTGAAGGTAGAGCACAAGACACTAATTGGTTATGTGTAGCACTTGTCCCGTCCTTGTGGGCAAGAGAATCCTGCGATTGAGCTTCCGACTGAATTCTCCAAGGAGTCAATCAGTGGCTTAGAGGATTTGAAAAGAATGGCACAACAGGCAGACAAATGGGTTGCCAACGTTCTTGCTGAAACATAAAAATTTATGGAGAACCTTGCATATGCCTATCGGCAAGCCTTCGATATTATGGCGAGGATGGATGCAGTTAACCACGCTTGGGGTGAGGCTTGTATCTATCAGACGAGAGTTGTTCTCCGTTTAGGGGCTTTGATGAGCATACCTCCACAGATTTTGGTTGAGGGAGGTGTGATTCAGGAGGGGGATAGATATGACTTCACCGGATGGTATTCTTCAGTGGTCATAGGCCGAGGATTCTGCAATGCATCACAGACAGATTCTGTTAGGGTCAGGAAGGCCATGACAAATATCTTTGATGGGGTCCTCAATACATTGGAGGCAATCTTTACCAGGAGGCTGACTTCTGAAGAGGTGATTGCAGATGGGTTGAAGAATAGATTAACACCATTCTTTTCTGAGGTGAAGACCTTCACATAGGATGATTTCAAGAACACTTCTACGTTCTCTAGTATTATTCAGAACACCCAGGACGCCTTTGTTGCCTGGAAGAAATCTTGTGCCCGACATGGGCAAGCGGTTACGGTGTTAGAGTTCCAGTTGGATCACATTCCTCCCATTTCGGATCAGGAAGTTGAGGCAGTATTGGCCAGGTTCATCAGGTTTGCAGCCAGCGAAAAGGAGAAAGGAAACGCCCTTCTGGATGATGATCTTCTGGAAGGGGCTGATGTGCATTGATGACAGATAGTGGTTCATGATGAGGAGTGGAGAATCTTCAGCGCATTCATTGCCCCACTCCTCTCAGTGGCGGTTTTTAGGGCTAGAACCCTAATCAGGGCTTAGGTGGCTCAATCTGAGCCTTCCATTGTATTTGAATCTAAGCCGTCCACTGGATTGGGCTTGATATAAAAGGGGTATCCCCCCTCATTTGTAAGATAATAGAAAGTTAGGTAGAAATCAGAGATAAAGTTGAGCTAGATAGTAGAGAAGGCAGTTAGAGAGTAGAGCTAGGAGTTAGCTTAGTTTGAAAAGGAATGAAAAACTTTCCCTTTGAAGGTTTTTGTAAAAGGTTGTTGTGTAAGACTCTCATAATATAAGGATTTTCATTGATTGGTGACTCTTTCTTTTGTTGTGAGCAGTTGACGAGACCTTTTCGTCTTTCCAATTCAAGTAGAGTAGAGTAAAGTAGACTTTGTTTTATGCAAATAGTTGTTAATTGTGGAGTGTGGCATTTGGTTTGGACAAATCTTCCTTTATCCATACCACTAGCAGGCTTGCTGACGGTAAGTCTGCCTTGCGTGGTCAACTGGAACATTAGTACCTAACTTCGGTTGTGACTCGTGTGTTCAATTGCATCGTTGTGACGGAGTGCGCACGTTGGGCTACAATTTGAATATCTTATCCATCCTTTGAAGATTGCACTAACTTTGTCAGAGTTGTCCGAAGGGGAGACGAAACAAAGTTTGGTTTGAAGATTGTCAAAGTTTGTCCTCGCATTCCACGCCTTTTAGAAATAGATCATAGAATTCCTACCCCTTATCCCTTTAAATTCAACATTTCCCGGTCAGTTCAGATATCAGAACATTATAGTCAAATCTTTCATCTGCTTCACTTAGTTGAACAATTACGTAAGTCCCCTTGGAATACCCAGCATAATCACATCAACCAACTGAGTCTATTTGCAATAAAAAGAACCTTGGAGTTGAACGCATGAACTTTCACGCAATCTTAGCGTGCAAGATACTTTGATCAAGAGAGAATAGAGTGACCGTTGGACATTTTATTCTGTGTTGGTGTTGTCATAAAACACATGTCAACAGGTCCCACATTTGAAAGACCATGTAAAACTACTTTCTTCCCATTATGTAAGAATGATAACTCATAGTGTGGTAAATTTGTTCATACTTGTCGATCAAATGCAACCATTGCACTCCTAAAACCAGTTTTGTATCCCCCATGCTGATCATATATAAATCATCTTTCATTTTATATTTTCCCATAGACAACTCCATTTGTGGAATCTTCTTATTGCAAGGAAGAATTGTCCCACTAGCGACTATAACATTAAACGCTTCAAAATCTTCTGTCTTTAATCCCAATCTATTCACTAACCCTTCATCAATATAATTATGAGTGGCCCCATTATCAATGAGAAGTGTTAACTTTTGCCCACTAAAGACTCCTCTAACACGAAAAGCATTATATCGTGGTGCCCCTAAAAGTGTTGCAAGTGTACCTCCCGAATGCTCTCCTCTTTGGTGCTCACACTCAACTTCTACCTCTTTTTCAGGTTTAGACTCATCATTCTCTGTATCCTCATCAGAAATGACCTCTATGTAATGTGTTTACCCTTTTCCCAAACACCTATGCCCTGGCTGCCATGGCTCTCGACATGTGAAGCATAGCTTCTTCCTTCGTAGTTCATTCTTGGATACCTTTGTTTGATTTGCCTTTGGAGGTGGTGCTTTGGGAGGTGGTGTGTTCTTTTAAAATGGTCTCTTTGGAAACATGGCAACTTCTTTCTTGGAGTAGAATCTATCTTTTGTCACCGAATCTTTATAAGTTAAGAGCCCTCTTGATGCCTTCTTCCAATGAACTTGGATCAAACTCCCTTATGAGACCTTTGAGGGGTTTAGCTAAGCCCTCTTCAAACAACACTATGAGTCTCCTCTCTATCACATCCAAAATCATTACTGCAAGCCTTTGAAATTTCGCAACATAGTCCTCCACTTTGGCTTCTTGCTTTAGCTGCACTAATTCTCTGAAGTGAATTTTTGGATCCCATCTATCATATCTCTCTGTTAATCGTTGGCTGAAGTCTTCCATGGTAGCTACTGAATCATGCTCTTGCGTTATCACTCCATAATACCACCATTCATGAGCTATCCCTTTAAGGTGTAAAGTAGCAAATTTGATAGCCTCCTTTTCATTCATTGGGTTTTGTTGGCGTAATAACTAACACCTCTGGTGTGTGAGTTAAAATGAACAACTATGCACACTGCGTAATGAGTGCTCTTCAAATTAGGAGGGGAAGCTCCCTCGTTTGCTGATATGCGTGAAAAAGTAAAGTATTCTAAATCCTATCTTTTTTATCTTAGCTGGAAGAGGCACAAGGTTAAGAAAACCTAGAACGTTGCAGCTAAGGATTTACTGGTTTCGTAGATCATTAACTACAACTAAACTATCTACTTTAAATCTATCCAGTTTCCTCAAGCAAACAAAACATGAAGAAATGGAGTAGGAATGTGATTACATGATAAACTTCAGGTAAGATTCACAACGTGAAGGCAAGGTGGCACAACTATTTGCTTGGCAGGGAAGAAGTTTATAAGAACAAACAAATATACGATAAACTAAGCACAAATTCACAACGTGAAGGCAAGGTGGCACAAAAACTTGCTTGGCTGAATAAGTTTTTAACACACACATCACACGATAGGCTTTAGGTACAGATTCTAAATTTGAAGCCAAGGTAGCACAACGATTTTCTCAAGCTGAATAGGCTTATTGAACACAAAACACAAGGTAAGCAACTGGGATAGTATATTGCATAGATGAGACACGCATACAACAACGATCAAACCAGCAACCCCATTTAACTAAGATGAGCATTCATCATAACAACTGCATAAAACCCAAGTGGCATAACAATTCATCATCATAACATATACTTGTGAACATATACAAAAAGACAATATTACAGGCAAGGTGGGCACAATATATATTGCTCTCTCGTGCAAAAGTTATTTACAAATGAGCTGAAAGCTCTTATTTATAGACATCAAAGGTGTAGGCAACCCTAAAATCACCTTGAGTCAACTACAGTCCTACAGTGCATGCAAGATCTTATTGCTAAACCCCAATAATGGAAACTATACAGTTAACTGGCAAAGCTACCATCAGTTAACCGAAACATCTAATCTAAGTGGACAATGTGCAAGCATGCACGTCCTTATTGAAAGCAAGTTAACTGGAATACTACCATCAGTGAACGTAAAATCCTAGAAAAAAACTCCAAGTGAATGTAGATACTTCCAAGATAGACATGCTTGAGATGTGAAACAACGAGTTAACTTGGAAAGAAGCATCAAGTTAACTGCCGTGCATGAAGTCTATCCCGAATGGCTGGAACTGAAGTCTACTGGCCTTGATCTCGAGCAATCAACCCATCGACGAAGTCATCGATTGCGTCACCTTCTGGGGAACTGAAATTTCGACGAAGTATCCCATGTCTATGCAGCATGTCTTCTCCACTAGTGATTTGACACTGAAACTCGCCTTTATTCCTGGTTGCCTCATCAAATAGTGCTGACATGACTGTAAGCTAATTCATCTTACAGCCAATGGTCTCACCACTAAAAATACCGTGAATGAGTGCTTGGAGCTCTGAATGAACGTCAGCAAGCTCGACATAATCACCAGCCACACACTGATATTGGCATGGTAGTTGAGACACAAAGTTTCTGACATAGCAGAGTGCACTGGTGACATGCTCTCTGCTCTCAGCCAACTCTGATGCTACCGTTTCTTCTATCTTAGCCTTGAAGATCAACTGTGTTCTCTAAGTGTAGACATCCTCTTTATCTTGTGCATCTGTGACTGATTCAAATGACAACCTCAGGTTAGCAATCAGGATCTCATCCCTGTGTCTACTAATAGCCAAGTCACGCTCCTCACCCTGAAGTTGTAGACAGAGCTCACGTGCATTGTACCGCAACTGGTATAACTCAGAAAGTACAAGGCGACCTCTAGTAACAAACTCCTCCCACTCATCTAACCACCTGCCATATTCAACCAAATGATTAAGCTGACCCTGTTTTGCTGGTGGTTCTAACATCGGTGGTGGTGCGGTGACAACATTCCCTGTTTTGTGTACAAGGCTAGAAATGTATTGGCGAAGCTGCTATATTTCAGCCTTGAGAGCTGATTTATATTCTCCATCCTTCACCATTCTATCCCTTGCGCTATCTGTAGCAACTTGTAGGAGATCAATCTTCGTCTGGCGAGTACTTCTACCGAAGTTAACTGTGATCACTTCGAAGTCTTGAGCTTCCATCTCGTTCAGACTCTTATCCTCTGGAGGTGTGGCAGTCTCAATGACGATCTCCTTACCTGCATTCCTCTCAATGTGGACTTGTCTTGATCCTTTTGTCAGGCGCATCTGTAACATGATCGAAATCTAAATGATCAAGTACATAAGATGGCTGTCTCCTCTTTCTTCCTAGCTGACTCTTAAGCCAAGACGAATCCCGACTAATCCCACTGGAATGATCGGCACTAGTCATGGGAGGATCTGACGAAAGTGAATGTGTGGAGGTGTTATTGCGAGGTGGAGAGTCCAAGTCCAAATCGATGTGAATTGGAACTGGAGGCTGCTCTGGTGTCGGTGATGGCATATGTGGCTGAACTTCAGGCTGTGGTGAACTCTGAACAACTTCTCTGACAGGCTCTACATGTGAAACATCAATGGTTGCCTTTCCCTTTGAGTTACTAGGCACCGTATTCTTCTTAGGAGGGTTACTCCTCTTCTTTTGCTTGGGTTTTGATGAGGAAGGTAGTACAACTCCCACTGGTAGCGGCTCTGCTCTAGGCATAGTTACCCTCCTTGTCCTTCTGCTTTCTAGATAAAGCATACTATTGTGGATGACTCTGCTTGACCTCTCCTTCATCGATGAGAACTCTTTGGCATACCGATCAACTGTTGGCAGTGGTTGTCTATCAACTTGTTCCATGTAAAACTGAGGAAGTGCATCTCCCTCATCCTCTGACAAACCTTCCACCTCTTCTGCCAAGAAGACAAATATCTGCGGAAGAGAGAACCTGTTGTAGCTACGTCTGAGTACCTCAAAGTCATCCTCGCAGTTCACCCAGTAGTCCTCCATTGTTGGTTTGTGATAAGAGTGACTACCAAGGCGTGCTGCATAATGACCCCAAGGATCATATGTGTGTGTGTCAAACAGGTAGTCGAGTTTGCAATTCTCTAACTCCTGTCCTACAGCTTTAGCATCAACTGCTTTCTTACGCCAATATATCCCGAACTGCAAAGGAATGTTGGCAGTCTGTTTACGCTTGTGGCGCAAACGTTTGTGAATCTCATACAATTGCCTCAGGAACTCCATGAATACTGTCTTACCGAAAGGATAGCGTGGTAGCATAGCTGGATTTCCTGTGTATCCATAGACATAGATGGAGGTGTATGTAGGGAATTGAATATACCAGTCTGCCCAATCTTCCATTGCTGCTCTAGCAACTGTTGAGATACGAATGTGCAATTCCAGGTCCAAGTTTCTTTTTGTATAAGTCAAGAAAGCCTCTTGCACACTTTTGAAATGTCTTATAGCCTTCGTGAACTCGAGCTGATCATAGTAACGATAGACTTTCTTTGCACTGAGTATGCCCAGAGTGTTCAACCCTCTAAACTGACCCTGATAGGCGATCAAGTAGACGAGGTAGGAACACATATGAAACTGGCGCGCAACTAGGAAATTGGTGATTTGCTCGTGAATAGCATCGCTGATGAAGGATGCCCAGTCATAATGCTCTTTTCCAGAGATGATTCGACCAATGATATAATACATCCATGGGTGGAATTTGTTTGCCTCTGCATGACCTGAGACATGATTAAGCAGTGTAATCAGAATTGCATACTCATCTCTTTATTCATCATGACCTCTTCTGTTTGGCAACTTGATCTTTTTCAGTTTCAGCCACCTTTCAGTTATCTTACTCTAACACTTATCCAATTCAGCTCTGAATGCTTGCTCGCTTTGAGTCATAGAAATGACCAGACCATCTGAATGCTAAGGAATACCCAGACTTCTCTCGATATGCAATGGTTTGAGACTACAAATAACACGCTCATCTACTGACTGTATCTCCCGTCCAGCGTAATGTCTTGTATTAAGCATTACAATTCTGCTGCACGGGAGATACAGTCAGTAGATGGGCATGTTATTTGTAGTCTCAAACCCTTGGATATTGATAGAAGTTTGGGTATTCCTCAACATCCAGATGGTCTGGTCATTTCTATGAGTTAGAGCGAGCAAGCATTCAATGCTGAATTGGATAAGTGTAAGAGTAAGATGATTGAAAGGTGGCTGAAACAGAAGAAGACCAAGTTGCCAAACAATGTAGGTCGTGGTGAATACAGAGATGAGTATGCAATTCTGATTACACTGCCTAATCGTGTCTCAGGTCATGCAGAGGCAAACAAATTCCACCCATGGATGTATTATATCATTGGTCGAATCATCTCTGGACAAGAGCATTATGACTAGGTATCCTTCATCAACGATGCTATTGCAAATCACTGGTTTCCTAGTTGCGCACTAGTTTCATATGTGTTCCTACCTCATGTATTTGATCGCCTATTAGGGTCAGTTTAGCGGGTTGAACACGCTGGGCATACTCAGTGCAAAGAAAGTCTATCGTTACTATGATCAGCTCGAGTTCACGAAGGCTGAAAGACATTTCAAACGTGTGCAGGAGGCTTTCTTGACTTAAACAGTAAGAAACTTGGACCGGGAATTGCACATTCATATCTCAGCATTTGCTAGAGCAACAATGGAAGATTGGGAAGACTGGTATATTCAGTTCCCTACATACACCTACATCCGTGTCTATGGATACATAGGAAATCTAGCTTTGCTACCACGCTATCCTTCGGATAAGACAGTATTCATGGAGTTCCTGAGGCAGTTGTATGAGATTCACAAACATTTGCACCACAAGCGTAAACAGGCTGCCAACTTTCCTTTGCAGTTCGAGATATATTGGTGTAAGACAACAGTTGATGCTAAAGCTGCAGGACAAGAGTTAGAGAATTGCAAACTCAAGTACCTGTTTGACACATGCACATATGATCCTTGGGGTCATTACGCAACACACCTTGGTAGTCGCTCTTATCACAAACTGACAATGGAGGACTACTGGGTGAATTGCGAGGATGACTTCGAGGTACGCAGACGTAGCTACAACAGGTTCTCTCTTCTGTAGATATTTGTCTTCTTGGTAGAAGAGGTGGAAGGTTTGTCAGAGGATGAGGGAGATGCACTTCCTTAGTTTTATAGAGAACAGGTTGATGGACAACCACTACCCACAGTTGATTGGTATGCCAAAGAGTTCTCATTGATGAAGGAGAGGTCGAGGAGAGTCATCCAAAATAGTATGCTTTATCTAGAGAGTAGAAGGACCAGGAGGGTAACTATGCCTAGAGAAGAGTCGCCACCAGTGGGAGTTGTATTACCTTCCTCGTCAAAACCCAAGCCGAGAAGAGGAGTAGCCCTCCTAAGAAGAATCCAGTGCCTAGTAACTCAAAGGGAAAGGCAGCCGTTGCTGTTTCACATGTAGACCCTGTCAGAGAAGTTGTTCAGAGTTCACCACATCCTGAGGTTCAACCACATATGCCGTCACTGACACCAGAGTAGCCTCCAGTTCCAATTCACATCGATTTGGACTTGGACTCTCCACCTCGTAGTAATGCCTCTACACATTCACTTTCGTCAGATCCTCCCATGACTAGTACAGATCATTCCAGTGGGATTAGTCGGGATTCGTCTTGGCTTGAGAGTTAGCTGGGAAGAAAGAAGAGACAACAATCTTATGTGTTTGATCATTCAGATTTTGATCATGTTATAGATGCGTCTGACAAAAGGATCAAGAAACAGGTCCACATAGAGAGGAATGCAGGTAAGGAGATCGTCATTGAGACTGCCACACCTCTAGAGGATAAGAGTCTGAATGAGATGGAAGCTCAAGACTTCGAAGTGATCACAGTCAACTTCGGTAGAAGTACTCGCTAGACAAAGATTGATCTCCTACAGGTTGCTACGGATAGCGCAAGGGATAGAATGGTGAAGGATGGAGAATATAAATCAGCTCTCAAGGCTGAAATATAGCAGCTTCGCCAATATATTTCTAGCCTTTACATAAAATAGGGAATGTTGTCACCGCACCCCCACGAATGTTAGAACTGCCAACAGAACAGGGTCAACTTGATCATTTGGTTGCATATGGCAGGCGGTTAGATGAGTGGGAGGAGTTTGTTACTAGGGGCCACCTTGTACTTTCAGAGTTATACCAGTTGTGGTACAATGCACGTGAGCTCCGTTTACAATTTCAAGATGAGGAGCGTGACTTGGCTATTAGTAGACCCAGGGATGAGATCCTGATTGCTAACCTGGGGTTGTCATTTGAATCAGTCATAGATGCACAAGATAAAGAGGATGTCTACACTTGGAGAATACAGTTGATCTTCAACGCTAAGATAGAAGAAACGATAGCATCAAAGTTGGCTGAGAGCAGAGAGCATGTCACCAGTGCACTCCGCTATGTGAGAAACTTTGTGTCTCAACTACCATGCCAATATCAACGTGTGGGTGGTGACTATGTCGAGCTTGCTGACATTCAGTTAGAGCTCCAAGCACTCATTCGTGGTATTT
The DNA here is from genome assembly GCA_007115665.2 of Sequoiadendron giganteum. Classification (NCBI taxonomy): domain Eukaryota; kingdom Viridiplantae; phylum Streptophyta; class Pinopsida; order Cupressales; family Cupressaceae; genus Sequoiadendron; species Sequoiadendron giganteum. The sequence goes on along the minus strand of CM021106.1, from coordinate 301,674,379 downwards.
TTAGTGGTGAGACCATTGGCTGTAAGATGAATCAACTTATAGTCATGTCAGCATTGTTTGATGAGGCAACCAGGAGTAAAGGCGAGTTTCAGTGTCGGATCATTGGTGGAGAAGACATGCTGCATAGACATGGGATACTTTGTCAGAGTTTCAGTTCCCTAGAAGGTGACACAATCGATGACTTCGTGGATGGGTTGATTGCTCGAGATCAGGGCCAGTAGACTTCAGTTCCAGCCTTTCATGATAGACTTCATGCATGACAGTTAACTTGATGCTTCTTTCCAAGTTAACTCGCCGTTTCACATCTCACGCATGTCTATCTTGGAAGTATCGATATTCACTTGGAGTTTCTTTTCTAGGATTTTACGTACACTGATGGTAGTATTCCAGTTAACTTGCTTTCTATAAGAACGTGCATGCTTGCACATTGTCCACTTAGATTAGATGTTTCGGTTAAGTGATGGTAGCTTTGCCAGTTAACTGTATAGTTTCCATTATTAGGGTTTAGCAATAAGATTCTTGCATGCACTGTAGGACTATAGTTGACTGAAGGTGATTTTAGGGTTGCCTACACCTTTGATGTCTATAAATAAGAGCTTTCAGCTCATTTGTAAATAGCTTTTGCACGAGAGAGCAATATATGCTGTGCCCACCTTGCCTGTAATATTGCCTTTTTGTATCTGTTCACAAGTATTTGTTATGATGATGAATTGTTATCCACTTGGGTTTCATGCAGTTGTTTTGATGAATGGTCTGTTGTGACCTATTTCACACATCGCCCCATTGCAAATGGGGACCCCCTTCTTTTTGCTTTTCGGTTTTTGGCTTGGCAGTGCAACTGCTTATCACCATTTATTTACAATGAGGAGTTAGAGTTTTGTCGAAATCATCTGAGCCAAGTAGAGAATTCAAGCCTGTATCAGTGCCTAGATGTCATGGAAGTGCTTAGAAGGACTGGTAGACGAGGAACGCCATTGCTTTCGGCCAATTCTGACACTTCCTATTTTTTAGGGATTCTGCTTTTTTGCTTTTTGCTTTTTTGATTTTTGGCATTTTTAGGCCATTTTGGAGTTCCTATTTTTTAGGGATGCTTTTTGCTTTTTCTATTTTTGGAAAGTTTCTATTTTGGGATCCCACAGAGCATGAAGTCAACACGCCTCCAGAAATCATGAAAATCAAGGTAAAATAGCAAATGTTTGGTGAAAATGGCTAAGTTTGATGAAGGGTGTCCATGAGGAAAGAATGGCAGACAAGACATGAAGTCCGCCATACCTTTGGCATGCCAAAGGTAGGCACTGGCAAGCCAAGGCTGAAGTCCGCCATGGCATGGAGATCTCCAAGTCTGCCCATGGCACAAGGAGAGCCAAGTCCGCCCATGGCAAGGAAGAGGCCAAGTCCGCCCATGGCCTGAGAAGCATGAAGTCCGCCCAAGGAAGAGGTGGATGGCACAAGAAGGCTGAAGTCCGCCCTGGCAAGAAAAGGTCAAAGTCCGACTAAAAAGTCAATGGCAAGCAAGACAAGAAGTCCGCCCTAGCCAAAAGGGATGGCATGACAAGAGGCCAAGTCCGCCCTTGGCAAGAAAGAAGCCAAGTCCGCCATGGGGAGAAAGGAAAAAAAGGGGTGAATGGAATGAATATGTGCCAAGTCCACCCTGGACAAGGCAAGACTAAAATTCGCCATGGCAAGAAAAGTTTGAAGTCCGCCCTGGACAAATGAAAGATAAAATACGCCATTGGCTAGGAAAGATCAAAAATTCACCCAACTTTGGAAGAGGAAATTTTTCTAAGGCATGAAAAAATTGAAAAATGCCTAGAGAGAGATGAGGCTAAGCGAGCACGAAAGTCACCCTTCGGCACGACGAAATGAAACTCTTTGACACAAAATGAAGAATGTCTGGTAGAGCAAGTATGAAGTCCGCCCCTCTCGACTTGGACAAATTCCTAAGGGACAAATAAAAAATGGCAAAGTGGCAGAGAAATCTCCAAGTTCGCCCAACCCAGAAGGAGAGAGAAGATGAATTTTCTGGCTAAGTACAAAGTCCGCCACAGGGAAGCATGTCCAAGCATTGGTGAAGTCCCCGATGAAGGTGTCCAACCACAGGACCAAGTGTGCCTAGAAGAAAATGCATCTCGTCCGGCCAACTTCAAAGTCCGCCCTTGGCATGAAAATCTTGAAGTTCGCCCCCCTCTTCCCAGCATGGTAAAAATTTCTAAGGCATGGAAAAGGCGTGATTGGCAAGAAGACTCCAAAGTCCGCCCTCAAGCAAGATGGAAAATATCTAAGGCATGAAGTCGTTAGAGGAGAGATGTGAGATGGCAAAGAAGCTTCCAAGTCCGCCCACCCAAGAGGAAAATTGGCAAATCTACTAAGAAGTCCACCCAACTTTGGAGGCAAGGAAAATTTCTAAGGCATTGGCAAAGTGCGCCAAGCACGAGAATGTCTAAGCACTCACCAAGTTTGCCTAGTAGACAAATGTCCGGCCCAGCAGAAAGTCCGTTCAAAGAAAATGTCCGACCAAGCATAAAGTCTGCTCAAAGAAAAATGTCCGGCCAAGCATGAAGTTTGCCAAGGAAAACTCAGAAAATTGGCTAAGTGTGGAATTTTCCTACAATAAAAGGATCAAATTTTGACTAAGTGTTGGAAATAAAAATAGGAAAAATGAAGAAGAGTAAAGAAAAGAAAATGAATAAAATTCTTGCCCAAGGATGGAGTCCGCCCTATTTAGCACAAGCCAAACTTAGAATTGAAGACAAATCCACAGGCAAAGTTCATTCGAGCATAAAAATGGCCAAAATCTTGGCTAAGTGTTGAATGGTCCACATGAAGGCATTACAAAATGACATTGAATAGCCAAAATTTTGGCTAAGTATGGGAAATACCTCACAAAGAAAGTTCCAATTTCCTCCTTTTTGGCGAAAGCATAGAAGAGTTCTTCTCCATCTTCAAGGCGCTGGAAGGAATTTCAAAGCAATCAAGAAGGAAAAATTCAATAACTGCTCAAGAGGAGACTTCCAGACTTCAAATGCAAGTGAGAAAAGAAATCAAAATCCCAAAGGAAATCCAAGATCAAAGCTAGGAAGAAACAAGCACAAAGGACAAAGTCGTTGGCAAAGAAAGATATTCTAAGGCAAGTGCATGGAAAAAGAACAAGGAGACCAAGGAGGACATCCAACACGTTGAGGTGGCGCCTTGTCATCTTCAAAACCAATCAAATTGTTCCAAGTCAACATGTCTAGGTTCAATGAACCTGACTTATCCATGGAATTGGTTTATATTTAGCAAAAAGGACAAGTGTCCCAAAATGCAATTTTCTTATTGGTCGAGAGGTAGTTAATTGTGACAAGCCCTAATTAGGGTTTTATTTTGTAATCTCGACCGTTGATTCAAAATCAATCTTGGCCATTGAATTGTAATTGGGGAGCCTATAAATTGAGCTCGCCCCCTCATTTGTATTTGGTGAAGTGAGTAGTATAATATTGTTGCGACAAGACTATTTCCGTCAATAAAAGCTCTAGTGCATGATTTGCTTAGAATCATTTTTGTTTTCAAATAGTGTGCAAGGTTTAATATTTCTCCTTCAACACTTAGAGTAGAATTAGATTAGTATTTCATTTATATGTTTGTTAAGTGGATGATAGATTTGATAGCAGTGGTAGATAAAATTTAGCTCATACTTTTGTCAAATGGATGATTTGCATTTGATGTGTAAAGTTAGTCTGAGCCATTGATTTGTGGATGCTTAACTTCTGTTTGTTTTCAATTCAAACATGAAAATTATTATCACTTCCTTTGAAGATTGCACCCACTTTGCGTAGTTGTCCGAAGGAGGCGAAACAAAGTGTGGTTACCCTATTTTATCTCGTCACTGCCGTCTCTTGAGTTCTTAGGCGTAGTTTAGATTTCTAAACCCTTATCCTTTTGCCTTTTTTTTTGGAAAATCTGAAACACCCATCGAAAGAGCCTCAATGATAAAACTGTCTAAGTCCTCGACTCGCGAAATGAATTTTCTGTAAGTCCCCTTGTGATTACCAGCAAATCACAACGCCCACTGACCTTGTCCATATGTCATAACCTAGCCAAAAGAAACATTGGAGTCATTGTATTATCTTCTAGGTATTTGCAATTACTTTTCAAGAGAGGATAAAGTGTCCTTGGGCATTTTATTCTGTGTATGGCGGTGTATTCAAAACACACACCAACATGGTCATCTTAGTTAAATGGGGTTGTTGGTTTGATCGTTGTTGTATGCGTGTCTCGTCTATGCAATACACTGTCCCAATTTTTTATTTTGTGTTTTGTGTTCAATAAGCCTATTCAGATTGAGAAAATCGTTGTGCCACCTTGCCTTCAAGTTTAGAATCTGTACCTAAAGCCTATCATGTGATGTGTGTGTCAATAAACTTATTCAGCCAAGCAAATAGTGTTGCCACCTTACCTTCACGTTGTGAATCTGTGCTTAGTTTATCATATATTTTTTTGTTCTTATAAACTTCTTCCCTGCTAGGCAAATAGTTTTGCCACCTTGCCTTCACGTAGTGAATCTTACCTGAAGTTTATTGTGTAATCACATTCCTGCTCCATTTCTTCATGCTCTGTTTACTTGAGGAAACTGGATAGATTTAAAGTAGATAGTTTAGTTGTAGTTAATGATCTACGAAACCAGAAAATCCTTAGCTGCAACGTTCTTGGTTTTCTTAACCTTTTGCCTCTTTGAGCTGAGATAATAAAGATAGGATTTAGAATACTTTACTTTTTCACGCATATCTGCAAAAGAGGGAGCTTCCCCTCCTAATTTGAAGAGCACTCATTATGCAGTGTGCATAGCTGTCCGTTTTGAGTCACACACCATAGGTGTTTGTTATTACGCCAACAAGAATGATCAAGCGTAAGTTTCCCTTGAAATACCAGCAAAATACATTAGAACCAACTAAGACTATCCTATATGCACGAGGAACCTTGGAGTCTACATTGGGATCACTTAGCTTAGCACATTGGAAGCTTTGTTCAAGAGAGAGTAGGAATTCTATTGGATATTTTATTCTAAATGTTCGTCTAGGTCACAAAACTCGCATCAACAAGTCTTATGGCTCATGTAAGTGTTTCTTGTAGCCTTCCTTTCAGTCTACACGTATGCAAGAGTCAATGAGATCACACCTAGAACAGATGTCTACAGATTCAATGAGCAATGCAATATACTTGAAACTCGCGAATGGGATTGTTAAGGTTTTCGTCTTACTAGGTGCGAGTGGCTCAGGTTGGCGTCTAAGCTCTTTTGCTGCATTTGTTTAATGCAAAGAAGAAATAAAACCTACTTTCTCTATCCATCAACACACCACTAAATATACCCTCGCCTCTAATTGAGTCGACTACTTAGAGTTAACCGACCCAAGGAAAAAGCCGACATATGGGATAGGTTGGCCTCTAAGGCATTTTATTAAAATAAAAAATAAAAAAAAGATTAATGCAATAGGTCTCCCCCAAGCCGATTTATTAAAATTAATAATAATTTGTATTTATTTATAATTTTAAATTATTATTTATTTAAATAAGGAGTTGGCAAAGATTAGATTCATCACACCATGAAAGAGAACTTTATTGTAAAGCATGTGCACACTTAGATCCAAGGTTTAGCAACATAGCTTTGATACCATGTTAGAAATTTCTTATGCCAAGACCAATCACTAAACATTAAATTATAAGTGAAAAATAAATAAACAAATTAAAATAAAATCATGCAACAACAAAGATGAGACGATATTTTTAACATGGGGAAATTAGTTGATGGAAGAATATCCCACTTGTATTAATGCAGATGATAACTTAGAGTCTTTCAATGGTTACAATCTCTCTACTAGAAATAACATTGAAGTTTAAAGATAATGGTATAATTAAGTACAACCATAAAGATAAGGGATGGACACTCTCTATTTTATTGCAGTGACCTTTATATTTTCCACCTTGCATTAGTGGGTGTTTATGTGTACTTATCCTCATGACATGAAGTGTGCACACATGTATGCAAAGGAGAGTTGCACTAGAATATTCCTTTATTACAATGAATGCAATGCCACCTAAATAATGAGTTACACTCCAACATTCCTTGTAAGGAATATGGTGATACAAATGAGGTGCAAAATTATCTAAATTAATAAATATCAAAGGATAAAAATTCTAGCCACCTCAGTAAGGATAAAACCTCATTTAATGTCAAAAATTCCACACTTGAGGACAAAAAGTTTGAGTAGAAAATTCCATAAAAAAATAAAATTAATAAATTTGTTCTATGACTCTAGGATGTGATAACTAGGATTCTAAAGACTAAGGAAAGATTAATTCTAACACGAATTCTCAAGTAGGCTTGTATAATTCACAAGGAAATTGAATATTGATCCAATTCTTGTCATGAAATATCAACCCACTAGACTTAGAAAGTTATTCCAATGAAGTAAAAATGTCCAAATTTTAGGGAAGAAACTTTTGTAAACATGGATATGCATTTCATTTTCAAATTTCATGTTGGATTGGAAAATTTATGGAAAGTAGTAAGAAACTAATTCTCAAGTTCGTACTTGTATGTTAATCCATAAATTTTTTGTTGAAAGTCTATCTTTTGATTAGCATTTTCTAGTTTTTAAGAGCTTTGAGTAATTTTGATGGGTCTCTCTCACTTTGATGCAATGTGACTTTGCTCTAATTTTTGCTTCGTTGATTTTCATGGCTTTCAACCAAGGGTACATAGGGACACGTCCCTTGCCCTTTTGTAGGGATACACGTATTGGGGACATTTCTTGGATGCCTGGGTAACGTCCCACCTGCTGCTTCTTGATTCTTACACATGCTTGAAAATTTCTCGGAAATGGATGGGAAACAATGCAAGCAATTGGGCATAACTTGCTATCACCTCTTAAAATGTTAGAATTAAAAAAAAAAACCCTAGTTGAATAAAAATTAAAAAGTGTGTTTTGCGGTTGGTCCACACACCAAAGTCAGCCCTAAATGCCTTAACTATAACATTCCTATTCATTTGAATGACATTCTTCATCCTAGCTAGCTGCAATAGGTTGAACGAGAAAGAATTCTTTTTGAGTTTTAGACTTTAGTTGAATATGATAGTTTATTGATTTTTGAGGTAACACTAGGGTGTATGCTGTAGCATTAGTGAATGACAAAAGAGAAGAAGAGTAGGTCCTGTTACAACTTACTATTAGGGCTTTTTAATTTTTTTTTTCCAAGTTTCAAGGTTATGTTTTTTAATTTTTTTTTGCATTCAAATTGCATTTGCAAGTTGTACTCCACTTTCTTCACAAAACATTAAAACAACATGAGCAGCACAAGTGAGTGTGGACATGAAATAGTTGGTATGGAACAAATAAGGGTTTCAATAGAGGGTTCATTAGGGTATGGGAATTGTATGGATGAAGCGGAAGTACCACATAATTTGTTTGAGTACCCTTTTGCCCTCTTGAAACATTATGCAAAAAACCCTTTCAAACCCTCTAGAGATGTTCTCTAATTTGTGAACTATAGACAAAGACAAAGAGTTAAATTCTTGGTGGAGTGGAGTTTGGTTGTCATATTTGCAACAAATACCATAGAGAGAGCTACACTAGGGTATATAGTTGTCTCTTCACCATTACAAGATAGTGGGTTAAGGTTTGTCCAAAAATAAACTTAGTTGAGAAGATAGAGGTTAATAGATTATATATGGAAGGTATAGCAAGGTCTAAGGGTATGCCAATGCTAGTAGACTATACACAATTCTCTATATCATCCATGGTTGCTAATGGTGCTAGTGATGTTTTTACAAGAGGGAGATTAGTGGTAGTAAAAGATTGGGAAAACTATAAAACATGTTCAATGTGCAATCGTGGGAAGCAACATAGTCTTCCATTTATAGATTTTTCTTTGCTTATGCCATACAATTTCATGTGGCACATTCTCTATAAAGTGCAGGCTAGAAATTTGGTGTATTTTGACAAATGTTTGATAAAATGTTGTTTGGTAGATGGTGAAGTTTTGCTTTCCTTTTAACTGTGTATATATGTTTTTGGGTTGCAAATTGTTACTTAGATTTACTACCATAAGTTGTACTCATGCAATGCTGACCTTTTTAATGACTGCACTTAGCATTAAAGATTCCTCATATAGTAGCAACCACCTTAGAAAATATTTGTTGGCTCAACATAGGTTGCATCTCATTTAAATTTTCTAAAACCATATGAAAAAGGAGTGGTTGGAGTAACTAGAGAGTCCCACAACCCCTTACACAACAACAACTGTTGCCTCCAAATCCCCTCATCACTTCTTGGCTGGCTTGACTTGGTCAACAAGTCACAAGGAAACCAAAGACTTAATCGGTGTCCCCCTTTATTTTTCGACTCCTTGTTTGGAAGCTAGTATCACCCTATAGGGTGCGGTTGGGTTGGATCCACCAAAATCCCTAACAAATTTAGCAATTACGCTCACCAATTTCCCATGCCCACTCTACAAAATACACAACAATCTTACAATACACAATGAAAAGGGGCGATTGAGCATAGGAAGTGTCATGACTTGTTTTTGGGCTCCTTAAACCTCCATATATCCATCATGATTTTTTATAAATATTTCTTGTCGAATTTCTATGAGGTTCGTAGTTGGAAGTGATAAAATAATAGTATCTAGGCAAATACTTTAATATCAATTATTTATTTTCTCTACAAATCCTTTCGAAAAATCTCCATAATCTCCAATATTAAGCACAGTTGTGAACCTTGATTGAATTCACCTAGAAATTGGCTAGGAAGGTTTTTGTCCTCAAAATCAATCTTTGCCTTAAGGTTTTTATCCTAGGCAAGAAAGCTAAATAGTTGCTCAATCTTTAAGGTGGATTTTAGAAATAAAAATGCCAAGAATGAACTTTTCCTTCTCAATTCTCCTCATTATACACTTTTCGAAAATAATAAAATATTATTTTATATAACCTTTTAATTTCCCACCTAAAGTGATTATAATTAACTTTATATTTTGGGCCCCATAAAAGTCATTTTTGAATTTTAACTGTTCAACTTTATAAAAATACTCAATTAAATATATTTTTTTGAAATTTAGACAACTTAATTTAATTAATTAATTTTCCCCCTTTTTACCTCCCAATCAGTTTGTGAAAATTAAAATAGGCTAAGGGTCTTTGCTAGTCACTACATCTATAAAGGGGACATTACATTCTCCTATTTTCAAACAAATGTTCAATGATGCAATTGTTGGGGTCCCTCATTTTCTCGTTGGAGAACATAAACTTTGCACCACCCTTTTGGATAGAGTATTCAAAGGTGACAACAATGATGGAGGAAAAAAGACAAACTTGGATAAGGGAGGGATGCTGTCATTATGGATTGTTAGTGTTATAGCGGTGGGAGCTATTTTTCTCCTAGATAAAATAAAATAAAATAAAATAATGCTCAAGGCAGGTCGACCTCTTGATGTCGCCAAACCAATGCCAAACAACAAACCATGCTCCATACTTCATCTCAATCCAAAGGGATATACATTCACTGGAAAGACTCTAAGAAATCTTCACATTTTTCACTTCATGAGCCTTAATTTGACAAATCAAATCAACTAATAACTCGCTGCCCCAAACAATAATGTATGAGATGTTATTATGAATTCCACTGTTTATTATCAAATAACAACCCATATCTGAATTTTGACTATACTGAATCATTCCCTTGCTTAGTTGAGGCAAACCTTTAGTCCAAATAAGAGATGGAGAGACCTGAAATTGAACAAACCAACTGTCAAATAGGTTTGAAATAATCATCTTGAGATCTGATTTTTGAAAAATCAGCATCCAAGAGGGTAGACAGCAGCTGCAACAAAATAATTTCTCATCAAATTTTGACATAGCTGCTCATGAACAAGGCTGGTGGCACTTTCAGCAAGGGTCCCCATGCCACCACAAACCAATTTCTGATCATATCTCCTTTCCAGAACACCAATTTATGATCAGAAATAAAGAACCAATGACCAAGAAAGAAGGAGGCAACAAACATAAACCTGAAATTTTGACACTTATCACTCCATCCAACCTTCTTTTTATGCATACCATTTTTCATAAGAATATACTTGAGATCCCAAATACTGATTTTCAATTGAAGACTTTTTCCAACACAAAAGGCAGTGATCACAACTACATTTAGAAGACAATGTGCTGGTTTAACCCCTTTAAAATTTTCAATATTACCTTGCCCAATAATGCCAGGATCCCAAACCATCAACAATGAAGAAACATTTTTCAGACAGAGAACTGTTCTCACATGAATCCTTTGATTTTCCCATTCAATCTGAATAAACACTTCTTGAAACTCTAAGAAATAATCAACAAACCTAAGTTTGTTGAAAAAGTTGAACCCAAAATCTTCTGTCATATATTGCCGGAAAGATTCCATGAATCCTTCATTAAATATAATTTTGGAATCAGTTATTCTAAGAGAAGATGGAGAGAGTGAAATCTGACAAGAACTTTACAAGCATCCTCATCAAATAATAAATAAAGTCCTCATCAGTACGCCAATCAACTCTTTGTTGTTGAATCAAAAGAACATCTTCATTTCTTAATGTTTCTTGATTTACCATTCCTTGCTGAATGGATGTACTAAAAGCAGTAGTAGATTCCTGTTCATGTAGCTCTTGAACCACCTCTCCACTACTGAAAGACCAATTGAAATTTCTTCTTTCTTCGATATTACTTGAAGAAATTCCTTCTTTATTTTCAAAAAGAGGATTTTCATAAATCCTGCTAGCATCTTCTTCATACAAGATATTGTCCAATCCTTGAAAAACTTGTCGATGAGAATTTGAATGCTCTTTCTTCTCAGGACAGCGTACCAAGTCAAATTTTTCTTGTATGAGATCAAGCTCATATTTCCTAGAGCTCCTCTGCTCTTCCTTTGTTTTCTTGTTCCCATGAACATTGAATTGCAAAAATCTGATTCTCAGCTTCAATTAAAGTCTCATGCACTTCCTGCAGCTTAGCTTTGGTAAGCTCGTTCCTCTCAAATGCTTTATCAACAATTTTGGCCATTTTGTCTTTGTCACGAATGATGTGCAAAAGATTAGTTTTAATTTCCTCCAAGGAAAACTTAATGGACTTCAATTCATCTATGGAAATGCAACATACAACTTCTCCTCTTGGCACTTCATAAATCAGATTTTCAACATGCTGATGAACTCCATCAAATTTTGACAAAACTTGAATTCCATTTTCTGCAGTTTGTGATCTTGAACTGCAATCTTCATAAACTGGCTGAAATGTTGTAGCACAACTTTGATGGATGAAGATGTCAAAAATGGTTTGAGCTGTATTCCTCAACTTGTCTTGCATGTGATAAACACTCTTTGTCATTCCATCCATAGTACCTTACAATTCCTTAGCTTTTTGCCTTAGCTTGTTTTCAGGTGAAGAGAAATCTGCCTTATGACTACTAAGGTTGTCTTCTACATATGATTTAAAGGAATTGGTCAAATCAACTTTGAAGTGAGAAGAGACTTCAGCTTCCTCTTTTTCTTGACTTTCAAACCAGCATTCTCCCGAATTGTGAAAAGGCAATTCGCTAGTTGAATACATATCTTCTTAAATCCAAACTTCTCCTTCATTTGGATTTGCACTTAGGGTCTCTTCATGCAACTCCATGTTAGCTCTTGTTTCCAAAAATTCTTCCCTTGGATCATCAACTTGAGGCTCCTTATCACATGTTGACTCGTTGTTCTCTACCGCAGGATGAATGGAAACTCCTTGAACATTTACTATGAATTCGAATGGATTCCAACTTTCCTCCTCCTTTTCAGCTTCAAAAATCTCCTTTTTGTTTTCAACAATCTTCTTCATGAGTGGTTTCAACTTATCTTCACATTGACTGAGAAGTTTTTTGACTAACAAATCAGTAGTAGGAGAAATCTGCTCTTCACGTTCATAGGCATTCTTGAGAAGGCACTGAACACTTTCAGGAAGAGTATCAGCTTCTTTGATGGTGTCAATTAGAACATTTTTAACAGCTGCAAACACCCCCTCTTCCTGCTCACTCCAAGTCGAAGTGAAGAGATAATCAAACAAACGGTAAATTTGATTTTCCATCCCCAATTCTATCAAAAGGATGCAAGTTCTCACTTCTGAAAATGTCTTTAGGACAGCATCTCTTCTTGGAAACAAAACACTTCCAGTTTCATCCATATGTTGAAAACTCTTCACAATCATACTTAATATGGTCTTCATAGTTTCTTCATCATAGGGCAATTGTGGTTTCACAATTCTTATCACTTCCATGAAACAAGAAGAAATCAGCAGCTTAGTTTCATCTGGATGCCTCAACCAATATCGCTGATTCAAAACATTAACTGCAGGAGTTAATGCCAACTGCATTTCCTTTGAAAGTGATGGCTTCACTTGTCTCAAACATTGTTCTAACAAATGAAGAATATTCTCTTCATTTCCCCTTGACTGAAATTCTTTGCCAAGTCTCTTTCCAACCAAAAAGAGAGTCTCTGCGAATTTCATCTCTTCTTCATTAGCCATACTTTAATCTAACAAGACAAGGTTTCACAAACCTCTGAAAAAGTGTTAACTTCAAAAACTTCTGAAGCTGAAACTAAACTCTTCTGCTTTCTGATGTAGTATCGGTCTTCTCTGACTCTCATCTGATAACTGAAGCGCTGAAACTCACAGGATGACAGGAAAACAGGCTCTAATACCACTGAAAGATACCTTCTCAATTTTTTCTTGATTTTTTCATTTCAAATACAATGCAACCATGCACCTGTTAAGGTTAGCTTCAACCAAACAATGCAGAATGGTAACTCTAACCAAGAATGCGCCCTAAGACCCGATGAGGGAGGAGGGGTGGGCATATGGTCAGAGGATCCCAAGGATCTAATTAACTCTATAACTGAATTGATTACAATTGAGAGAGAAGAACTAAACTCAACACCAAGAATGTGCACACAAGATCCTTTAGAAGGCGAGGTGCTAACATATGGTGGAGTACTAATTACAAAACTGAAAGAACTTAGGCAGATAACTAGCCATGAAAGATTTTCCACACTTTCACAAACAGTGGGGGGAATGAAATTACAAATGAAACAATTCATCTGTTGTGACAGACATCCACTCAAGAGTGAGAATTCACCACTTGACAGTGGGTACAAGAAAGCTTAAACAATTCGTTTCTCCACACTGGCGGTATACCATCCAGGGGTGCTTAATGTGAAATTAAGAAATAATTGCAGCAATAATAAACTGGAACAGTACTACTGTTTATAGTTTTACAATATGAGAAAGAGCTACAAATTACATGAATATTACAATGATTTCAACGCACCAAGAAACTGGACGATTCCATGCTAGATATCAACATTAATAGATGAAGAAAAGATTAGAAATTCAATCTGAAACAAGTCTGATATAAATCTGCAATTCTAGAAATGAATAACCAACAACTTGTAAACTCACTTAAATGTTCATAATTTCACCAAATTACCTTTGACTTGATTGAAATCTTTTGCAAAGGCTCTCAAAGAGTATGGCGCCCAAGAACAAAACAAAAAAAACATCAAAACCCTTTCATTTATTTGGCACAAATTCCAATGTGCTTTAAGAGGGTACGACCTGGCTGCAAGGGCGATTTTGCTCTTAAAAATCAGGTTCTTTGAATTTAAATCTCAACTTCCATGGAAAGGGTTGCCCAAGGTTAACAAACACGTGGCACAAATGCCTAGAATGAAATAAAATTTATTGACAAAGCTGCTAACAAAATTCGATTTCAGCTGTATGTGAACCAGCAACATTAAAACTGGAAATTCTCACCAATATCTTCACTTTGATGCACAATATGCACTTCTGGATGAAGCACATTCTCAAACAACCATCTAGGGTACCATAGTTCAGGCCCGAAGAATGGAGTAAACTTGCTAAGCTTTCCCTTAGCCGGATTGTGAAATTAATTCAGTACCATAACTTTACAACATTTTTCCAAGATAATAAATGAAAGAGCAAAGGCCTTCTTTTATAAGTTTTGAGGTGATCCTTTAGCTTCTGCATAAAAAACTCCCTTTCTTGCTCTTGAAAATATTTTAATTTTAAAAATATTTCTTCCCTCTTATTTTGGCGTCCAAACTTTTGGGAGATAATAAACTTTTAATAAAATAATAACCATCTCCAAAGTGGCGTCCCATTCTTAAAATAATTAACTAACTTTAGAAATATTAAATATTTCTTTTATGAGACGTCCTCTCTTTTATGATCACGTTTAAAAGCAACATGAAGTTATTATGCTAGGCCAAGGTCATAAAAATATTAAAATCATTAAATGATTTAAATAAATCATTTATTCACCAATGCACCTCAGAAAGCCAAATTAGGGAAAACTCAACTGCTCTGCTCAAAGTGAAAAGCTTATTGTGCTACTGCCGATTGGAGTCCTGCTAAAAATAAAACTTACTAAAAATAGTAAATTCTGAAAAGTTGCTCCCCTCACTTTGCATGTCATACCATTGGGAAGCTCTCAAAAAACCCAGAAAGAATCCACACTCCAAATCTCGAAACTCCAATGTGCTGGCTAAAAATAGCAAGTTTCGGAAAAGGTTGTCTGATGGAGATGCATGTCACACCATTTCGAAGCTCTCCAAAAACCCAAAAAACATCACCGGACATGTATGATAAACTCATACATGCAAACCCTCAAAACTGCTCTAGAATCCCAATAGCATAGGAAACCCTAATTTTACCTTTGACAAGCCTATGGACTTCCAGAAATAGGCTATCAGGCATTGAAGGGCGAATGGCAAAAATGGGGACATTACAAAAGAATAGATCCATAGTTGAGGCAGCCAAGGCTATGATTCATGATCAAGATTTATAGACCTTCCTATGGGCAAAAGCTTCCAAAACCGCTGTGTATGTTCAGAATAGAAGTCCTCATCGAATATTGGGAAACATGACTCCTGAATAGGCCTTCACAGGTGTGAAACCCGAGGTTAGTCATTTAAGAATTTGTGGTTGTCCTATTTACATTCATGTTCCCAAGGATAAAAGATCAAAGCTAGAACCTTCAGGCAAGAAGGGTGTAGTTCTGGGATATAGTGAGTCTTCAAAGGCCTATAGAGTCTATATTTTAGGGCAGAAACAGATTGAGATGAACAGGGATGTCTCCTTCGAAGAGGAAGTAGCCCTCAAAAGATCTAAAGGGTCTTACATGGAGATAGATAGTGAAGAGCAGGAGGCTTCTCAGAATATGGACATATCTCCTGATCATACTCCTGACATTCAGAGGGAGTCAAATGAACCAGTCAAGTCTATTGATCGAGTTGATCCTATAGATCCAATTGATGGGCCTAGAGACAATGCCGTAAGTCGAAAGAGGCCTCTATGGGCTCGACAAACTATGCAAGAGGCAGAAATGTATGCATCTCCTCGAGGCACCTTTAGAGAAAGCAAGAGACCGCAAAAGTTTCCAGGCTGTGGCATTGATGAGTCACATCATTAATTTTGAGCCTTCCATTTTTGAGGAGGCATCCAACCAATAGGTATGGAAAGATGCAATGACAGAGGTATATCAGTCCATCATTAAGAATGATGTATGGGATATTGTTCCGAGACCTAAAGGGAAATCGGTAGTGTCTTCCAAATGGCTCTACAAAATCAAGCATGCAACTAATGGTAGAATTGAGAAACACAAGGCGAGATTTGTGGCAAGAGGATTATCTCAGAAGGAGGGAATAGATTATGAGGAGACATTTGCTCCTGTTGCTCGATACACTTCTATCCAGACAATTATTGCTATTGCATCCGCTAAAGGCTGGAAGTTATATCAAATGGACGTAAAGATTGCATTTGTTAATGGCGTGATTGAAGAATGTACATTGAACAGCCGGATGGTTTTGTGATTCATGGGAAGGAGTCTCATGTATGCATATTGAAGAAGGCATTGTGCGACCTTAAGCAAGCACCTCGTGCATGGTATGAAAGGATTGATAGATATTTGATGAGCTTGGGATTCTCCAAGAATGATGCAGATTCCAATCTTTACTTCAAGGTAGTTGATGGTGAGGCTTTGATATTGGTTCTTTATGTTGATGATTTATTTCTCATTGGAGCAGAGTATCTCATTTTCAAATGCAAGAAAGAGTTAGCCTCTGAGTTTGAGATGAAGGATCTTGGTCTTATGCATTACTTCTTGGGACTGGAGGTGTGGCAAAGACCTGATGAGATTATTCTAAGTCAAGGAAAATACACTATAGACATCTTGAAGAGATTTGGGATGATGGGTTGCAAATCTATGTCTACACCTATGGTGACAAATTTGAAGAAGTTGAGTGACTCAGCAACTGATTCAGATTTGGTAGATCCCGCCATGTATAGACAATTGATTGGATCATTGATGTTTCTAATCAACGCTAGACCAGACATTTGTTATATGGTGAGTGCTCTCAGCCAATTCATGTGTGAGCCAAGACAAATACATCTAGTTTAAGCAAAGCATATTCTGAGATACTTGCGTGGCACTGTGGTGTATGGCTTGAGATATACTTCCTGTGAAGATTTAAAGTTACAAGGCTATACTAATTTTGATTGGGCTGAGAGTGTAACTGATAGGAAGAGCACCTTTGGATGTTGCTTCAGTTTGGGGTTTGCTATGATTTCTTGGTGTAGCAGGAAGCGGACTTCTATGGCATTAAGCACTGCAAAGGCTAAATATATTGCAGCATGTGTGGCGGCTCAAGAAGCAGTGTGGCTTTGAAAGCTCCTTGTAGGATTGTTTGGTCAAATATTAGAGCCGACTATGATTCATTGTGATAATCAAAATTGTGTGAAGCTCTCAGTAAATCCAGTGTTTCATGATAGGACAAAGAATGTGGAGATCAAGTATCATTACATCAGAGACATGGTGCTGAGGAAAGCAATTCAACTCAAATACATTTGCACTGATGATCAAACGATTGATATTTTCACCAAGCCTCTTTCCCGAGTGAAGTTTGCATATTTCTGAGACAAGCTTGGACTAGTGGAGAATGTCACCCTTGCTGAGAGGGAGACTCAACATCAGTGAGCCTTGCTATAATGCATATTTATCTGAGATGGAGAAATATGAGGTGAAAGCCCTCATACATCTCTGAGACGGAGATGTGGTTCTTTCCACACATGGGAGTAGCCATGGTGGACGTCATGTTGAGATACTCCATGATGACATCACGTTGAGAGACTCCGTGATGAACCCTTTGTACTTGTGTTTTTCCACACATGGGAGTAGCCATGGTGGACATCATGTTGAGAGACTCCATGATGACATCACGTTGAGAAACTCCGTGATGGACACTTGTACATGTGTTTCTTTCCACACATAGGAGTAGCCATGGTGGACGTCATGTTGAGAGACTCCATGACGACATCATGTTGAGAGACTCCGTGATGAACTCTTGTACATCTTTGAGACTGAGATGTGGTTTTTCCACAAATGGGTGTAGCCATTGTGGGTGTCATGTTGAGAGACTCCATGACAAGGATATCTAGAAAATACCTCCCTAGCTAAGAGGGAGTGTTAGTGTTATAGCGGCAGGAGATATTTTTCTCCTAGATAAAATAAAATAAAATGAAATAATGCTCAAAGCAGGTCGGCCTCTTGATGTACAAATAAATATTTTATATTTTCTATTTTTATAGGGGGCCAACCTAGAGAAGAGGTTGACCATCATTGTATATAAAGGAGGTGAAGATACCTCATTTGGTCATCAATTCATTCTCATTTCAATTTGCATTTTCAAGAAGAAGTTCACAGTTAACAGCAAATTGCCATCTTTAGCAGCAGATCAAATTTCAAGAAGAATTACATTCATTTGTATCAAGGAGAGGTTTCACCATTCATTGTATCAAATTCCGCCTTGTGTTGGGCCTGAGTTGAAGTAGATTTCTGCTCTTATTCTTTCAATATATAAGAGATATATTTTGCTGGGTTTTTCTCTCTCGAGGAGGGTTTTCCCAGGGTATTTTTCTATGTTCTGTTGTTCAGTGCTCTGTATTTCTGCTTATTTGCATTTCTGGTCTAAAACTAACATGGATGAGTGGACCAATTAGACATTGGCCACTCATATACATCATAGTCACCTATGTAGTTGGCTTATATTTTCTTAGAGGTATTGATTGTTGAGGGTAGTGCAAGGATGCACACTTCCAATTTCAAGTTTTGAAAGAGGCAAAAGAGGAGGTCGAAGCCTTATTGCAACAGACCAACCCTTTCATAAAGTAAAAATTTCTTAAGTTTACACCTAACAAGTAAAGGTAACAAGTAATAAAGCCATTGCAATAAATTTTTTCTTTTCTTTTATTGATAATTTCCAAACAAGATACAAGATATTTCCATAATGTAATCCTTTTCTTTACAAATATACATCAGAGTAAGAAAGCATACAAATACATACATAGCTCATGGAGCTTTTGAACAAATAGTAGTAAGAAGGTCCAGGAATTTGTCCTTTCAAATCTTGGTTCTTCGGTTGCCTGCTGTGGAGGAGAAGCATCACTCGGGCGCTTTTCCGCCAACCATAGACTCTTAATGCGGTCCCCCACACATCTTTCATTCGATAGATGGCCCTTCCCTTCAACGAAGAGATTGGTAGAGTAACCGATAACGACAACCAATTGAGCATAGTGTTGTGTCCTACATAACTAGATCCTTTAGTAACACGACATTCTCGAACTAGTGTGTAATACTGGATCATGGTGAACTGACAGTGTAGTCTCAAGCATCACACAGTCTAAGTGGATGTTGTACATTGCACTACTTTGGCCAAAGTGTTTCATTCAGTATGTTCAATTGAGGGTCATTTGTCACGTACACTATTCAGGGCCGATTTGGCTTAGGGCTATCTTACACTACGCATAGGTATTGTCCTTCAATGGATAATCCGTATCCCAGACTAACCTGCAACATACTAAACTACTAGAAATGAATCTACTTAGCAAGTAAGTACACAAGTTCCCTCCCATAGTGGAATTCTATCCTAGGAGTAACACAAGATTTTCCGAGTTAAACTAATAACTTAGCTGGTTAAACTTTACATGACTCTTGTATTCATTCAAACCTCATAAATAATAACTAATGCAAACAACATTCTCCTATTATGGAGATGTTACAAACATTGTTTAACATAGCTAGAATACATTATTTTTCCTTTCTCAGAAGACAAACATATTCACATCCTATGCACAGACAAAAAGTACATTTCAAGCAGCATAACAATTCTTGCAAATAAATAGTAGAAGAATATCCCATGCTTTTATTTGCTTTTCCAAAAATGATGATAGTGCAACCTTCACCTATAGCTCAATCCAGCTTCTCAAATCAATTCCCAACACTTCAGAAATTGACAACTTTTTCTCACAAATCCACTCTTTTCACTCTCAGAAATCAGATATAAATAAACTGGTAAAACTCAGAAGTAATAACCAGCAAAGGCGTAATCCTTTGGTATGATACACCTCTTTCTGAATGGTAATAATGAACTCACAGAAATGAATGATGGTTGCAAATAGTGTTCACTCTAGAATGGCAGGAATGATACACAAATAATGCACAAGGTAATTCGAATATGATGAAAGAGATAACACACAAAAGATCATATATCAGAGATAATGCGTTGCAAGAGAGCTGGGCGACTATTTATAGAGAACTCAGCCTCCAAAACGCCCTACAGCCATGGCATGTAAATTGACTCCATTCCCATTTTGAATTATTCAACTTGGAGGTGGCGCCAACCCAAGCCAGTACTCAGCAATAAACACGATGAATCGACTCCCCAATTGCCAACATCAAGAAGACTATTTCAAATGCACATGCAGGAACTCGTAATTTTTTGCCAAATCAACACCTACAGGAAATGGTAACAGAGTTGGCACCAAAGTTGTAAGATAGCGGGATTTTCATATGTTGAGAAGAAGTCAATCACAATTCATTAACACATAACCAGTAATGACTATTTTCTGGGTTGAGTCGATTAAAATCATTAACTGCGTTGAATTTAGTTAGGCTTCAGATATTGACTTGGTCAAAGTCATAAAGATTCAAGATGTAAACCATTGATTTATCCCTGCGTATTCCTTAGCAGGTGTTGCGCGATTTTTCACAGAGCCGTGTATGATTTAAAGTTCGAATTTCATCATATTAATTATATCGGCATATTTAAGCCAAAGTTTATATACGTGAATGAAGTCTTCATCAAATCGACTCATTTATTAAATCAAAAACAATTCGATTTCCAATGTTAAATTATATGCATTATATATATTTTTATTATATATATATATATAGTATATATTTAATATACATATATATATATATATATTTAAATACCTCGGTATATATATATATATATATTTATATATATACATTTCAATAAATAAATATATATATCGTAAGCTAGTCAGCATACATCCGATCTATATATATATATATATATTCATATTCAAAGGCAATAATAATAATATCCACATTTTACAGGATGTATGCATATATGTATATGTATACATGTATATACCTCTATGTACATGTATGTGTAGGTATACCATATCGATGCATCTATATGAGCATATCCATTTGCCAACGTACGTTTGTATCGATATGTATATACATACGGATACGTATATACTATACATATATATATGTCCACATCTGATTCACTTACATCCATTTATGTTACCATCATATTGATAGGTGTGTACGTGGGGTATATCTGTACATATGCATATACGTGTCGTTAGATCCTCCTAACACACATGTGCATACATATAAACACACTTCCACCTACATCCCACTTATCCATATGATCGTAATATCACAAGATAAATCTCATAAACCAAATAGATAAACATCACTTGTAAAAGTATGCAAAAGTAAACAAGACTCCTAATGCAAACATACAAGCTATGGATGACTTACCTATAACCCACACAAACTGACTCAGTTCACTCAATCTAAGGTGGTGTGTGTATTCTTAGATAGTCTACTTACCGGTTACCCGACCAAGATCTTCTCCTAAGTGATACTTCCCCTCTGCCTGGAGGAATGGAACATATACCTGCATCCACTAACACTTGCCCACGGTAGTCAAATGTTCATAACATATGCAGTATACATAAAACATCTCCAAAGTTAGAATAATCATAATTCAGTAACCTTCTATTCACATAAATGCAATATTTCACCAAGGATAACATCAAACATATGCAGTATACATAAAACATCTCCAGAGTTAGAATAATCATAATTTCAATAACCTTCTATTCACATAAATGCAATATTTCACCAAGGATAACATCAATTGAAGTAACATTAAATGAGACAATAATCAAATGTGAAACATTCATATTGATAACAAGGAACAACATATTTTATTCATCATCAGAATTGTCATTACTTCCATTTTACCCTATGCACTAATAGTAAATAGTAACTATACAATCAGGGTGTAACACTTATGCTATACAAGTGGTCATCAATTTATCACATGCTTGCAAATTAGCTAGCATGATCATAAAGAGTGCTTACAACCACATCTTTTGGACCTTATGTTTTGTTCATTTGTTGAACAACACATCGAAAGACATGGGGAAAATAGATTGGGTGAAGAGAGTGGTGGTAGAAGCCAAAGATGTTTTGATGTTCGTTTGTAACCATCACACCTCACTTGCTCTCTTCAGGACTTGTGAGGAAGGAATTCCTCAAACCTATGTAGACTAGATATGTTGGTTATATCATTTTTTGGAGAGGATGTTTGCAGTAGGAGGCTCCATAGCTGATGATGGTTAATCTGGAGTGCAAGAGATGGCCTAATGCAAGCACTATTGAGGGAAAGTTGTGAAACAAAAGGTCCTTGATAATGACTGATGGTCCATTGTGAGGTAAGATAATTTTAATTTTTTAATAATTCATTAATTTATTAATGTTTGTAACTTGATAATATTATTTACATTTTGTATTCGCATTCATTCTATCATTTGAGTCTAAAATTTTTTTTTTTTTTTCAAAGTTTTTGTTTGTAGATATGTGTGCTCCTTCACCTTAGATATTTTGAATGTCATTACATATGTTGATATATACTCTCCTAGCTGTAAAGAGATTTATGAGATGTTTGACAACATGTGTGGGTAGATGAAGCAAACAATTCTTAACATGGATCCTAATTCAAGATTGCATGAGGAGCATACCTTTTCTTTAAATCCCAATTGGTATGTACCAAGGACAAGGAGAGTGCCTCTTTATGATGATGAAGAGGTGAAGAAAGGGTTAATGAAGGCCCTTCAAAAGGTGTATTCAAATGAGGAGGCAACTTTACTTCAAATACAATGGCTTGCCTTCATTAATCTTTGTAGTCCAACATTCAAAAAACTAGAGGTGATGATAGATAGAGCTACATTAGCTCAATCCGACTCTATTGGATGGTGGACATAGCATGGCAAGGTTAAGCTAGAGTTGAGGATGCTTGCCATTTGTCTATTTTCATAGGTTGCTAGTTCCTCTGCTATAGACAGGAATTGGTCCACATTTAACTTCATCTACTCTATCAATAGGATTGAGCTTACCTCTTGGCAAGTGGAGAAGTTGGTGGTAGTGCATAGTGCCTTGAGACTTTAGGATCGACAAACTCTCAAGGATCAATAGACTCCAACTTTATTGAGGGGTGTTGATCACAATGATGCCACATAGATTGTTGAGGAGAAGGCACAAGAGGGATGTTGATCTCAATGATGCCACATAGATTGTTGAGTTGAAGGTACAAGAGGGATTGATGGGTGTTTTATTGGATTAGGCAGCCCCTAATATTGGTAGTGAATAAGATTAAGAGCTGGATTTTGATTTATTTCAGGATGAGGCAAAGGCATATCAAAGATCTTAGATTGTGTACATTTCGTCAGTTTTTACTTGTAGCGTTTCAACCTTTCATTTTGTTGTATTATGTATATGCACAGTGGTAATGAAAACTCAAATTGAAATGATTAGACATTGAAAGTTTGTTAATTTATTTGTTGACTCATAAATTCTCAATTCAGCTCTAATGTTTCACAATATTATTTTATAATGTATATGATGAATGCCTTATATATGAATAATTGAAATTTTCCCTACCATACCAGAAATGCACCCCGCTGTTTCTTACTGTCCTAGTCCTAAAAACTTGGTGTATCATAGCTTTCTATAGTTTAAAGGGGTGTTGGCTTCCACATTGGCTTCAAATTTTCTCTCTTTTGATATGCACTATTTATCACCAAATAATTTTTCTTTTGACCTCTCTCTTGAGAACATATATTTAATAAAAAACAAAAATTCATTCAACTGATGTGTTTTTAATTTCTATTTGGATTGAGTTGTGATTTTAGTATTAACATTTGAATAGACTTTGTTTCTTTGCATTCCATAACATTGGGAGGGCTTCTTTAGTCAGTAGAGATTTTATCATGGTAATGTTTATACAACATTTCTTGGGTTCTTATAGAAGCTCATCACTGAATCATTTTCATACAAAAAAGAAAAGTTTGAGGATCAATTGGCTATATCAAACAGTTTATTAACTGCATGCAATAGCCTTGGTTCTGGAGGTTACCTTTTCTTCTGCCTCTGGTCTCATAATTGAGTCTGATAATAATAAGAAGACTGAAACTCAAGCTCAGCCTGAACCTGTGAATGCAAAATAAGAGATGATAAACAGATGACTAAATACTTTTGTTTATATGCATAAGGCTGAATTTTATTTTCAAAATTATACTGCAACCCTTTTAGACTTATGCTATGCTTGTTTTGAAGTTGATTCCCTACCATAATGGTGGCAGCTCATATAATAGTTCTTCAGTTTGCTAAACACTTATTAAAATTAAGTACTTATTCTACATATGTTTTCTTCAAAAGTGCTTAGATGAACTGTACATTGCATTACACGACCTTTAGCTGCAAGGGAAAACATTTATTCTTGTTGAATAATTGGATTTTAGGAGTGCAATTTAAGGGAAATTTTAGAATTTTAGATTATTAAAAATTTATGTTTGTTCATGCAGGTTAGTGCAAGAAATGCACTTGATAGGTTGTCGAAGCATGAAAGTGGTGTAGATGGTTCTAAGATATACATGTGAGTGTGAGTGCAAGAAATTGAGGATGCTAAGTGAAGTTAGTTTTTGCGTAGAGGTTAAATAATTGCCCAAAAAATTGTCATGCAATATTAGTAAATTTGTAATTCTATGGTTTTTGCTATTGAAGAGTATCATATATTACTTGCTATGTTTTATTAGCATCATTGAAAGGTTATTTATTTGTACTGTATGATAGGATGTTTGTCTTCAATTAAGTTTTTGCTAACAGTTACGGAGAAGGATGGGATTTTGGTGAGGTTGCACATAATGGGCGTGGGATAAATGCATCCCAATCAAATCTTGCTGGGACAGGGATTGGGAGGTATGCTCTTACAATTTTTGTAGTTACTCTTGTTTTTCCCTTGTTAATATTATTTATAGTGTTACAAATCCACTAAGTGTTTTCTGTGAATTTATATTATCTGTTCAGATGTGTATTATTATTTTATCTTTAAGCATCTTTACTACCAATATATTTGTGATTCCTGTTGATATTTTATTAAGATTTAGCTGTCATACCATTAAGGCCGAGTTCAAACTTTTTTGCCAAGATTTTATTATAGTGCATACTTTTTTAACATTTGAAGTATTCAAAACCTTTGCTTTTCTCACTCGTCTTGGTAAAAGACTCTGGTGAGAAGAGAAATAAGCTGCAAATGTGTCCCAATTTTTTTATATTAAAGTCAAAATAAATAGAACTGAAACAGTGCAAGGAAATCCTTGTTTGTAATTGTTGTTCTAAAACCCTTATTTTTCCAAATTTCCTAGTTGAGAATTGAAGTAATTATTTTATCAGAAAGATTCAAGTACATAGAATAAGGCAACTGAGTGTCATGGGTGACTACATGATGCAGTTTCAATGATCGCATACGTGACTCAGTCATTGGAGGTTCTCCATTTGGTCCTCATCTTCAACAAGGTTTTGTCACAGGCTTGTATTTGCAGGTAAATTATTTGCATTTGGGATCTGAAAAAGGTATCACATTATTTTTATATGTCCAACTGGTACTTTGGTCAAGATCATAGTTAGGTCTGCACTGTCAATCTACTGCATTGTAAATGATACTTTGCCACTTTGCAGAGAAGAATATGGAAATTTATAAATTAATATACTTTTAATCCCAAGGGAACATGAAATATCAAATGCTTCTCTCTTATCTTATTTTCAATACTTGTTGATTGGAAGTAACATCAAATATGCACTCATGTCTTTTTAATGTTTATAACTTCAATGTAATCATCCTACATTTTTAGTTTTAATTCTGAATGGCCATTCTTGCATGCTTGTTCTTTACTTTGCCAACTGCATTTATTTTATGTCTTGATCTAATGAACGAAGATGGTCCCTAAGTTGTTTGTAATTTTTCTGTTGATCTTAAAATTGTAAGATTAGTCGATGGGATTTGCTAGCATTTTAATTCACACCCTTCAGTGTAACACAAAACAGAACAACATTTATAGTAAAATTGTTTTAAAATTATCAGAGTAAGCTCCCTTTCCAAAAAAGTAAAGGAAATAATGAGATTCCTTACACTACAATTTGTAAAAGCTAGAACCTATAGGATCTTAAGCATGCAATACAACACACATAAATTAAGAACCTATTACTTTTTGTTCTCGGGTTAGGCCACAAGATGATTCAACACTTCTACACAAGATAAGAGATTTTATATTTTATCGCTAACTGCTATAGAAAAAGATGTAACACAGTTATGAAGGCTCGCAATTTTTAGTTAAACACAGAGACTAAAAAGTTAAAAACCACAAGTGAAACAAGACTGCATTGAAATGGTAGTAAATTTTCACTATAAGGGGTCGAATCATTTTATTGCTTTCAATTTTTTGATCAGCATAGTTCATGCCTAAAGAAAAAGTTTGTTGTCTTAGCAAATTTTGTAGTTTTGTGGTGCATGTGGGTCAATTAAGTAAGTTTTTGAGGTTTGAGCAGTGTGCATTGTCCGTGCATCCCATCATCTACCATCTAATGACATGTAGGGATTTAGGCTCCAATAGTAGAGAAATTCTATGGCTGGTCCCCACCTTTGGTTCACATTTGCCTACTAGGCCCATCACTCTTCCTTTAGTATCTAAGTTTTTCAAATGTCAGGGCCCATTTTCGCAGCTTTTGTATTTCATTCACAAGGTTTTGTAACATATGCCATGTGGCATCCTTCCAGGGCTTCAAGGTAAAAAGGTAGCAATCTTCTCCCACAAAGTAGCTCAAGTTGTCTAATTAGCCACATTACATCCCATCTGATGGCATGTGAGGAATGGAACCCATTCTTTAGTGTTTTCACTTGCAAAGACTATCGACAATCAATTTTTGTTGCATGATGCCTTCCAAGCATGTTTAAAGGGCGTTTTCAGGTTAATTGGCAGCAAGGATCCTTCCTTACTAATTTAATGTCATTCAGAGCTAAGTGCTCGCATCAAGCAAGAAACACATCCACTATTTCAAAATTCCTTCATGGACATAGGTATAGGGAAAATCAATTTCACCCACCTCTCTAGGGCTGCCCATATCTATGAGTTTCAACTATTCGACAGTCATGTGTGCAATGACAACGATCATTTGTAATGTCCCCTTTCTAGGCCTAGTCGGTGGATGACCATTGGCCTATTTGGTTCCCAAAGGCTAAAGTGGTTGGTTAGGGAACTCCACGATTATTGGAGCTGTTGCACTTCTATCCCTTCAACACTTTCATGGCTGGTTTTGAGCTTGGTTTTCAATATGTTTTGGCTCCAATTATGTCTCTTCATCTTCAGTATCACCCTGGCACATTCAGATTTGATATCGGATGCTCTATTGTGGTTTTCGTAATTTAAGCGGGTGATTTTAAATAAATGTTTATAATTTAATATTTTGCTAATGTTCTTACTTAAGCATTTATTTAATATTATACAGCGACGTTTTAAGTGGCGACCAGGGGACATAAAGTTAATATTTAAAAGTGAAGTTGATGTCTTCTTAAGGGTGGCATCCAAATGGGAGACATAAGGGCTATTTTAAATAAAAGTAATATTTTCCCAAAGGGGGGTGTGGAGTTTTGGAGGAGATGAATAAAAATGTTTTGGAGATCATTTTGCAATATGCTGGAGAATTTGAACAGGTTATTGCTGGTTTGAATTGTGCTCATCCAAGGGCTTTGTGAGGACAAAAACCCTCATAGAGGACATCAACTGCGGAGGTGAAATATCCTTCTTGGTTGGTTTGTAGGTGGTTTCACTGAGGAACTATGCATAGGCTTCATTGTTGGAATTTGTGATTTAAAATGGTAGAGTATTTTGCAATTTTGTGAAGTCTTGCTAGGCAAGACAAAATTATTGGAGTTTTGGTTATGGCGCTAGGAAATGAAGTGATTGAAGGTATGAATATTACATAAGTTGGGGCGTTGAATTTTCAGAGGGTTTTGAGCAGTTAAATTATTTTAAAAGGGCGCAATAGGATCTTCATGTTGGTTGATTAAGACTAAATGCTGGGCAAGTAAGTCAGTGGTCTAGGCAATTGAACATAATGCTTATTGGTCACCATTTTGAACCATGGTTGGGCATATCAACTACTTGTGCATAGTTCATTTGATTAATAAATTACAAACGGTTGCAGCAGTTAGTTTGGGTGATTAACTCCTTGTTGGGTAGCCGCAGTGATTTTTGTTGGAGAGTTGAGGTGTTTCTAGGGAAAGCGTGGGGTTCCATGTGTAGGTCGTGGGTTCTAGGGGCTACTGAGTCATTCATTTGGAGAACTATCACTTACCTATAGTTGGGTGTCAAAGATTAAAGGTTGTGCTGGTGTATGTGAGCCATGTGAAGGCTGGAAACTTCATTTGCAAGTTGGCGCAAGTTTGTAACATCCAATGTGACTGCTCGTGAGTATCACAAACCTATGGCGTGAGTGTAAGGAGGCTGGAAGGTTCGTAGAGTTGTTGACAAACAACCACCAATATTGGTGAATGTTAAGAGCTATCATAGTTGCCAACTCCATTGAGTATTATTGTGGAAAGGTTAGAAATCTTGCATAGTTTAATGTTTGTAACCTGCTATCACAACAACAATTTTAATACACAATGTTCCATTATTTCTGCTATTACAGTTTGCATCTAAATATTACTTGCTATGATTGTTAAGTTTGAACATGGTTATTCATTTGCCAATGCGACTACATAAACTCCTCATCTCAATCAATTCAAAAACATGGCAATGAAACATTAATTCTGTCAAACATGCAAAATATTGGATGAAATGTCTTTTCACTGAATATTGGAAGGGAAATTTTCAACAAAAAGAAAGTAGGGTGATCACTATAGTGGTATCAGAGCAGTGTACCCTGCCATCCTGGAGGGTTATGTGATAATAGTTTGATCATATGCAGCCGGGAGAAGGTGCTAGTATGTATTATTAGAGGAGGAATAGATCAAACCCCAACATTGAGCAACAACCAGAGATTGATCCCTTTGCAAGTGTTGAACAGGTTGGGGTAAATATGGGTGACAAAGAGCATGGTGAATCGAGCACAAGAGAAATCCTTAATGATCTTGCTAGAGGACAACATGAGTTGCAGCAGAATATAGTTCAAATGTGTGCACTTATGACTCAACATATGGTGGGAAATAATATTAAAAACAACAATAAAGATGGTGGGAACAATGGCCATGAAAGAAATGATGGAAATGG
The DNA here is from genome assembly GCA_007115665.2 of Sequoiadendron giganteum. NCBI lineage: Eukaryota > Viridiplantae > Streptophyta > Pinopsida > Cupressales > Cupressaceae > Sequoiadendron > Sequoiadendron giganteum. Next base: position 301,645,563 of record CM021106.1, on the reverse strand, counting down.
GGATGGATCAGTCAATAATAGGGTTGTAATCAATGTACTGTGACTAGAACAGGCAACTCTAGGCCTCTTATGCCTAAATTTCCTCCAAGAAATAGTCCTCAAGCTGAAAATGAACCAACACAACAAGAGTTGGATCAAATATTGAATGATTGAAGAGATTCAGGGATTGAGTTCCAAGTTGAGATGTCCTTTCGTGATTATATGGATCTCAGGCTAAAGCATAGTCCCTATAGAGGTGGAGGTGGTAGACCACACAATAGGGTTTTGGAGAGGAAGGTTGAAATGAAATGAAAGATTTTAATGACTTCCACGAGACTAAACAGTCTATGGGACCAAGACAAACACCCTAATTTGTTTTCATGCTCTTTTCCAGGTTGGATCTCCTGTTGTTAATTTTGACTAGAAGGCTGGCCGTCTGGTTGATCTTATCCTCCTCAAATAACTGCTGCATATTTTCCACACCCAAACTATTTGTGTACTGATTACGGATATCTTCATAAGCTGTGCACTCCATGACGAAGTGCCATTCCGTCTCCACCACCCCTTTATTACAGAATATGCAAGTTCTTTCTTCCCAAGTTTCCTTAGGTAACTTCCATCTGCCAGTCTCGCACTTAAGATGATGCAATCCCGTCCTCAGCTGCGCAACTAACAACCTCGCTTTCCCTTTAATAACAACCCCTAAATAGTTTTTTTCACCATGATCCTTTGTTGGGTTAAATTCTTTGATGTAGTATGTTTTTTTCTGCCCAATCTGCTTTGACCACATGGCAGTCCTAAATTTTTCCCTCACATACTTTTTTATTTCACTATTGTTGCTAAGACACTCCTGTAATTTGATGTCCCACTTGTTCAACCACTTGTTATTCTGTTTCATCCATGTTTTCTTTCTACGATCTAGCGTCTCCTCCATAACTGCTTTGGGCCACTGGTGGTTATCCATGTTTTCAACCTTCTTTAAATAACTTATCAATCGGGTTATCACTGAAGCTTCCAAGGGAAAAGCCCCCACTTCAGCTAAAAGAATTTCATATTGAACTATGGCTTTAACGTTGAGATTGCTTTTTATTAGGTGTTTTTGGATTCTTTCTATTTGCCTCCAATTGCATTTTGACATATTGCTTCCCCACACTTCACACCCATAAAGTACAACCGGTGTGACAAGTAAACCAAAGAGAGTTTTCTTGGTTTTCCAATCCCAAAGTTCGGCTTTTCTACATCTATTTTGAAGCAGGTAAGAGGCTTTCCAACCTCCTTGTATCCTTTTCGATCTACAAGTCTCCCAACTGAGCTTATAGTGAAAGTCAATCCCAAGATATTTGTATTCTGTCACTATATCAAGCGGGCTGCCTTAAAAAAGAAAGGTATGCTGTTTATCTTTTCTCTTCAATGATAAAATCATGATTTTGGTCTTGGTGGTGTTCACTTGCATCCCAACTTCTTGACAAAAGTGGTCAAGAGCTTTGAAGTGTTCTCTTAACCCATGTGCTGTTTTTGAAATTAAAATAAGATCGTCAACATATAGAAGTAATTTCACTATGTAACCTGCCAATTGAACACCATCCCCACTTGCCTTGCTTAACCAAGCTTCCAACTTATCAATGTATAGACCAAAAAGCGTGGGAGATAAAGGGCAGCCTTTCTTAACACTAATGTCACTGCCAAAACATTCTGACATACCTTCACTTGTTCTGATTTTAGCACTAACCTTCTCATACAACCTGTGAACAACAACTCTATACCCATTTGGAATGTCTAATTCTTCCATCCTACTCCAAAGTTTGTCCTTAGGCACCGTGTCAAAAGCTTTCTTAAACTCTACAAAACAACAATAAGCTTCCTCACCCTGGTTGTCCCAAATTTTCTCAATCAAGTGTCTAAAGGTGATGCAGTGATCAATGGTAGAATGCTTGGACCTAAAACCCGCCTGCTCCTTTGCCCTCATTTTCTGCCTAGTTGCTGATCCTCCGTTCAATCATACTCCCAAAGAGCTTGCCAAAGATAGGATTGACCATAATTGTGCGATAATTAGATGGGTTGTTGATATCACCACTTTTTAACAGAGGGATGACCACATTGGTAGTCCACTCCATAGGGAAGCCTTCCTGATTGACATTGTTGAAAATTCTTTTTATGTGAGGGGCAAGAGTTTCAGTTCCCAATTTTAAAAATTCAGCCTGTATCCCATCTATGTCCTGTGCTTTGCCACTTGCTAAGTTCTTTATGCCTTGTTTAATATCGTCCACAGTGAAAAGTTCCATTGCCGTGTTAAAAACTAGAGGGTAGTCATTCTTGTGCACCCGCTTGTAAAGGAGCCTAGCATACTCTAACCATTGGACATCCCTAATATTGTTTTCCAACTTCTTTTTCTTTTGCTGTAGTTCCCTCCAGAGCTTGGGTTCAAATATTAGATACTTATTTTAGGTTGTTAAGCTAACTATTCGCTATTATGATGGCTTTGGAAAAACTATAGCAAGAGCTTGGGTTCAAAAATTAGATACTTATTTTAGCTTAACCCAATGCAAGAGGATGAGGCTATTAAATATGCAGCCATACATTTGGATGGTAGTGCCCTTGAATGGTGGTACCATGGATTGCTCACCTTGGGACATGATCAGATTGATTCTTATGCAAAGTTCATTGAAAGGTTGATCGCTAGATTTCATAAAAGGTATCCTCTTGGTTGAAAATTTTGTATACCTTCAAGATATGCAAAATCGTAATTTCAATCACAATGTGTGAGTATGATACTCTCCTAATTTAGGGAAGGCTCCCTCTTTTCTACTAACTAACTAAAACTAATATGGGTATGACAACAACCTTTCCTCTTTTTTTAGGAAAGATTATATTCTTTTCTCCTCATAGAAAAGTAACAACATTCTTTAAGAGAACTATTACAAAAATCTGAAATAAAATCGAGAGAGAGGACATGAAGTTTCTTGAAAGTACAAAGACTTCGGTCACCTCCTTCGGGACGAGAAAACAATCACCAAGCACAAAGACTTGAGTATCTGAAATCCTATCTACCCTTTTAGAATGATTACCTAAGAACAATATACAACATATAATAGCACAAAGTCTGCAAGTATGGTGCACCTATGAATTACTTCAAATGGGAATTACAAAAAGCACAAAGACTTGCAATTCTTCTCAATCCCTAATCACAAATTACTAATTAATCTTCAATATTTACAACACAAAGTCTGTAGATATTTAAAGTGAAGCTCTCTTCAACAATCTTCTACAACCTTCAAATAATCACAAGGAAATGCCCCAAAATGACATAAGAACACAATGGATACAAAATAGAATCTCAACACAAAGTCTGAAATTCCAACTCCTTGATATTATTTGAAAGGGAACAATTTATAACTATAAAGCTCAAAGTCTTTATGAGTACAAAATTCTGCAGAATTTACTTGCTTGTCGAAAGATGATTTTTACAATGGACCCCCTCAAGTATATATAGGAGAGGAGTCATGAGAAAAAGGTGGGAGGATTCCAACTAACTTGAGAAATTTTCTCAACCACCATGACTTATTCCAACTACAGTCCTAATCTAACTCAATTTGTAGTTGCCTTACATGTAATTACATTTTACAAAAATGCAAGTGGAAGGAACACTCACAATTACAAAGTTTGTTTTTACATGTAACTTGTCGAAAACAAAATACATTAAATAAAGATAAAGTATCATGAGACACTTTTTATTCCATTTCATTTATGGGTTTGAAGAACTGGAAATTGCTAATAGTTCTTTGCAACTGATCAAGATCAGGACTCGATGTATTCTTGGCAATTGCAGCAGTCTTAAGAATTATCTCAAAATACCTCAGTGTTGCCTCTCTGTGTTCTTCAAGGACAATTTGCATTTCTTCAGGTATTTGTCATACTTAGACTTCATTTTCTTGTTTGGAGTTGATGCTGGTTCTTTTGTCATTGAACAAGAAACTGGAACACTGTGATGAAAACTCAGAAGAGTAAGAACATCTTCAGTAGCTATTGATGATTCCATGATGCCAAATTCTTAAAAATCAATGCTTCCATCAAAACTTGCATGGGTATTTATCTTGCAACAACTTGGAATGACTCAAAGATGCTTTGCGGATATGCTTTGGACAGCGATGGGAAGGTTGACTGCAAGCTGAGATATTACAAGCTTTACTTGTAATTTGTCTCTAAGACCCGATTGCAAGCAATGAGCATCTTGAAAGTAAGGCAAGGTGTATAATGGTCGCGAAGTTTGATGAAGCTTCTTACTTGCAGTCTGGTCTCTAAAACCCGATTGTAAGCAAATGAAAGGAATTTATAAACGTTGTCTCCTACTTGCAGTCGGGTCTTCAGAACCCGATTGCAAGCAACCAAAGAAGGGAAAAAACATCTTCTTACTAACTTGCAGTCGGGTCTCAACGACCCGATTACAAGCATGCGAACAAAACATCTCGTAAAAACGACTTGCAAATGAAACTTCCTGGAAGGTGAATATAAGCCAAGAGGTGATGTACGCGAAGATGAAGCCATGCAAAAGAAACAAGCATCTAAAAATGAAAACTAAAACCAAGAAGACTCCCCTTTGAGCACAAAGAGCTTGACAATAATGTTCTCCTCTAGAAACATAGAAATAAAAGGAAGAAATCGGTTTTGCAAAGACACGCCATCACTTGAAATGCAGAAATAAACCCATGGTCGGGTCTTATAAATTCAATAGCAAGTGTTTGAAAGTGAATCGATTTTCACTAGCTTGAAATCAGGTCTTCAAAGACCCATTACAAGTTATATAATGCATATCCCTTATAGTCGGGTTTATAAAAACCGATTACAAGTGAATTTTTAAAACATAACTTCCCTTGCTAACTTGCAATCGGACTCCGAAGGGCTGATTACAAGTAATTTAAAAACTTAAATGCCTTCACTTGAAATCGGACTCCGAAGGGCTGATTACAAGTAATTTAAAAACTTAAATGCCTTCACTTGAAATCGGACCTTGAAGACCCAATTACAAGTAGAATTTACAATATGAAGTGCTTAAAATGATCTTATATGAAGTCGGGTCTCAAGGACCCAACTACAAGTGAAGACAACACTTGTAATTTGGCATTCAAGACCCCCAACTTGCAATGAGGCGTTCAAAACCCGTTTTGAAAAAGAAAAGGTAGAAAACATGACCAAAAATACATCAAAACTAAAACAAAAAGGACCAAAACTGCTTAAAAGCTTAAAGGTTATACGAGGCATGATTTTCCCTTGAAAAATGTGCATTAGAGAAACCAAAATAGGAATTTTTAAAGAAAAATTTGTATAGGTTGTCCAATTTTTGCTTTACAAAAATTGAGGACAACATTTGGGTTTGATTAGGGAATTTCTTTTACTCATCTCTCTGAGAAAGAGGAGAGGAATAGAAGCCAGATCTTAAACTGCCTTCATCCAGCCACTGGGCAATAGAGTCAAGCAAGACTGACTTAAAGAAAATCTACGAAAACAAGACACAAACTTATGCAAATGCACTTATTGAAAAGGTGAAAACCTACCTAATTAAAACTAGCCATTAATGAAATCTTCTCAAATGAAACCGTTCACAGGTTCAACAAAATAGCTGCCTTTCTTCAATAGCTTGCAATGCCTTCGATGATCATTAGCAGCTACATGTCGATGAAGTTGAGGCATCGTTTCTTGAAAGAGATGAACATGTTCAGCTAACTCTGAAAATATATTAGATATACTACTGCTCCGAAATGAATCATTGAATTCAGACTGCTCCTGCGCATCTACAAATACATCTTTAGCTGCATTCTCAAGTTTATCTTCACACTCAGGTACAAGTGGAACCTCTGTTTTCCCATTGGCCTCCAACCAAGAAAGATGTCTTATGCTATCCCCTCAATCGGTCAAAGATTGAATGCTCCTTACTAGTTGCTACTTGAACAACTAATTCATCAACCACGACAACCTCATGCTGATCGGAATGATCTCCTTCATGTGATTCAGATCAAGATATGACTGCACTGCATACTTCGGTATGTTGTTCTCCATCTTCAAACTTTGGAAAATCCGAATTATTAAGAAGGTCTTCATCATGCCTTTGGGAAGTTCTTTTATGCAACACGTGTTCAAGTTCATGACCTTGAAACACAGATGCATTCTTTTCAACTTGATCGAGACTTTTGTGCATGTTCATCTTTTCAGATCTCAAGACAAGATTGTCTTCATTCACTTGAACTTCAGGAAAATGACTTTCATTTTTCTGCTTTTCATCAATGGCTTTCTGAGATTGCATAAACCAGATTTGGGAGTCACCAGCTATGTCTGCTTCCTTTTCCCGGAAGAGAATGGAAAGATCACTTGGATTGGAGTTAGGATTCTTCACTACTGTTTTTACTAATGGTGCCTCAAGAGCAAGCCTCTTTAGAGGTGAAGATAACTTGTGTTCATTATCAACAACAAAATTATGAGCAACATTTGAAAGTGAACTCCTTGGTACGTCCTTGCGAGGCATAGAAAACATACCTTGAGCTAGCTGCTTTTTTAGCACAAGTAGCTCATTTGCCAACCTTTGCACCATAGGATCCGTCCTTGTGATGGAAGAAAATAACTCCAAAGAAGGGCTTTCTTCAGAGTCATTTGATTCAATGCTTATTTGCCTAGCAAGAATGAGATCATCTTCAATTTTTATCGCCAAGGTCTACACAATAGCAAGAGTAGCTGGAGTTGCTCTTCTCAATAGGAAACCAACCTCGGGTACTTGAGTATTTACAAAGAAACATTTCAAATTCTCAGCTGTAGGTTGAGCAACAGTTGGAATTCTTTGTATCAACTTGTTGAAGTGAGAAATGAACTCGCGCATAGGCATGAGAGATTCCTTCTTCAACTGGGTGAGCTGAGCCAACAAAGCATAAGCGTCTTCACGAGGTTTGAACCTTTCTTCAAACTTGGCTATGAGATTTGCTTAGTTTGTGATGGTACGTGGCACCAAATGATAAAACCAGCGACACCTTGGAGAGTCTCCACAAACAACCTTACATATACATTTTCATGTTCAACACCATGAACTCCACAAGTGATGTAGAGAGCAGAAACGTGCTCATCAGGATTTTGTTGTCCATCACGAAAAAACTTGGGAAAGTTCTTCCGTGAGCCTTCAAGAAGAGCATGTAGGGGTAGAGCTAGACTCAATGGACCAAAAAAATTTCCCCATGGACCTTGAGCAACCATTTACATGTCCTTGGTGAAAGCTTGAAAAGATTACAAGAAAATAAATTACAATGAAAACGGACATGGGTATACTTCAAACAAAAGCGTGAGGCTTTCGAATGCGTATTGTGTCCCCAGCGGAGTCGCCAAAAACTGTTGATTGAAAATTTTGTATACCTTGAGGATATGCAAAATTCTAGTTTCAATCACAGTGTGAGTATGATACTCTCCTAATTTAGGGAAGGCTCCCCCTTTTCTACTAACTAACTAAAACTAATATGGGTATAATAGCAACCTTTCCTCTTTTTTTAGGAAAGATTATATTCTTTTCTCCTCACAAAAAAGTAACAACAATCTTTAAGAGAACTATTACAGCAATCTGAAATGAAATCGAGAGAGAGGAAATGAAGTTTCCTGAAAGCACAAAGACTTCCGTCACCTCCTCCGGGACGGGAAAACAATCACCAAGCACAAGGACTTGAGTATCTGAAATCCTATTTACCCTTTTAGAATGATTACCTAAGAACAGTATACAACATATAACAACACAAAGTTTGCAAGTATGGTGCACCTATGAATTACTTCAAAAGGGAATTATTACATGCACAAAGACTTGCAATTCTTCTCAATTCCTAATTACAAATTACTAATTAATCTTCAATATTTACAGCACAACGTTTGCAGATATTTAAAGTGAAGCTCTCTTCAACAATCTTCTACAACCTTCAAATAATCACAAGGAAATGCCCCAAAATGACATAAGAACACAATGGATACAAAATAGAATCTCAACACAAAGTCTGAAATTCCAACTCCTTGATATTATTTGAAAGGGAACAATTTATAACTATAAAGCTCAATGTCTTTATGAGTACAAAAATCTGCAGAATTTACTTTCTTGTCTAAAGATGATTTTTACAATGGACCCCCTCAAGTATATATAGGAGAGGAGTCATGAGAAAAAGGTGGGAGGATCCCAACTAACTTGAGAAATTCTCTCAATCACTATGACTTATTCCAACTACAATCCTAATCTAACTCAACTTGTAGTTGCCTTACATGTAATTACATTTTACAAAAATGCAAGTGGAAGGAACACTCACAATTACAAAGTTTGTTTTTACATGTAACTTGTCGAAAACAAAATACATTAAATAAAGATAAAGTATCATGAGACACTTTTTATTCCATTTCATTTCTAGCTTTGAAGGACTGGAAATTGCTAATAGTTCTTTGCAACTCATCAGGATCAGGACCCGATGTATTCCTGGCAACTACAGCAGTCTTAAGAATCATCTCAAAATACCTCATTCTTGCCTCTTTGTGTTCTTCAAGGACAATTTGCATTTATTCAGGTGTTTGTTGTCATACTTAGACTTCATTTTCTTGTTTGGAGTTGATGCTGGTTCTTCTATCATCGAACAAGAATGTGAAACACTGTGATGAAAACTCAGAAGAGTAAGAACATCTTCAGTAGCTATTGATGATTCGATGATGCCAAATACTTAAAAATCAATGGTTCTATCAAAACTTGCATGGGTATTTATCTTGCAATAACTTGGAATGATTCAAAGATGCTTTGCGGATATGCGTTGGACAGCGATGGGAAGGAAATCGGATCTGGGAAGGTCGACTACAAGTTGAGATATTACAAGCTTTACTTGTAATCGGATCTCTAAGACCTGATTGCAAGCAAAGAGCATCTTGAAAGTAAGGCAAGGTGTATAATGGTTGCCAAGTTTGATGAAGCTTCTTACTTGCGGTTTGGTCTCTAAAACCCGATTGCAAGCAAATGAAAGGAATTTATAAACGTTCTCCTACTTGCAGTCGGGTCTTGAGAACCCGATTGCAAGCAACCAAAGAGGGGAAAAAACATCTTCTTACTAACTTGCAGTCGGGTCTCAAAGACCCAATTACAAGCATGTGAACAAAACGTCTCATAGAAACGACTTGCAAATGAAACTTCATGGAAGGCGAATATAAGCCAAGAAGGGAAGGACACGAAGATGAAGCCATGCAAAAGAAATAAGCATCTAAAAATGAAAACTAAAACCAAGAAGACTCCCCTTTGAGCACAAAGAGCTTGACAGTAAATGTTCTCCTCTAGAAATGCAAAAATAAAATGAAGAAATCAGTTTTGCAAAGACACGCCATCACTTGAAATGCAGAAATAAACCCATGGTCGGGTCTTATAAATTATATAGCAAGTGTTTTAAATTGAATTGACTTTCACTAGCTTGAAATCGGGTCTTGAAAGACCCATTACAAGTTAGATAATGCATATCACTTAAAATCGGGTTTGTAAAGACCAATTAGAAGTGACTTTTTGAAACATAAGATTCCTTGGTAACTTGGAATCGGACTCCCAAGGACCGATTACAAGTAACTAAAAAACTTAAATGCCTTCACTTGAAATCGAACCTTAAAGACTCGATTACAAGTAGCATTTATAATTGAAAGTGTTAAAATTATCTTATATGAAGTCGGTTCTCAAGGACCTGATTGCAAGTGAAAACAACACTTGTAATTTGGCATTCAATACCCCCAACTTGCAATGAGGCGTTCAAAACCTGATTTGAAAAAGAAAAGGCAGAAAACATGACCAAAAAGACATCCAAACTAATTCAAAAAGGATCAAAATTGCTTAAAAGCTTAAAGATTATACAAGGCACAATTTTCCCTTGAAAGATGTGCATTATAGAAACCAAAATAGGAATTTTTAAAGAAAAATTCGTATAGGTTGTCCAGTTTTTGCTTTACAAAAACTGAGGACAACATATCTTGAATTGCACTTTAAGGAGTTAGCTCAACTTAAGCAATGGGGTTCTGTTGATCCATACATTGTTGATTTTGAGTGGTTGTTAGTTATGGTAATTGATATTTCGGAGAGAAGGCTGATTGTGTTGTTCATGGATGGGCTAGTAGACCCGTTGAGAGGATGGATTAAGGCACTAAGTCCACCCACACTTCAGTATGCAATAAAGAAAGCAAGAGACATAGAGTCCTCCACTCAAAAAGCAAATTTCAGTCAAAAGGATTCACACATAAGAAGGATAAGGATATGAAATATTTTTAGAAAGATTCTAATCAGTCCAAAAATGTGTCTACTAGGTTCGATAATGACCAACTAAATGAGCTCAGAAGGAAAAAATTATATTTTAGTGTAGGGAACCATGGGATCCATCTCATAAATGTGTTGTTAAGGCAAAAGCTAAGCAGATTGAGTACTTTTCAGCTTATGAATCAGCCTCAGAAAAATCAGACAAGTGAGTTGATTCAAGAGAAAGTGAAGAAGAAAGTTCAACTGAAGAATCTGATAAGGAGAAAGGTTGTGAAGGTATAATTGCTCAATTTTCTAGCTTTTAGAAAGTTGGTTCTGTTAGAGTTTGGGGAGTATTATGTGGACAATACATAGTGACTCTCATTGATATAGATGCCACACATAATTTTATTGATGAGGGGGTTGTAGCTAGAAGGGGAATCAAAACAGAAGATTGTGATGGTTTCAAAGTGATGGTAGCTGATGGATTCACCCTCACATGTACGAGAAATATTCCAAACTTGAGTATTCAGTTGGGTGAGTACGAGGTTAGAGATGACTTCTATTTGGTGAGCATAGGAGATACATATGCGGTCCTTGATACGCAGTGGCTACGTTCAATTGGGGAGCTTTATATGAATTTGCAAACCATGGAAATGAAATTTGAAGTGGGTGGTAAGAGGATCATATTTAGAGGCATTACAAATGGCGGGCCAAGAATAGTCTCTTTCAAAAGAATGGAGAGACTCATTAGACATGACTAGGTAGAGTGGAAGGCAAAATGCATTATCATGCCCACAGTTACAAAGCAACAGAAGAGGAGTTACCATCTTGATGTGGACGTTGTTTTTTCTAAGCACAACAAAGTCTTTTGTAGCATACCTCCTGGGAGACCTCCAAATTAAAGCATTGAACATGCCATAGAGTTGGAGGAGGATGCGAAACCGGTTATCACTACCCTTTATAGGCATCTAAAGAGGCACAAAGATGAGATAGAGAAGGCCATCAAGGAGCTTCTTGTAATGTTCCCCTTTTTGTAGTGATCATATCAGTTGCTCATCAGCCTATTCCAGAGTCCTGTAGGCTCGTGAGGTGAATCAAAGGGTTCCAGTTTTGGAGGTTTTGTGGTCTTTCCTCAGTATTTACTATTTATAGTAAATACTATTCTTGGTAGTCAACAGTTGTCAGTCTTCAACTCATCATGTCCTTTGGAGCAGTTATTCAGAGTTAAGCTTTTGCCTTTGGAAAATATTATTTTGATGAAATTCTTCATTTAAAAGGCAAATTGTTCTAATTTTAAGTTGACCCCTTGGCCTAAGGTGATAACTTAAAGTTGTGTTAAAAGGGGGACTTGAAGGGGGATGCCTCATGGAGGAATTTGATGTTTTTTAATTAAATTACCTCTTGTCTTAAAATGGACGCCATTTTGAGAGGATTAATTCTTTTTCGAAAAGGTAAAATGTGAGATGGCTTTTGGCGTACCATCTGAGGGAATTGAACAGTCATCCCTTTCTCTTTAAAAATGTGGCCTTGCTCTAGCATTTGTTATTTCATGTATATGCTAAACATATGCTGTCAAAATGACTACTCATTTTGCACTTCGAGCAATGCTGAGCTCCTAGTACCTTTCTCAATTTCATGTTTGCAAGATAACTCCTAATTGAATTATTGCTGCTTCTCAATCAGACTAGCAAATAGAGTTCAAAGATGAATTTTTGGAGTGTTTTACCAATTTTGCAGTTGTTGTTTGCACACAGCTGAAAGTCGAATTCACTCACAGTTGAGTGTATGAATTTTGTTTTGTTTTGGGCATTTGGCCAATTCATTCCTAAGGTCTGGGGGACCATCTTCACCAATTTCCAGATTTTAATTTAAACTGTGGATTTTTAAATAGCAAAACCACCCCTCAAAGAGGGCCGTACCTTTCTATATGCATTGGGATTCGTGCCATTAATTATTGCTGGTGTTTTGGAGCTGTTTCTTCATCTCAGCAGGGGCGCCTATCTTCTAGTTGATCATTGCATTTGGTTTCATGCAATTCGGAGGTATTTTGGTTGAGTTATGAGCATTTGATGATTTTCTGTAGTTGCTGATTTATCATTTCTAGAATTGCAGATTTCTGAAACAGAGTTAATTCATTTGCTGTTTCCATCTTTCTTCTTCATTTCTCATTATGTTTTGACATGGAAACATTGTATAACTTGGTGCTTGAAAAAATGGTGAAAAACATTGTAATTTGCAGCTTTCTTATTTGTACAAACTGTTAACAGTAGTACTATTTCAGTTTTAACATTGTTGCATTATCTAGTTAATTTCACATTAAGCACCCCTGGATGGTATACCACTAGTGAGGATAAATCGATTTGTAATCTCTTTCATACCCACTTTCAAGTGGTGAATCCCCACTCTTTAATGGATGCCTGCCGCAACAGAAGAAGTATTTTAAATTTTAATCTTTCCCCCCCATTATTTGGTGGTAGCATGCAAAGTTCCTTTGGCTGGTTATCCGCCTTTGTTACATTTCAATTCAACATTAGTACTCCACCATATGTTAGCACCTTGCCTGTCAAAGGATCTTGAGTGCACATTCTTGTTGTTGAGTTTAATCTCTTTTTCAGTGTAATGTTTGTAATATTTGATTCAGTAGATCCTAGGGATCCTCTGACCATATGCCCGCCTCTCCTCCTTAAGTGGTTTTAGGGCGCATTCTTGGTTAGAGTTCTTTCATGCACGTTTTGGGTTATGCTAACCTTAACGGGTGCTTGATTACATTGTAAATGTTCATTAAAAATCAAAAAAATTGAGTATATTTCAGTGGTATCAGAGCCGAAGTTCTTGCCATCTTGTGTTTTTTAGTCTATCAGTTGACAGATGAGTGATAGAGAAACCAGATACTTCATCAGAAATCAGGCCAGATCTCAGATACAGTTTCCGCCAGTGCTAGAAGCAGATACATTGTCAGAAGCCTTGAGAGAAACGGGTAAAACAGTTGAAAGTATGTCAAAAGGACCCCGCCTTTCAATGGAAGAAAAAGATACCCAAACAGAAAAGAAGTTTGACAAGATGTTAGACATGATGGCAGGTTTGCTAGCTAGATTGGATCCGAAAGCTAGTCAAAACACTATTCAGCCCCAACATAATCAAGTTGGTGAAAACCGTGGTAACAGTGTTGTTAATGAAACTCATGGTTCTGACGGTCATAATGGTTCAGCGGTAAATGGAAGGGATAGAACTGTTGGACAACATGTCACAATCACAAGAGGATCTTCATCTAGACCTCTTCTTCCTACATTCACTCCGAGAGATGAACCACCACCTGAAGCTGGGTTACCTTTTGCTGATGATGCTAGGCAAGCATAAATGGAGTACATCTCTTTACCCCTTGATATGAGAGATGCATGGACCTTTGATCAATTCATGAATCAAAGGAGTAGAAGGAATGGTGGAAGGAATGAACATCGTCCTCCAATGAATCATAGAAATGATTTTCAACAAGCATTGGGTAAGATTACCTTGGACCACTTTGATGGAAGTAATAAGTGTGCAGCCAGAGCGTGGGTGTAGAAATTGGATAATTATCTTTCACTTAGACCAATGGCAGAGGAAGATGCAATTAAGTTTGCCACATTACACTTAGATGGAGTGGCTCACGAATGGTGGACTCACAGTTTGGTTACTCTTGGCCATTACCTCATCCATACCTATGAAGATTTTACCAATAAATTGATTGAAAGATTTGATACCAAAGATCCTGAGCTGAGTTTTCGAGAATTGGCACAGTTGAAACAACATGGATCTTTAGAAACTTATGTTGCTGATTTTCAAAGGTTGTCAGTAATGGTGCCTAACATTACTGAAAGAAGACTTGTGGTATTATTTGCGGAAGGTTTAATGGAGCCTTTGAAGGGATGGGTCAAAGCCTTTGATCCAACGTCATTGGATGAAGCAATCAAGAAAGCAAGGAGCATGGAGTTGGCTGCTCCAAGGCCAAAATTTCAGTCCAAACCTTTCAAAAAGGATAAGAAGAAGTTCCCTCCAAGTCAGCCCAACAAGTATCCACAAAGGATATCTAATGAACTTCGTGATCAACTTAGAAAAGAAGGAGTTTGCTATACTTGTTGTGAACCTTGGACAAAAGGTCACCGTTGCTATGGGAAAGGTAAAACACATCAAATGGAGGCCTATTCTGATTATGGATCAGAATCTGATCCGTATGATCAACAGTATGAAACAACAAATAGTGAAGGAGAAGAAGCTCCAGAAGAGGAACCAAAAGTTGGAGATGGTAGTGCTTTTGCCCAACTGTCTAGTTTCCAAAAGAATGAATCCTTTCGAGTTTGTGGAGTGGTTAGTTCTCAAAGGATTGTTGCTCTAATTGATACAGGAGCAACTCATAATTTCATTGATGAAGGTCTAGTTACCAAAAGAGGACTGAAAACCGAAGAGTTTGAAGGATTCAAAGTAATGGTAGCAGATGGATTTACCATATCTTGCACAAAGAAAATTCCTAATCTTTCCATGCAATTGGGAAATAATGAGGTGAAGGATGACTTCTATGTTGTTGGCATTGGAGATACCGATGCTATTTTGGGAATACAATGGCTGCGATCTCTTGTAGAGATCACCTTGAATTTGCAAACCATGGAATTGAAATTCCAAGCTGATGGGAAGAAGGTTGTCTTGAGAGGGATGTCCAATGGAGGTCCTCGAATTGTGTCCTTGAAAAGAATGGAGAGGCTGACCCGTCATGATCAAGTTGAATGGGCAGCAAAATGTATGATCTTACCAGCTGATCCAGTTGAAGAGAAAAGGCAGTGTCTGCCTGATATTCAAGCTCTACTTTCTAAGAAGAGCAAGGTTTTTGGTGATTTACCTTCGAGAAGACCACCGGAAAGGGGGTGTGAGCATGTGATTGAGCTAGAAGAGGGTGCAAAGCTGGTCATCACTACTCCATACCGTTATCCAAAGAAGTAGAAAGATGAGATAGAAAAGACTACCAAAGAACTTCTAGAGGTAGGGTTCATTCGGCCAAGCAAAAGCCCTTTTGCTTTAGCAGTAGTGTTCGTTAAAAAGAAAGATGGTACAATGTGTATGTGTGTTGATTATCGCGCATTGAATCAAAAACCCATGAAGAATAGATACCCTATTCCGTTGATAGATGAGCTTATTGATGAACTTCATGGGGCTATGTATTTCTCGAAGATTGATCTTCGATCCGGTTACCATCAAATAAGGATGAGACAAGGAGATGTTGAGAAAACTGCTTTTAGATGCCACTATGGGCATTTTGAATTCCTTGTCATGCCATTCGGTTTGACTAACACTCCAACAACATTTCAATCTTGTATGAACAAGACTTTCAGGCACCAGTTGAGGAAGTTTGTGCTTATCTTCTTTGACGATATTCTCATTTTCAGTAAGTCTTGGGAGTAGCACCTTAAGCACTTGGAAGAAGTGCTTAGCATTTTGGAGGCAGAATGCATGTTTGCTAAAGAATCAAATGTGAGTTTGGGATGACAGAGCTTCTCTATCTCGGACACATTATCAATTCTAAGGGGGTCAAATTTGATCCTGAGAAGATTAGAGCCATTATTGATTGGCCACCTCCAAAAAATGTCACTTGAAGGGATTTTTGGGCTTGTGTGGTTTTTATAGAAGGTTTGTCAAGGGGTATTCTCACATGGCGGCCCCTCTTACATATCTCACTAAAAAGGGAGCTTTTCTATGGACAGATAAGGCACAAGGAGTGTTTGATAAATTCAAGCAAATTATGAGCTCATGTCCAATATTAGCTTTGCCTGATTTCAAAAATCCCTTTGAATTGCAATGTGACGCTTCAGGTGAAGGGGTTGGAGCTGTTCTCATGCAAGACAAACACCCTATTGTCTTCGAGAGCAGAAAATTGAGAGGAGCAAAAAAGTTATATTCAATTTATGACAAAGAGATGTTTGCCATTATGCATGCTTTGTCCAAATTCCGCTAATACTTGGTGGGAAGTAAATTTGTGGTTAAGATTGATCATAATAGTCTTAAACATTACATGCGCTAGAAAGATTTGAATGAAAGGCAACAAAAGTGGGTAAGCAAACTTCAGGCCTATGACTTCGATATTGAGTATGTCAAGGGAAAGAACAATGTAGTTGCAGACGCTTTATCCAGAAGACCTCATTTGCAGTCACTATGTGAGCTTTCAGCAGATTGGAAAGAGTTGATTGCTGCTGATTATGCAGAAAATCAGTTCACAACGAACATTATAGAAGGTTATTTGATTGATGAAAGGTATAGTTTGGTTGATGGTTTGATTATGTATAAGGGTAGAGTCTTTTTGGTACCTGAATCCAAGCTTAAGAAGAAGATTTTTCAGTCATTCCATGATGTGCCTCTTGCTGGTCATCAAGGCATGTTCAAGACTTATAAGCAGATAAGAGAAAGGTTTGCTTGGAAAGGGATGAAGGAAGAGGTCATGAACTACATAAGGGAATGTTCTACTTGTCAAAGGAATAAAAATGAACATTCTTTTCCAGTTGGTTTATTGCAGCCCTTGCCGATTCCAAATCAGAAATGGGAAAACATTGCTATGGACTTCATCATTGGTTTACCCAAGGTGCAAGGCTGTGATTGTATTTATGTTGTGGTGGATAGATTAACTAAATATGCTCATTTCTATGCTATCACTACTTCATTTACAACAAATCAAGTAGCTGAGTTGTTCTTTAGAGAAGTTTTCCGTTTGCATGGTTTGCCTAAGACCATTGTCAGTGATAGGGACAACAAATTCCTAAGTGTATTTTGGCAAGAGATATTCAGGTTGAGTGGTATAGTGCTCACTCCAAGCACTAGTTATCACCCGCAAACGGATGTGCAATCTGAGATTGTCAACAAATGGTTAGAAGGCTACCTCAGAAATTATGTTTTAGGGTAGCAAAGGGCTTGGGTTAAGTGGCTTCATTGGGGGAGTTTTGTTACAACTCTGCTTATCACATGTCAATTAAGATGTCTTCTTTTATGGCTCTCTATGGGTATGATGCTCCTAACTTTGTCGATTTGGTATTTGATGATAGTAGAGCTCCCAAGGCGAAGGATATGCTTCAACACAATGAAGACATCTTGAAGTCATTAAAAGAAAATCTGCAGCAAGCTCAAAATCAGCAGAAGTTATATGCTGATCAGCAGCGTGTTGAACGTTCTTTTGAAGTGGGAGACATGGTTTATTTGAGACTTCAACCCTACAGACAGTCTTCCCTCAAAAAGAATGGTGCGGAAAAATTAAAGCCACTTTTCTATGGTCCATTTAAAGTCACCAAAAGGATTGGTGAAGTGGCGTATGAGTTGGAACTTCCAGCGGACAGCAAAGTTCACAATGTTTTTCATGTGTCCCGCCTCAAGAAGGCACTTGGGCACAATGTGGTGGCTACTTCAGAGTTACCTCCCTTAGATGAAGAAGGGCAGTTGGTGTTGCTTCCACAAGAGATCCTTGACAGTAGGGAGCGATCCTTGAGGAGGCGAACAATCAAGGAGTATTTGGTAAGATGGAAAAACTTGCCTATTGAAGATGCTACATGAGAAGGTGAACATATTTTGCAGCATCCAGCTTTGCAGTTGCTTGAGGACAAGCAATCTCGAGGGGGGCGGACTGTAATGTTCCCCTTTTTGCAGTGATCATATCAGTTGCTCATCAGCCTATTCCGGAGTCCTGTAGGCTCGTGAGGTTAATCAAAGGGTTCCAGTTTTGGAGGTTTTGTGGTCTTTCCTCAGTATTTACTATTTATAGTAAAAACTTTTTTTGGCAGTCAGCAGTTGTCAGTCTTCAACTCATCATGTCCTTTGGAGCAGTTATTTAGAGTTAAGCTTTGGCCTTTGGAAAATATTATTTTGATGAAATTCTTCATTTAAAAGGCAAATTGTTCTAATTTTAAGTTGACCCCTTGGCCTAAGGTGATAACTTAAAGTTGTGTTAAAAGGGGGACTTGAAGGGGGACGCCTCATGGAGGAATTTGATGTTTTTTTATTAAATTACCTCTTGTCTTAAAATGGAAGCCATTTTGAGAGGATTAATTCTTTTTCGAAAAGGTAAAATGTGAGATGGCTTTTGGCATACCATCTGAGGGAATTGAACAGTCATCCCTTTCTCTTTAAAAGTGTGGCCTTGCTCCAGCATTTGTTATCTCATGTATATGCTAAACTTATGTTGTCGAAATGACTACTCATTTTGCACTTCGAGGAATGATGACCTCCTAGTACCTTTCTCAATTTCGTGTTTGCAAGATAACACCTAATTGAATTATTGCTGCTTGTCAATCAGACTATTAGATAGAGTTCAAAGATGAATTTTTGGAGTGTTTTACCAGTTTTGCAGTTGCTGTTTGCACACAGCTGAAAGTCGAATTCACTCACAGCTGAGTGTATGAATTTTGTTTTGTTTTGGGCATTTGGCCAATTCATTCCTAAGGTTTGGGCGACCATCTTCACCAATTTCCAGATTTTAATTTGAAGTGTGGATTTTTAAATAGCAAAATCGCCCCTCAAGGAGGGCCGTACCTTTTTGTATGCATTGGGATTCATGCCATTAATTATTGCTGGTGTTTTGGAGTTGTTTCTTCATCTCAGTAGGGGCGCTTATCTTCTAGTTGATCATTGCACTTGGTTTCACGCAATTTAGAGGTATTTTGGTTGAGTTATGAGCATTTGATGATTTTCTGTAGTTGCTGATTTATCATTTCCAGAATTGTAGATTTCTGAAACAGAGTTAATTCATTTGCTGTTTCCATCTTTCTTCTTCATTTCTCATTATGTTCTGACATGGAAACATTGTATAACTTGGTGCTTGAAAAAATGGTGAAAAACATTGTAATTTGCAGCTTTCTTATTTGTACAAACTGTTAACAGTAGTACTGTTTCAGTTTTAACATTGTTGCATTATCTAGTTAATTTCACATTAAGCACCCCTGGATGGTATACCGCCAATGAGGATAAATTGATTGTAATCTCTTTCATACACTAAAACTGAAATAAGGAAGGGAATGAGAATATGGAGAAATAAGGAAGGTTTCAACAGCAGATCAAAGCAGAATAAAGGTAAGCATTTTCTGAACTCCAAATGATTAGTTGGTAATCATATTAAGGATGTTGATAGGGATCTTAGTAGGTATCTTTCATTTAAATATGCAATGATAAAAGCTTATTGTATGTAGAGAATGGAATTGTTCAATGCAGTAGGAATTTAGTTGTTTTGACAATTGAATTTAAATAATACTTGAAGATCAATATATATGTTTAATACGTTATGATTAATAAATATGTTATATTTTAATAAATATGTCGTTGATACAAATGATCTTCATTTAGTTGATATTTATTAATGTTATTTTGAGTAATAAATGCTATTACTTATTATTATAACATTACTAATATGTTATTGACAACTAATTGTTTTTTTGAGCTTTCAGATGAATTGGAAACTATCTAATAGGCCTAGTTATACCCTTTTTTTACGAGATATAAAGAAAATGAAATAGAGAAAATTGCTCTCTAGTTCGAGTTATTTCAAGTAATAACTTGGGCGAACTCCCTATTAATTCAATACCATAGAATCACTGATGATTATTCTAAACAATTCATCATATATAGAGTAGAATAAGGTCTATTAATCCTTTTTAATACTTATAAAAGTATACATGCTAGGAACCAGATTTGAACTGGTGACACAAGGATTTTCAGTCCTCTGCTCTACCAACTGAGCTATCCCGGCTGTTCCCCTATGCATCATACTAGCATAGTAACCAAACTCTTGTCAACTAAAAACAAAAAGCTAAAAGTCAGCATTTGAAAGAGTAGAAACAACGATGCAAATAAAAACATACATATATAATTGAAAGAGACAAATCATCATATAATTTGATGAAGATATTTCCATCTGTACAACATTTTGGAGCTAGAAAGGAAAATTTGTTGCTCGTTCCGCACCTATTTATGTCTTTACCAAAAGACAAAAGGAGATATCAACGTCGTTTCCTCCATTCAAAAGAAAATGGTAGAATCTTAGAGAACCAAGGAACAATAAGTTGGGAAAGTCCTTCGGAGAAGGAATTAAATAACATTGAATGGGAGATTGATTCATCTTTTAATTCGATTCAAAAGGAATATTGGGAACATGAAAAGCTTAATGAATGGAGGAAATCGGTACTTATTAAAAACTCAAGTATTGATATTGAGGCAATAGAAAGCAAAATTGAACAACTAGAAAAGAATTTAGTTCAAACAGAAGAATTAGATTTCTCTTCAAAATCAGAATCAGAATTAAAATTAGAAGCATACATAATTGCAGAGAGGAAAGAAAGAGTTAAAGAAATCGAACGCTATAAAGAAGAAAAACAAAATATAAAAAAAAAAATGGATAAATGGGACGAAATATGGGAAAACCGAGAATTGATAATGGAACAAGAAATTGAACAAAAAGAATCAGATCGAACAAGAGAATCTTCTTCCTTCTCAGAGTCGGAATTTTTTAAAGGATTCTTTGATGATTTGTCAATAGATGAATCATGTATAAGTATTAATTATACCAAGAAACCTAGTGAAAAATTCAAATTGTTGAAAGGGCGACAAGATGCTTTTCAATATTTTAGGGGATTAGAAAAAAAGAGAATAGTTGATCTATGGAGGGTGAAAACATTTCTTAAGAATCCTTCTGTAAACTATGATATTTTATCAGATAGGCAGCACAATAAGAAGAGTTTTCAAAATTAGTTATATATATATAATAATTAGTTGTCAATAACATATTAGTAATGTTATAATAATAAGTAATAGCATTTATTACTCAAAACATTAATAAATATCAACTAAATGAAGATCATTTGTATGAACAATATATTTATTAAAATATAACATATTTATTAAAATATAACATATTTATTAATCATTTGTATGTATGTATAATTTATGATTGTTCAATAATGATGCTTGTAGCAATTATTGATCCCTATAAGTAATAATGACTATGCATTCACTATGATGATAGATGGTATAATAGAATCCCATCTATGAGATCTTGAAAGACGTTTAATAACTTCCCTAATGTACTTATGAAATATATTATTGAGGAATCATTCATAGTGAGTGATAAAAAGGGAATAAATAATCCTTTGACAAGAATGAAATATTTATATCCTCTTTGATCTTATTAGATATTATCACTGAAACATATTGATCTCTAAAACTTCTAATGTCTCTTTGAGAAACACTTTGAATGCAAGATCCGAGTTTAAATGCTTCCACTAAAAGGGGATATTACACAACTCCATTTACTATCACTGTGAAAAGGTTAGAAATCTTGCATAGTCTAATGTTTGTAACTTGCTGTCACAACAACAATTTTAATACAAAATGTTCCATTACTTCTGCTATTACAGTTTGCATCTAATGATTACTTGCTATGATTTTTAAGTTTGAACATTGTTATTCATTTGTAAATATGAGTACGTTAACTCTTCATCTCAATGAACTCAGAAACATGGCAATGAAACATTAATTCTGTCAAGGATGCAAAATATTGGATGAAATGTCTTTTTACTGAATATTGGAAAGGAAGTTTAAAAAAAAAAGAAGGAAAGTAGGGTGATCACTACACTTAGGTATAGGGAAAATCCATTTTACCCACCTCTCTAGTGCTGCCTGCACCTATGAGTTTCAACTACTTGAGAATCACGTGCATGAAGCAAAGAGTCAAAATTGAAGGCCAACCATTGACAAGGGTCATTGCATTTCTTTGTCAAAATTCAAGGCATGCTCCCTGGGATTTAAGGCAAAAAGGCAGCAATCTTTCTCCCACAAAGTAGCTCAAGTTGTCTAATTAGCCACATTGCATCCCATCTGAGGGCATATGAGGAATGGAATCCATTCTTTAGTGTTTTCACTTGCAAATACTCTCGGCAGTAAATGTTTGTTGCATGAGGCCTTCTAAGTGCAATTAAAGGGTGTTTTCAGGTTAATTGGCAACAAGGATCCTTCCTTACTGATCTAACGTCATTCAAAGCTAAGCGATCACATCAAGCAAGAAACACAACCACTATTTTAAAATTCCTTCATGGACCTAGGTATAGGGAAAATCAAGTGTTGGATCAAATTTAGAGTTGGAAGATTCATTGCCGATCTTGGACATCTTCTTTCAGTACCTCAAGAGGTGTCTTCGGTAAAAGACTCAATGGACTTGCTAATGAAGTTTTATTCCTCTTTCGCTTTGCCTTCAATAGCTTTTCATAGTAAAAGTGAACAACCAGGAGTTGAACATTTGATAGTAGTAAATGAGTTGAGGCCACATTTGGATACATCTTGTTGTACCCATACAAAATTGTAATGTCCCCATTTTTAGCACTGCACTTCTCAGTGATTGATGGCCTATCCCTGGGGTGTTGTCGGTTAGTCAGAGGCAGAATTAGGGTTTTCGACTGTTTGGTGGGTTCTCTTGAGGATTCAGGGTTCTGCTTGTTGGAGTTTGGGTGTTTGGATTCTGGATTCCTTCTGGGTTTTCAGAAAGCTTCGCAATGGTGGCGTATGCAATGCATTCTGAGCAACTTCTTGAAAATACTATTTTTAGTAAATTCTATATTTAGCAGTGGTCCAGTCAGCACCAGCTTAGTCAACTTTCCTTCACTTGCAGTTCATTGGGTGATCCTGATTTTTGGCTTAAGAGGTTCATTTTGGAGAAATAAGTTATTTAAAGTCAATAATGTTTTATTTTATAAAATAACCCCTTGTCCTAGTAATATGACTTTAAGTCATTTTAAAGAAGGGGACTTTGAGGGTTATTCTCTCATGAGGAACATATTGCGATTTTTCCTAAAGTTAATTGCTCAAATGGAATTGGACGCCAACTTTTGGAGAAAAAATAATTTTAAATTAAAGGAAAATTGCCTTTATGAAAAGGGACGCCATCTTGAAGGAAGACTTGGTCAAGTCAAAACCCTAAAAGCATCTTGTGGAGTGGGCGCACCTTCTAGAAGCATCTGGAAGTGTCTTCTCAAAATTATAAAAGGAAGCCTTGGGTCTTCATTTGATGATCTTATGTTTGGAATATTGTTATGCTGCCGAAATGGTGCTGGATTGCTTCGAGGAATGAATGCCTCCTAGCCTTGGCTCGACTTCTTGCTTGAAAGACAGCAACTAGTGGAGAGTTAGATTGTAGTTGAGTGAGATTTGTAGTGAGATTTTGCATTGTAGAAGTTGTTTTGCATTTGTAGTTCGGTTTCTTGCATTTTAATCAAAATCTGGAGTTGCTGATTTTTGTATTGCAGATTGAAGTTTATACTCATAAGTCTTTGGGCGAATTTATTTTGGTTCTGGGTAGTTTACCCATGCATTTGCTAGCCTTGGGCGCCCCTCTATGCCAAGTTGCAGATTTTTTAGAGGTGTCTTGGATTTTATCTTGTTGGTAGAACATTTCTTGAGCCTGTACCATTCTGTTTTGCCTGGCAAGTGTTTAGAAAAAAAAATACTTCAATTTTTCAGTTGTTTCTTTGTCTAGTCTTCATCGTCATCAACCTAGCTTTCGTTTGCATCAAGTCTCATGCCATTCTGGCAAGTATTGAGTGAGTTGTGAGCATTTTAGTGGATTCTAGGGTTGCTGGTTATGCATATTAAGTTGCTGTTCTGTCATATCAGCTTGCGTAAAGTCTATCTTTTGAGTTGGGTTTGGGTTGAAAGTCTTTGTGATCATTGAGGAGACATTATACTATATTGCAGCATGGTTAGACTTTCTTATTCGATGTATTTGACAAGCAAATCTCTAATTATTGTAAGCTGAACAGTAGTACTGTCAGCATTTCTCTTAATCTTACTTTACATTTTGAAGCTGCATTGTATTTCTGTATATCTCCGCCATATGGTCGCCTCATTTCCACTCTGGAATTGGGTAGCACATACTTGGTGTTGAGTTTACTTTCAGCATAGTTAGCATCTCCGTCATATGGTAGCTCCCATTCCATCTTGGTTTGGAAAGCACATTCTTGACGTTGAGTTCCTTTCTGTATTTAGAGAAGAAGATCCTCTGACCATATGCTCGCCATCATCGGCGCCATCCTTGGTTAGAGTTGCTTTTTGCATAAGCAGTTTAATTCAGATCCTCTGACCAATGCTCACACCTTGCCCACATCGGGATCCTGGTGTACATTCTGGTTAGAGTTGCTTTCTGCACGTTTTGGTTTATCTTCTAACCTTAACGGGTGCTTTGTTTGAAATCTGTTAATTGAAAAAAATCAAAAAAAAAATTGGCTTGGTATATTCCAAAAATTGACACAAAATTTTTAGTGTCAAGTTTCAATTCTAAAATCTTTTCTTTTCATCCATTGAAATGGTTGTATCTCAATGCTTTGTCCAATTGGTCTATGTTGTTTTGTTGTCTTTTTCGGTCTTAATGCAGGTAAAATGGAAAGAATTTTGAAACACTTTCATAAAAGTAGGAAATAGAGACCAATCCAAGATAAAGAGACATGTGAATAGCTACATGGAAGATGCTCTAGTTAGTGAATATGAACCGAGTCTAAAATTTGCAAGTCATGATTTGTGAGCATTACACACATAAGTGTTTGCAAGTATTAAGAATGAAGCAAGTCAAAACTCAACAAATTTAGTGATTAGATGTGCACCTAGCAATTAACAATCATCTATATCTACAAATAGTGACAATAAATAGCTACCAAATGTTGTAGTATTTTCTAGGTTGATGATTCCCTAAGTTGAATTGAATTTGCCAATAAAAGAGTGTAAGTTAGTTATTAGAGTTGCAACCTTTGATGAATACTTTTTACATAACTAGAACAAGGCATTGACCTATTGAGAATTATAGTGTACTTGGTGCTCAATTATCTACTAAATGCACCAAAGTGCCCTTTATGATGCCTATGTTTTTTTAATAATACTTCCTATAATTAGATAGCAGAGAAAACTAAAAAAATTAATCAAGTCATCTTTGAAGGTTACAATATTTCCAGAATGTAAGAACTAACCATTTTCCAATTTAAAAAAATAAAAAATTGGGGATACCGCAATAGTTTTTGGTTTAAGTTTGGATTTTATAACTTTTTATGTCTGCACTAGTCTTGCTATCTGAGGATGTAAGAATAAAAGTTATAAATGATACAAGCTCTCTATTGGAAAGAAAGTGATTTAATAAGAGCATACTAGTATTTATTTTAAAACTTTGCTTGTATGCAGAGTTTCCAAATTAGCTTATGTGTGATTATCATAATAGTTGCATTAGATTTATATTTTATTTGCAATTATTGTGGCCAACCATGCTTCCCTTCTTATCCTGCCAAATGCAATAAAAAATCTCCTTTAGTGGGGGACATGATGAATAGATGATTGTCATATATAATTGTGACTCGGAGACCATTTAATATGATCTTTTTGGAATTCTTTCCTGTTTAAAATCATTTCTATCAGGTCAGATTCTTTAGGCTTAACAAAGCTGGTATAACCAATGCTGATGCTTTTCTGATAAGTGTTACTTCTTTCCTCGTAAGCCATGAATCCTTTGCAGTTTTTGAAAAAAAAATCTGGTTTTGAGGAAAGCATGAACAACAATAAAGTGTTTCTTGGTTTTTATGCTCATACATGTCACATGCTTGTGAAGTTATTGATTTATTTGGACTAATTTGTAACATTCAGCAAAATGACAGATGTTTTTGTATGAGCAATGATGCTATTAGGTGTAGTTCTAATGTTACTTATTTCTCCAAATTGTAGCCTAATGAACATGACCATGGTGGGAAGGATGCTGTAGCCAAGTATCTGGCATCACAAGTTGATTGGATTTCTGTAAGTTTACCTCTCTTACATAATTTCTTGTACTCTTTACTGATTTATTGAATACAGCTCCTTTCTGAGAAGCATTGATAACTTTTATTGTAGATCCACAACGTTTATCACACAAGCTCATTAACTTGTGTATCATAGTTGCCAATGATATCTTTTTATGTACTTACACGCATGTTTGTGTGTTTTTGGCTTTCCTTTTTTGCACAAAGCCACATAGATATATAATAACATTAATACTTGGTAATAGATGTGGCAAATTCTATTTAATTTTACACAACAAAATTCAACAGTTGCTAATTAAGAAAGCATCAAAAATAAAAAAATAATTAGTAGAGTAAGAAAGTGTGTCATTTGAGTACAAAGCTCATGAATTTTATCTGTACAAGGTTTTTTTAGAACAAATTCCTCTATATGCTCAGTTAGAACCTAATGTGATATTTTTCTGAATATAAGCAAGATTGTTGCTCATGTGCAAACCAACTTGACCACTATGATTTTCTTATCAACAAGTTGGAAGTTACTCATCAACAACCAATCCTAACATATAACTATTTTAGCTTTAGTTACCCTATAAACCAGGGTCGAGCTAAGGGCATTGGTAATATAAATTTGATGCTCAATTGATATAAGTCTTTTTCTTCATGTCATATAAGAAGATTTTTTTTCCAAGTTTCTTCCTTTCCTTCAAGATGCTTTGTCCACAAAGTATCAATATATTTTCATCGTTTTCCATCAAGTATACATTGATGTATTGTCTTGTAAATATTTGATTTGCCTTTTGATCATGATATTGATTGCCTTCTCTAGTTTGTTAATGGAATGTTGGAGTAACTAGGAAAATACCTAATAATTAATTAATTATTAGGCACCTTTGACTTTATGCACTTAAGCTAAACTTAGGAATTGCTTTTTTATTATTAAATTGAGCTAATTATAGGTAATGTTGTGTCATTGCATAGAATGATGACACTTGTCACAGTCTAATCTAATCCTCACCTAGGTTTTTTTTCCTTTTCATAAGAATTCATCATTCATTGCAATCAATCAATCAGGTTATTGCATCAATATAGTACTTAGGTTATTGAGCAAATTCATCTTGCTTTTCTCTCTATTTGTGATAGGATAATTTCTTGCAGGTGATTTCTGAGAACTATGGGGTTCACCATCAACTCCAACATGGTATTAGAGCACCATATTTGTGACTTTTTGTCTAAATTTTGAGAGATCTAGCCTCGAGGGAAAAAATGGCTCATGTTGGAGCGAAACGAGCATCATCGTTGGATCTAGAATGGCCAAAAAACTCTAAGATCGCCTATCAATTCACCAAATTTAGAGAAGTTGTAAATAAATAAAAACAAAAATATTTTAGCAGCCAAAAATAACATAGAAATCTGTACGACCGTACGACATTGTGCACACTCGTACACTTCCATTCAACCTCTTGCATGGCGCTAGTACAAAGGTTTTTAAAAAAAATTATCTTTGGTTTTTCATTAATATTTTCCAGAAATCTAAAAAAAAAAGCAAAACAAAAAGGTTTTTTTTCAAACCTTGCACAAGGGTCTGTACCTTGCGTAGGCATGCAACTGACTTTGATAGTTGGTGGTGACATTGTCCCACCGTTTGTTGACCAACGACCTTTTCACCGCCCACAACCTGTGAAGACTCTTGATGACAATTATCAACACTGCTAACGACAACGTTTTGGTCACCTAATGACTTTGCCTCCATCATTGGCGAGATTTATTTCCACCACCAGTGCTCATTCCACAACCGTTGGTGCCCATATTGGGCCCTCCATCTTTCCAGTGGTGAATCCAACCATTGCTAGAGGAATACACTGTAATGTCCCCTTTTTTCCTTGCCGTGGATAGGATTGGTGGTTAGCCTATGACTTTGGTTCCCGTAGGCTAACATGGTGTTAAGGGGACCGTTTGAGGGTGTTTCTTTTGTCCTTCAGTTGGATTTTGGTGTTCTCTCCAGATTTCTTTTGCTTAGTGTCCTGGCTATTGTTTGGAGTGCCTTTCAGAGGTCATTCGAGACGGGTTTACTATTTTTAGTAAGTCACTTGGTCATATTGCTCATACTTACTATTTATAGTAAGTCATTATTGGATCAATTGTCATCATTCCTACGTTCGAAAAATGTGATTGGATCACTCTCTTGAGTTGGCATTGGTTTATTACTGGGAATTAATGATTTAATTATATAATTAAAGCTAATTTGACTTTATTAATATTATTTATTAATGATGACTTTATAATGAGTTAAGTGGCATTTAATAAAGTATTATATTTTAATGATGCTTTATTAAATATTATATTAAAAGTCAAATGTATTAAAAAGCAACAAAAGCAAATAATAATAATATTTTATTATTTGCCCAAGTGGACGTGGCAATTAGAGGAAGTATAAAAAGCAAATTGAATGCTTTTTAAATTATTCCTTCACTCATTGTTATTTTGCAAATTGAGGAGAAGCAACCGTGACAAAAGAGTTGACAGTCAGTCAAGAAGCTCATACTTCTTCTCTTCCCCCTTGGTTGGTATCTCAAGTATTGAAGAGGAAAAAGAAAATGATCTCTTTAGAAGAACTCGATCTTGAAGAGATAGTCCCTCCAAAAGCCAAGGGGAAGAAAAAGGAAAAGGTACATTCCAGGCTCCATGTTGACAAATCTGGTCAAAAGTTTGTAGAGATTGGCATACCGCCTCAAGAGGAAGGAGATGTAAACATGGAAGATTACACTGTAACAAGAGTTCAGCTTGGCAAGGTTACGAATGAAAGTGCAAAGGCAGATGCACAAGTAGTCTTGGATGCGTTGATAGGAAGGCTTGACAAAATGGAGCAAGCCCAAGACATGTACAAGCATAAGGCCGAACGGTATGCAATTGTTTTGAGGAGACTTGCAAACTCTTTAGGAAATATCCAACCCATGGCTATTGAAAACCTAGAAGAACCAGTAGTACAGAAGGCTGAAAAGCTTGCCTCCAAAGGTAAAGCATTGTATGATTTCATTGATGAATTAATACAAGATGGTTCACAGGTAATACTTGCTACTGATTAGAAGGCCACACAAATAGCCCAGCTCAAATTAGAGCTTTATAAGGAGGAAAGTGTTCTTATTCAAGAGAAAAAAGAGATGGAAAAATGCCTATCATTTTGGTCACAAATGAAATAGGCAAAGCTCAATAAATTGGTGCAAGGCGAGGCAATTCCCAACAAGGAAAAATATGTAGAGGTAAGAGAATCACTCAAGCACCGTATTCATGTGATCAAATCTCTTATCGAAGATCTTCACCATGTTCAAGAAGATGTTGAACGACATCGTGCTATCCTTGAGAAGGGAATCAAGGAGTTGCCAGGCAACCTTCTTGAAGAAAACTAGATTTTCCTTCCAGCTAGCGAACTTTCCAAGATCTACAAAGAAGCCGATAAGAAGCAAGTGGAGGATGCGAGTTTTTCCAAAGCCTCCATACATGTCATTTGTGATATATAGCTGACCATTGATAATCTTAACATGCATCTTCATAGGTGCAAGAAAATCCATTCATCCGATAGAAGGTCAATCACAAGAATTCACACCCTTGTGGATTACACAGTCGGCCTAGATGATGCATTCATATAGGAGACCAAGAAGAAGTATGAAGACTTCTGCACCCAAAGCAAGGAACCATGAAGACTCTTGATCTCCAGTGTTGAACTTTTTGATGCTTCCCTTTATGCATCTTGTAAATAGTTTTTGACATCTTAAATGTCTTTTTGACAAATGTAATTACATTGAAAATATGAGATGTAATTTCTCACCTAACTTTCCTAATTTTACTCAACTGATTACCTAGATTAGCTCTTCCCTCTCTTCTATAAATAAGAGGGATTTCCATTGTAATCTTTACCTTTAGTATTTTGCAACGAAGTGCTGCTCTTTTGTGAAACAAACATTGAGACTTTGTGTTCAATTTTGTGAATCTAAATCTGATCAATAAAGAAGGAAGTTGCATACTAGACTTTGTGTTGGAATCAATTCTCTTATGGTTTGAGTAAGATTGGTAGTGATTAGTAGATGAGATCTGAAGGGCTTCGAATAAATTTATGTTAACTTTGTGTTACATTCTTTATTTGAATTTACGTTTATGTTTGGTTAACTATTGTTGGATGATCTACAAGACTTTGTGCTTGTAATTGTTCATGCTGTTTGTGGAATTGTTGTATCTAGAAGACTTTGTGCTCCTAATATGACAAACGGTACATCTCTCACAGATCCATTGGTGAAAAAGCTACGAAACGACTTTATGCCTTCGTGATCTTTCCTTTTCCTTTTTGTTGTTATTATTATCATACTTGGTATCTTTATGCTTTGCTTTGACAAGATAGAGGTATTGGCATTACTGCTTGTTTTTAGTTTAAAGTTATTTTAAATCAGAATTATCAACTGTGAAGCATTGTAAAATATCTTTTCTTAAAAAAGAGAGAAGCATGAATGTAACACACACCCCCCATCTCATAGTTGTAGTGTACATTTTGTGAATATTTGGTTAGTTTTATTTAGCTTCTGTAAGCAGTAAGAAGGGCGCCTCCCCTTTTTGAGAGGAGAGATTATATCTGACACAGCTGTGGTTGAAATCTAGGTTGTGTAATCTATTGAAAAGTTGATTACATAATTTTCACCCAAAACTTTTTGAAGTTGCCGAGTTAAAACTTTTTGAAGTTGCCAAGTTGGAAATTTTTGGTTTTCTGAGTACTTGCTGAGTCTGAGTCTCTGAATTATGGTACAGTGCCATTCAACAACTATTCTCTTTCTTTCTGTAGCTGTATACAGTCATTCAATAGCTGTGAGCTCACTTGTTACAACTGTATGCAGTCACATTTGCTCTCTGTACAACTATATGTAGTCAAACAAAAATTCATGCAATTTTTGGTGTGTGAACATTAGCAGTATGATCCAGGAAATGGTGATGCTTCGATTTAAAGTTGTAGACCAAGTACTGTCTATTTACTTCTTTTTGGTGTTTTCAGGCAGTTGGGAATATCAATGTAAACATACTTATACAATGGAATGGCAAATGTCCTTGTGTCCAATGTGGACCAGGGACTGGCAATTGTAATAAGAAAACTGAAAAAAGTCTTATGTAATATCTTAAAAATAAAAATCATTTCATAGGTATGAAACTAATTCATTTGTTCATTCTTTTCTGTTATTATTTTAATTATGGTGATGAAGAAATATCTGCTTGACTTCTATTCCACCCTCTATAATTGCCATCATAGTTGGTGGCTCTGATT
Organism: Sequoiadendron giganteum; assembly: GCA_007115665.2. Classification (NCBI taxonomy): domain Eukaryota; kingdom Viridiplantae; phylum Streptophyta; class Pinopsida; order Cupressales; family Cupressaceae; genus Sequoiadendron; species Sequoiadendron giganteum. The sequence continues at coordinate 301,614,239 of CM021106.1, read as the reverse complement.
AGTGGAAGTCTGAGTGGATGTTGGAACTGTAACAGGCGATCAAAGTTAGAAGTCAAGGGACCTGAAGTCATTGACTGGGCTAAATTTGTCAATAGGCTGCAGCTGTTGATGGGCTTGAGTTCATTCATGGTACTCTGTTGTCAGCATTAGAAGGGCTCTGAAAAGCAGCAGTAGAGGGAAGCAATTACACTGAAATGCTTCCTTTCAACTACTTAAATCCACTGAATTCTTCATCATCCTTGCATGTGCATGAAATAAAGTATAAGCATCAATTATGCTTTTTATCTCTTCCTTTCACTTCTGCCTTATGTGTTTCCAACTCTTCCTTCTACTGCTTCAGCTCTGCTCTCTGTCACTGCTATTCAGTTTATTTATTGCTTGACTAGGTTGTGTCCAATTCAAGCATTGGAGACTTGAATTTCCACTTGCTTAAGGGCAATTTTTTCTATTTTTTTTGTTTCTGTCTCAAATTGTTACTTCAAATTGCCCAGTTGAGTCTTAAGCTAGATACCTTGGTGTTTTTAGCCATCAATTTCTTGATCAAATCTGTTAATTATTTCTTAGTCATCAACTTAGTTGCTCTGTATTTGTCTGGTTTTGATGCATTGTTGCTCCTCCAGTTTAATATAAACAAGGAATTAATGGAGCTCCTTTTCATTTTGTTGGTTCTCACTAGAAACAGCTGATGGTCCTCAGGATCGCCTCATCCTGCTGCTTTCTTATGTTACTTTTTCATGTCCATGCCTTACACACCACATCCTATCGATACTGAGGGTAATTTGAATACATCTGAAATTGTTCCTCTTATATCATCAAGTATGATGCCAGAAAACAATGAGACTTTACCAACAAAACAGAAGATGTTGCCAAAAAACATAAGATGCTCTAGGTGCCACACATCACTTTAGAAAATATGATGACAGCAATAGCAAGGCTATTATATAATTAGGAAAGTCATATATAGTCTTAGACCCCTCCAATCATATTTGGAATAAGGTTGTTGTGTAATGTCCCCTTCTCAGCAGTGACCTGACAGTTGGCCGTTAGTCTATCTTGGTGTAAGAGACCTGGTGTCTCTCAACTGTAAATAACCACTACTGATACAAAATATGAAACTAAAGCCCTTGCTGTATTGGAAATCAGAATATGTTGTTTTCCTGATACAGAAAATCAGACTTGTGGTTTTGTTTCTGTTTGAACGTTTTCGATGCTTTTGAGGGTTTCAAATGAAATACAAGCATATGGACTAAGATACTAACATATAGAAATTATAACAGCAGATTGATCTATATTCAAGCAGCCATAAAGAATCACATCAATGGATTATCTCCCATATTTTATTACAATGTAAATGCATACCCGGAAACTAGAATGAAGAGCTTTATTTCATATGCTTTGATGTGCAAATTTATTACATAGATTTACACAGGCTGAAAGTATAAACAAGTCTGAAAATTTGAAACCTGGAAATGAAGATTGCCTATGAAACCCTTGAGATGATGTTGCAGCTGATAGTATTGATTTTCCACACCTGTTTATTATTGCCGAGTCTTCTCTCAGCCTAGCTGCCTTCAACAAAGAAGAAATAGAACCCAAAGCTAAGGCATTTTGGCCTCCAAGGCAAGGACGCCTCTCCTTAGGTGCTGTACAGTTGCACCAGCAACAACAACCTTTCCAAAAGGTAATAAATAATGTCACCTTCCTGATGGTAGAAGCTGATGTGAATCAGGCAAACAATCTTTGATGAAGCCCTCTGAAACCCCTATAGAATACTCCAGATTTAAGCACAAATAGAGCTCCTGTATGAAGCCCTCCTGATGCCACAATTCAGTGGATCTTTCACCACTTCACAGCAGCTGCAAACACCTGAGAACTTCTGCAAATTCTCAAGCAACCTGGTAAAACCCTTGTGCAGACTTGCACACAAAACCAAGAACAATTTTCACAAAGTCAAATGCTCATAATGAATGAGGTTGATTTGTGAAAGGAGGCTTATATACTCTCTCCAAAAAGGTACGACTTCCTCCTCATTAGCATCATTTAAATATATTTGCTTTTTGTTGTTTTAAGTTGACTTTGGAAAAAGGTGCCCAAATATTTAAATACTTTTAAGTGGCAACTAATTGAAGGGTCATGGCCTCATGGCCCCACTTTAATAATATAAAGTGAAATTATAACATAAGATATTAAAATATCATTTAATAATGATTTCATTAATAAATATGAAATCCAAATGAAGTCAACTCATAATTCGCTGAATATTTTGCAAATACTTAGTCACCACGTGCCCTGCCTGAAATAGTAACTCCCTGATAGTGACTTACTATATATAGTAAGTCTCTCCAAATGTGCTAAGCAAAAACTGTAGAGCTCAAACAAGACCATCACTGTCTCGAGAGACTATCCAGGTGCCTTTGATATAAATAGAAACCCCGACTCCCGGAAATAGTCACTTACTATAAATAGTAAGCGTGTCAAACGGAGTCCAACGAAGGTCAATCTTGGTCTCCCACTGAATACTGGAGGCAAAACACCCTCAATCACTGCCAACGGTGACCCCCTAACCATCTGCTCTAGCCTAGGAGGGTCAGGAATAGGCTAAACCATCTGTCTTCATGTTCGTACTAAAAAAGGGACATTACACTTGGTGACCCGTAGACTACTCGGAAACGGAATTAAGGTTCCCTTTCTTCTAGGAGGACGTTTTAGCTTGTGTTGGAGTGTGCTTTTGGAATCTTGGTGATTGGTTGGCAGCTCTTTTTTGGGTTTTCAGAGAGCTTCGCGATGGTATATCTGGCATGATGATATGAGTTACTTCCAGAATTTACTATTTTTAGTAAATTCTATTTCTGGCAGTGGTCTTGTTGGCTTCAATGTTCTTGACATACCTCTTCAGTTGGTTCAGTTGGCAGTGTCTGATTTGGCGCCTGGATGCAGTTTTTGGAGGGATAAGTTGTATTAATTAAAATAATGTTTTATTTTAATTATACCCCTTGGTCTAGTGTCATAACTTAAGTTGTTTTAAAAAGGGGGAAATTAAGGGTGGGCACCCCATCAAGGAATTATGTGAATTTTTAATGAATTATCAAAGAGGAAAAAGGACGCCAATTTGAGAAGGGAAGAGTAACTTTTATTTTAGTGAGAATTTTCACTGAGTGAAAAGGGACGCCAACTTGAGGAAAGGGTAAGTCAACTTGAAATTCGAATTTGGTTGACTCATGAGTTTTTGGCGCATCTTCTGGAAGCTTCTAGGTTGCTCTTCAAAGGTTATATAATGGAGTGCTCTTCTTCATGTTTTCCATCTTGAGTTTTATGCAAAGTTATGCTGCCGGATTGGTGACAGAGTGCTTTGGGGAATGCATACCCCCTAGCTAGGCTTAACTTCTTGCTTGAAAGATAGCAACTAGTTGAGAAGTTGATTTTAGTTGAGTTATTTTGCATTGTAATTGGTTTCCTATCATTTTAGTCGATTTATGTAGTTTCTGTTCCGTCATAGCTGATTCATGTTTTTATTCATAAGTTTGGAAATAAAAATCATATTGTTCTAGGTATCGATTCAATGTGTTTCCCTGCTAGGGGCGACCCCTTGTGTTAAGTTTCAGATTTTTTTATTGAGAGTTGGATTTTATTTGGCAAAATCGTACTTCCTTGAGGGCCGTACTTTCTGGAGTTGCATTGGGATTCGTGCATAAAATAACTAGGTTGGTTTGCTTTAGTTTTTGCATTGGGATATGGGCGCCATACCTCTAGGAGTCGTGAGCATTTGTCCCCATGACTTTTGGTGAAGGCTTGAGCAATTTATGAGTATTTTAGTGATGAACAGGTTGCTGTTCTGTGTTATTTCAGTTAGTTGTTCAGTCATATCAGATTACAAAAGTTCATCATAGGGGTGGGTTTGAGTCCAAGAAGTCTAGTGGAGTATAGGGAAGTTATTTATACTTATTGCAGCATCAAACAGCTTCCAATCACGTGTGTTTGGTAGGCTCTCTCTGATAAAATGTAAACTGAACAGTAGTACTGTCAACACTTCTCTCATTCTGATATAATTCTTGTAATTCTCACGACTGTGGATGAGACTGGCATGTCCAGTCTTAGCTAGTTTCTATTTATTGTACCACCCGCTGAACAAGTGGAAGAGGTCGGCTTGCCGCCTGTTACTTATGTATTTGCATTATCTCATCTTGCTGATCGGCTGAGCCGTCAACCTGCTCCTGCTGAAAGGTGGTCGAGTTGCATTTTACTTTCAACATTGTTCTTTCATTTCAGTCCTCCCGCTAAATAAGTGGTAGAGTGATTGCTTTGCTTTCAGTTATTTTCAGCAAGTTCTTGTGGCTAACGATCCCCTTCGAGTATGCTCTCACCTTGCCCATACTGGGATCTGGGTTGATTAGAAAGTCATGGGTTCCCTTCAGCAGATTTATGTTTACACTAACGCTAATGGGTGACTTAGCTGTGTAATCAAAAATGGAAAAAATTGCCTAGGATATTTCATGTTGTTTAAGGTGAAGAGTTCAACTTAGCCTTACATTACAGTTATCCCCTAAATTTTTATCAGCGTTGCATTATTAGTTAGTTAATTATTCCTTTTGACTTTAAGAATTTGACTTTCAATAAATATGTAAAAGACTGGCCTGAAGATATTTATTTATTTATTTTTTCCATGGTATGAATCCTAACTTCACTATCTTTCTAACCAGTGAAATTTTATAATTAAGAGCCATGAGTTACACTTTATCGCTTCTTTCTTATTGATTCTCTGTCATTCCTTTTATGCATATATCTATATCTGCAATATAATTTAAAAATTGAATTTCTTTCAGGTTGGGTTGGCAGGCAACTTAAGAGAGTTTGTGACCGTCAACTATGAAGGAATAGAGGTATGCCTTCTCTAGTCATGTTATGGAATGAGATAGGAAACTTTGAACTGTTCATATATATATATATATATATATGAATTTAATTCTAATTATGAGGATAATTTTCGCAAATTTATTTACATCACATTGTTAGAGATCATCAAACTAACATCAACAGTATCTCTTACATTCACGAAAATTCTTTCTGTACAAATCAACACACCAAATCAACACATAAGACAAAACCATAAGCTTTGAGCAATCTCAGCAGCAAATAGGCATAAAATTAACATTCCCTCAAATCTAAATGCATACTAAATTAAAAGTTTTTATAATATTTTGCCTGTGATATATAAGCAAAAAGCATAATGTAGTTCTGACTCTAAAAATAGTCCACTTTCAATCCAAGCAATCTATAAACAATAGGTTGTCTGAAGTGGATCATCTAAAACAATACATCTTGAATAGACCTTGACTAAATATATCACATCTTAAGATGAAGCTTCTAGAAGGTTGTATGAGAAAAGTGATCTTCCAATCATTAACATGACTAAAATAGTGAATGATTTGCTCCCTCATTCTAATCATGATGAATCATAAAAAGACACTTGGAACCTAAGTCAATTCACCAATCTTGGTGACTTGAATCTGACATATTCGTCAGAAACTTATAAAATTCAATGTTCTGAAACACTAGACTTTGCCAAGGATGAAACTCTTTATGATACAAATCTGTAACTTGCTATTCTAGGAGTCCTAAGGTATGATCAACTCCAGATGTTCTCCTTTGCCAAAAATCTTACAATTGATCTTGAAGCTCCTTGGATGAAGAGTGAAGAAAATGATAAAACTCCTAGTGTCTTATCAAACTGCTGTATATTTTCCTTGTGATGACTGAAACATGCTGAAAGTCCTCCTTTGCTGAGGATGAAGATGACCAAATACCACTTAAAAGAGGAAAGGAGTGATATAACCCTTGTAAACCTGCTCTTTTCAATTTGCTGAGCCCTTGCTCTTTAGCAATTATGGAACAGAATAATACCACTGAACAACAAGCCTTTTTGATAAAAAGATGATATATATCAGTTGCTGTTTGGACATTTCCTTTGACAGCACATGCTTTTGTTCAGTCTGTCCCATTTTCAAAACTGTCATTCTTTCTAACTTTGTTCCTCCTAGGCACACATTTGAGGTGCAAATTAGCATTTTGAAAACATTCATTTAAACTTGGCAAGAGTAGAGTAAGTGCACTTCAGGCCTTTGTCCCATTTTTATTTTCTAAAACTTTCTGTCCATTTCACCTTATGACGCATGCCTGAGATGTTTTGAATGTGTTTTCACTATTTTAGACATCTTGAATGTGTGCTTATGAACCCTCACTGCCTTACACAAATATACTATCTGATATTTGAAATTCTACAGCATCTGGGTATGATGCTGTTTTATGATCTCAATTGATCAAAATTGGATCAGCTTTTAAGTCTGTGCAAAGTTTGCAACAATCTGGGATCACGCTGCTAATGATGGAGAAACTACTACTATAACCCATTTAAATCAACCAAAAACCAGCTGCAACTTGGATGTTTGCTGAATATTTCAGACTCTGGACAAACCACTTGATAGTACACTTTTCATACTCTTTGAGCCATCTTTTTAATGTTTCAAACTTCCGGGTAAAACCACTAATGGCTCACACTTGAGATGATAATGGGCACATAATTATTTTTCTATTTCAACTTTTGGACCAAACACCATTTGGAGCGCACATGAGTAGCTTGGGTCCATTTTTTATTTTTTGAATTTTTGGGAAAAAACCCTATGGTGCATGCCTGAGGTAACTTTGCACACCTTTTACAAATTTCACCTATCTACCATTAGGATGTGTGCCTGCTGCTTTTGTTTCTTTTTACTGAAAAATATCTCAAAGCCCTAGCTGTGTTTGCAAATAGGGCAGTTACTGGAATTTCTTGTGGACATTTCTCTGACTTTGAAGTTTTTGGATAGAAGTGTTTGTGGTGCACACTGAGGGTTTTAAACATTTTATTACCATTTACAAATTTCACCTGTCTACCATTAGGGTGTGTGCCTGCTGCTTTTGTTTCTTTTTTACTGAAAAATATCTCAAATCCCTAGCTGTGTTTGCAAGCCTGCAAACTGAGTTTTTGAAATCAGAAGGCACCAAAGTCCTCATGCAATTATTACATTCCTTTCTTGATTGAAATCAGTCTTCAATGTGCTTGGAGACTGCTGAAAACCTCTTTATTTATCCTATGCATCTGAAGATTACTGTTTCACTTGAAAAAATTGCTGTAAATGAATGTTGATTGAAGAAGTAATCTTCAAATCGCTGAAAACAAAATGACTTGAGTTAGATGAAGATGAGAATGATTGAGAAGCGTTGATTCCATTCAAAGACATGCTTTTGAATTTGTTAGAACTTTGACAGCTTCTTTGGATTAGTGTGCTTATGAGTATAGATGATTACATCTTAAAATTTTGGACTTTTGGTCTAACCTTGTTCAGAACCTATAGGCATGCTTGGATGAACCACCATTGCTGCTGCCGATTGGCCTCAAAAGAAGATTGAAACATTGGAAAACAAGCTTGAAAGCTTACTGTTACACATGCAATGATCTTTAGAAAGCATTCTTGTGGCTCAATAATCAATATTGTATGAAATTTTTTATATGAGTACAACAGATTTGTGCTTTCTTATTGTCAGAACTGGTAATATTGAGAGTTTCTGGGAAAGGAATAAGATAGGGCAATAGCAAGCTGTGGCATGGATAGACCTAGAAGCTTCATCATATTCAACTAAGTTACCAGGTCCTTCATATTTGACCCAGGTACGCGTGAGGGTACGGTTTGGGTTCATCCTTGGGTACGGCTAGGGTATGGCCTGGGCGCCTGGGTTCTTTGTGGGTTCTTCTGTGAAGGACCCACAAAGAATCCAGGCACCTGAGCAGTACCCTGGGCATACCCAGCAGGAGCCCCACATTCTAAGAAGAGAAAAAAAACAGCAGTTACAGAATTGGTCTATGAAAGGAGTATGAAACCATCAATTACTAAATATGATATTGTTTTCTAATGATTTCCAATACAAATTTGATATTGTCTTGGCAGGCCAGGAACTTATAACCGCCGTTAAAAAAATTTAGGGCTATAATTTCCAATTGAACATTTGTAGATAGCATTAATTGATTCTCATGAATGCATCATTGCATCATTTACTCTCTCATTTGACCAGCACTATCATAGGAGGGGGAAAAGACAATGTTTGGGCCAGACTGTAAATTTGACATTATTTGTGAATCAATATACCAGATCTTCAACATTGACCCTCTACACTTGCATTGACCCTTGTTTGATTGACTCTTATTAAATGTGGTTATCTTACAGTGTTGACCAAAGAGCTTTTCTATACTGACTATGTTGATCAAAGATCTTTGCAACATAGACAACATTAACTTTTGTACCACTTACATTGACTATTTTGTTTGTTGATTATGTTGCATTTAGTGCAATATTCCACTTTTCACTGTCATGATCAATATTGACCAAGAAACCAGTAAGGTATGCAGGCTTCTTTGAGTTTTTATTTTGTCTACAATATTTTTTAAGGAGAATCAATTACTGTACTTGTGAATTGATCATGAATTGAACTGTTATGAGTTACTATGTCAAAATTATGTTGTATTCTATTTATTGGCAATTATGAGCATCACTGTTCTTATAATTTATAATTTTGAACATAATATATTCCCTTCTCCATATCCAAGGAAAAAAAATTGTTGTACCATCGTACTGGCATCCGTATCTAAACCTGTACCCGAACCGACCACTTAGATTTTCAAACATCAAGCTAGATGTATGGTGAGTTACATTAGGAATATCTAATTAATTAATGAATGTATCATGATTTAGTTAGAGCAACTAATAAGTTGTATCTGATTAATTAGGCTTTACACTCTTGAGAAATACATGAACTTGATTACTATTTACCAAGATCAAGCTCATTATCATATATTTCATACTTACTAGATGGATAGGAATGAATGCTCATTGATGGCGTTGGTGCTAATGGACCTTACTCTCTATTTTTCATTTTAATTATTTCAAAGCCATTTTGAGTCTTGTAGATCCATTTAGCTCACGTTTTTACATATGTAAGATTATAGAAAGCAGTTTTCTTGCTCAATGTATTTTGGGAAGTGTCGTAAAAGAAAACTTGTGAATATTTCTTAAAATTTTTAAGAAAACTTTTCATAAAGTAAACAGGAGTTGCTCAGAAAGTTTATTGGTAGCTATTATCAAATAAACAAATTGAGAATATGACACTTAGTGTCATTGTGATACATGATGTTTTACTTATGCATTTAAAGAACACCACAATTATGTTCATTGGAAGCCGAGCGTAACTTAAGATGTTTGAGGTCTAGTGGATGGGATAACATACTGATTGTGTAGTTGATCTTTAGTTAAATAATACTTTGGTTAAGTTTATCTGTGTTAACCTTTAGCCTCATTCATTTTCCTTTTTATATGGAACTATAGTATAAAGAAAGAGGCATTTATTTGCAGGTAAAAGGGTCTGAAGTTAAGAAAGATGATGGAGAGCCTGTTGGATATGCATTAAACCCAATAGAAACTGTGAGTTTTAACAAGTATAGAGATCTTTGTCTTAATATATGATAGATGTATTATGGAAAGTGTATTAGCTTTTAAGTAAACTAATCTTCCTTTGAGCTTATTCAGTTTATTAAGACACATTTTTGTCTTTTTTATTTTATTTTATTTATTTGAGTACTCTCTCTTTTATGTTAATACTCAGATTCAGTATGTATGATTGTGCCTTGTCTTTAAGTACATTAATAGATGTAATCCTAAATGAATATTGTTCTGCTGTTTTAATATAACTTTTTAAAGCACTTGGCCTTACAGGCATGGTACCTTTGGGATCAACTAGACCTCTTATAACTGAAGCGAAAAACATTGGGAAGTATTTAATACAAAACAGAACTAAAGCTAGAAATAAAGAAAGTTATACCATGAAGCTTTACTCATATGTAGGCGAACATATGACTAATAATTGATGTATTTGGACCACTATTTAGGGCTATACCTGCAAAGAAACAATATGACCATCCTAGTAGTTGACATGACATAATTTTCTTGCTACTCCATGTTTGGCATTTTGTTACTTGTGACTCTATCTATCAATCACAATTGTATGGGCATATCATACCCTTTTCTTGCATGCTTTGTCATGTTCATCTATCAAGTTGCCATGCATATATAGAGCTAATGTTATGATTTGAACCCTATTTCTTGCTCCATTGGACAAGCCACAATGAAAGAAGGAAAAATGAAGGCTTGATTGTTATGGCCGACCTGCTTTGCTTAAAACAAGAACAATTTTTAGAAACAACTTTCTTTCCTATATGTATACATATCAAATTTGTTGTTATTCCCTTAAAAAAACTTAAAAATAAGTTTGATTATTATTTGTTTAGGAGTAGTTTTTCTTTAAAGTTTTTTTATTTCTTGCTTTTCAAGAGCTTTAAGTGTTTGTGCTTTAAAATAGCGAGTTTTGTGATAAAATATGATTATTCTAAAATCCCAAAACTTGGGCATCTGTAACCTTATAAATGAGTGCTTTGAACACATAAACTCTTACTAATGAAATATGGTTCCGTGTGTAATCTTTGTGTCTACATTTTTTTTAGTGGTCTTTTTGATTAACTTGAAGCTGAATAATAGTAACAAGCTTTGTGTTGAAGTTATTTATTCACCTGAGTGGTAGCTTTGTATATAGCTAGTTGTTTGGTTTATGAAATCATGTGCTGTCTTGAGTTACAATTGTGATTCCTTTCAAAATCTTGTTTGCAATGAATATTTTTGGTCTCTACTTTAACGAGTGGGAAGGTGTTGTCATTTACACATTTAATAATTTTCTTTCACTCAATTTTTGAAAGTCTCACTTGTGAGACAAGACCTATTACCAGGGTTGTCTTCATACCCAAGGCAAAAAGATAGGTGGATAGTTATTTCATTCATAGTTGAAAAATTCGGACTCAACAATAACTCAATAGGCCCAAAAATTTTAAAAACTCGGGACTCAGCAAAATCTTGGGGAAAATCTAGGCAATAACTTGACAAATTTATCAAACATTTGTAAATAGATAATTTTTTAAAATATTCTTCAAAAACACATATACATTGAATTTGTAGAACATATTACTGATTTCCATCATATATAAATCAAAATTTGAGTTTAATATATATCATAGACAAAAAAAAAAAGGGTTCAACCTCTAAATACATATGAACTACAAGTTTTAGTATCAATGAAAATTATAAAACATAAATTTCGTCTATAACTAAAGCTCAAAAATTTTTGTTGCCACTGTGTGGGTTTTTTTTGAAGTAGATGGTATAGCTGCAATATCCTCAATACAAGCCTCAACGGGTCCCTCATCCATAGTGATAGGATCAAGTTGTGAATTTGAGGAACCTGCCTCTAATGTGTAATGACCCCAAAACCGGGTAAACAAAAATTTTCTACTTTTTCTTTCCAAACATATAAAAGTAACAAGTAACAAAGACATTGCAATAAAATTCTTCCTTTCTTTATTGATAAATACATGCAAGTTACAATATATATTTCCACATGAATTCCATTTTCATTGTAAATATAAATCAGAGTACAAAGTAAAATAAATTACATACATAGCTCGTAAGCTTTTGCACAAATAGTAGTAAGATGGTCCAGGTTCCCTTCCTTTCAAATCTTGGTGTATCCGTCGCCTGCGGTGGAGGAGAAACATCACTCAGGCGCTTTTCCGCCAACCACGGACTGTTAATGCGGTCCCCCGCACATCTATCATTCGATAAATGGCCCTCCCTTCGAACGAAGAGATTGGTAAAGTAACCGGCTGCGACAACCCAACTGAGCATAGTGTTGTGTCCTATACATCTAGAACTTGCTATTTCACAATCCCGAACTAGCATGATGGATCACAATGAACTGACAGTGTAGTCTCAACTATCTCACATCTAAGTGGATGTCGTACCTTCCACTACTTTGGCCAAAGTATTCTCATTCAGTACTTCGAATGAAGGTCATCTATCATATACACTACTCAGGGCCGATTTGACTTAAGGCTATCTTACACTATGCGTAGGTTTTAGTCCTTCACTGGATAGTCAATCATCCCAGACTATCCTACCTCAATTACTTAAACAGGGAATGGAGTACAGTCAACAAGGGGTCCCTCTGGTACTTCCTAACATGGAAATCTTTATCCATGGAGTACATAGCTTTCTCTAGTTAACCTATTTAACTCTAAAGCTTTTAGACTACCTTGGTACTGAATCCACCCTCATCCTAGTATTTAAATAACTAGTCCCTTTCCTTTATTTAAGGAGTTCAAGCAGTATTCAAGTAATACAAAACATAAGGTACTTTTACTAAGAAGTAATCAAACATTTCCCTTTTTATGTTATTCCTTTTCAAATTCTCCTATGAATTCAAACTAATTCATTTCAACAAGCTTTTAAGCTATTTCCAATTCATCAAGCTCTTAAGCTATTTCTTAATTCAATAAGCCTTTTCTAATGAAATATAAGCTATTCCCAATTCAACAAGCGCTTAAGCTATTTCCAATTCCACAAGCCTTTTCCAATGAAATTTAAGCTAATCCCAATTCAACAAGCTCTTAAGCTATTTCCAATTCCACAAACCTTTTCTAATGAAATTTAAGCTAATCCCAATTCAACAAGCTCTTAGAAACATAGAGGCTTCCTAATGATTTTCCTTTCACACTACAGCATAATGCAAGGCATAATCAAGCAAACTAATAACTCATTTTAAAAGTCAATGACAAAATTTCTACAAAGACATTCCTCATGCCTGTTTTCCTTTTGCGTATGAGCTCGATCGGTAGCTTCACTTCTTGCTCCACCGTCCTTCGCAGCCTTCTCTCAGCTTGAACAAATACTACTTTCAGGTAAATGCAATTTGGTATGAGGAAAAGTTGCTCTCAGCAATACAGTCTCAAATTGCAAATGGCTTTTACAAAATGGTAATGGCTTTTACAATCTATCTCACAATCTAATTGCAATGATGGTTTGCAACTTACTGTAAATGCAACAGCAGTGTAGGTGAATAAAGCTCTCAACAAGAGGGAATTTTAACACACAGAAATACCACAGCACTGAAATTCGTGATTCCAATGCAAAGGAGAGTGAGTGAATGAGTGCTTTCAATAATGAGAGTGAACCTATTTATAGGTTTCAAATTCTCATGCTTACTACATTGTAGGCATGAGAATTCGACACCTCTTCCTTTGAAAATGTCAAAATCTGTTGTGGCAATCGAATAACCAGACACACAGCAAAAATGAGTGATGATTCAACATATTTTCCAAGAATGTTTCAACATATCACTTTTGAATTTCGTGAAGCAACCACGTACAGATTTAATCATTAAACTTGCCCTCAAAAATGGCGGACTGAAGAACAAATGGCGGTTTTAATTACTGTTTGAAAATGTCAAGGGTTTCCCACAGTTGCTTATAGTTTCCTTTCACCCACGCGTCCACACTGGTGGTGTTTCATACAGCTGCGACCAAGTCCACATTGTGCGAACTGGGCGCGGGCTTCAAATGCTGCCATTTTCCACTATTCACAGCTCAAAACAGTCGCGCGATTTCTTCACGGGAAGAAATCCGCGATTTTCAAATATTTCTTTTAAGTCTTTCAAAAGTCCATAGTTTAAACTTTCATTTCCTTCATTAATTTTAATAAATTTCCAATGGACTTTTAAATTTCGAAATTCCTTACCTTTCAATACTTTCAATGTATTTTCCAAATTTAAATATTTCGAATTTCCTTTGTATGGTAATGTAAAGTAATTACCAAAGATTATAAGTCTATTTCAAATCTTTCCAAGGGTTTAGTCATTTTAATATTCACATTAAAATGTATTAATATATTTTGTATTATATTCAATATAATATTAATATAGTTTTTAATTTACCTTTATTTAAATATATAAATATATCTATATAATATTCGAATATTATATTAGATATATTAATATATTATCGGTAAAACTATAATAATATTGATATTAAATATATTAATAACTTACTCAGTTTACACTTAAATATATCTATACATGTTTATTTTCAAATCTCCAATTACGTTATTATAGGCCAGTCAGAGCACCTCTAATAGACGTAATTGCACAAACACGTATATATACATTTAACTGTAAATTCCAGGCATCAGTTACTTATCAGTTCACATTTCACATTCAAGGTTCTCAGAACAGTAAGTCAGTCAATCAAGGAACACCACTCATAAAGCATAAAGAAGTAATCAGAAACTCCTAAGCCTAAGGATGACTTATCATGACAACTCAATCTGACTCAGTTCCCAAAACCCTCAATGAAGTGTGTGTATGCTCATATGATCAACTTTACCGGTTACTCGACCAAGCCCCTCTCCCGAGTGATGTCTCCCCTCTGCCTGGAGGAATAGTTCCTGTTCCTGCATCCACAGACATACAATCTCGGCAGTTACTTGTTCATAACATCAACAGTATACAAAACGTCTAAGTTAGAATATTCTCAATTCAATACTTTGCATGCAACATAACATCAATAGAAGTACCAACCAAATGAGACAGTCATTTAAATAGAGAACATTCATTTTGATAACAAAACACGTTTTATTCATATCAAAGATTCACACAATACACTCATTTGCCCTATGCAATAGTAGCTATACAATCGGGGTGTAACATAATGGCTGACTATCCTCTCCTTTTGCCTCCTCATACATTGCCACTTCCACTTCCCATTCAACTGCCTCCCTCTCCAAATCAGCTAACTCAAAATCAGTCAACTTTGGATCCACATCAACATCATCAGGCTTAGCAATTGAATTTGAATATGGATCAATGTTATCAAGGTCAAGTGTTTCATGTGCACCTTGCTGTTGTACCTGCTTTTCATGCAATTGAAGGTTGTACCGCAAATAGGCAAGGTCATTCGGCACCTTTGGATCAATCTATTGCAATTTTTTTGTGAATAGCCTTAAAAACGCTCCAATTGGGCTCACAACCATAAGCACTACAAGGTTGAGATAAAATGTGGATGGCAAGCTTTTAAAGGTTAGGCGTTGTTCTGGCACCATAATCTTCCCACCACAAATCTGCAAGGATAACAATTGCCCTTTATAATTTATTATGGATTTTAATAAACTTAACATTAAAATAAATAGTAGTTTTTTTTACATGATTGTAGAGTGGCTTGCCTACGAATGCAAAAAATTTGAAGAAAATAATTCACCCTCGGCCTTCTTATAACTTTGTATCTCATCAAGTATGAGGTCTCTAAGGTCCTCATCATCAACCAATCTCTCAATACATGTGTTGATGTAATGTCCATGTTTTCCTAGTAATCACCCAACAAAGCCTAATTTAATTAATTAAATATTAAATCGTCCTAAGTAACATTTTGGACTTTTTTGTTTATTTAATTAATTTATTATTAAAGTGACTTTTATTAAATGCATTGCTAAAATATTACATAATGTCACTTTATAAAGGCAAAGTATATGAAAAATATAAAAGGTGGTGAAAAAGAGATTGTTGTCATCTTTTAGAAATTTATTATCAGGAGTATTTTGGAGAGCTTGGCTTTCAAGAAGCTAGATGATGAAAATCCTTAGGTTTTAGGGTTAATTGGACAAAAAGCTAACTCTATTGGATGGCGGATTCAATCAAGGTTCAGATTATGCTTCAATGATCTATTGAACGATTGTAGGGAATTTTTGAAGTCTTTCAAAAGACAATTTTTAGGGATTCACAAAGGTATTGTTTAGTAGAATATTTCAAAGTTTATACAAATATATAGAGTGCCAATGTGGACGCCATGATTGTAATAAGTTGTTTTAGATTTGACAAAGAATTATGAACTGGGCGAATATTCTGGCCGCTAAACATCTTAGTTCCTTTGGTGAATGTTATTACTCAATGTTAACCAATTTGATGGAACTCTGAGTTCTTCATCTAAAAATAGTGAACATCTATAGGTCACTGGGCATTGTTATGACAAAGAAATTAATATTATCATTGGTTTAAGTTGCAACTTTGGAAAATTTCTCTAACATCTATGGCAGCCGCTGTATAAGCCTATGGAGGATTCGTGCATTTATAGAGAAGTTGCTTTATAACGCCAACGAAAAATTCAACAAGTCAATTGATATTCTTTGGGAGGATGTGGCGGTGAGGGGATATTAGTAGCCACTAGTATTTAAGGAGGGGAGCTATAGATTGAAGCTACGCTAGATATCATAAGCCGCTGCCACATTTTCTAAGCGCCGTCAAAGTTTGGGGGTTTGTAATGTCCCCAATTTAGCCCTACGCTCTTCTTGAGGTTTTAGCCTATTTCCGGAAACACGTAGGCTAAGCATAATGGAAAATTAGGGTTTCCTATTTTTTAGGAGGTTTCAGATGCATTTTGAAGGCTTGCATGCAGGAGGTTGGAAGTGTGCTTCTGGGAGTTTTTTGGATTTTCAAAGAGCTTCAGAATGGTGTAACATGCATCTCCATCTGATAACTTTTCCAGACACTTACTATTTATAGTAAGTCATGTTGGCTTCTTGGTTTGTGCTCAGAAGGCATTTGGAAACACTTACTATTTATAGTAAGTCTTGTTTGCTGCTCGGTGTTCAATTGATATTTTGCAAACTTACTATTTATAGCAGTTGCTATTTTTGGTAAATCAATTTATAGCAGTATCATTCTAGCAACAGTTCAACCTTTTGCAGTTCAGTATGGTTGTTCAGTTTGGCTTTTTGTTGAGTTTGCAGTGAACTTACTATTTTTGGCATTGGCTATTTTTAGTAAGTCAATTTTGTGGCAGTGGCACCATCGGCAATTCTGCTAAGGTCATCATTCTATTTCTGGTAGAATCAATTGAATGTTGGCTTTGGGTTTTGGCTTCTATCCCTCCTTGGACTGAGTCCCATACTTAGTCAATTTTCACATCTTGAAGTTGTACCTGTTGACGTGTGTTTTATGACAACACCAACACAGAATAAAATGTCCAATGGTCACTCTATTCTCTCTTGATCAAAGTATTCCGCATGCTAAGATTGCGTGAAAGTTCATGTGTTCAACTCCAAGGTTCCTTTTTTTGCGAATAGACTCAGTTGGTTGATGTGAATATGCTGGGTATTTCAAGGGGACTTACGTAATTTGCTCATTCGGAAGAAAATGATTCTCAAAATTTGGGAGATTTGTCAATGAGGCTTAGGTTCTTAAACTAACCGGATAATGCTGAATGTAAAAGGGTATAAGGATTAGAGATGCTACCATCTACTCCTAAAGGGTGGAGGATGAGGATCGACTTAAACAATCTTCAAACCAGACCTTGCTTCGTCTCCCTTCGGACAACTTTGACAAAGTTGGTGCAATCTTCAAAGGATGAGAAAGGTGTTCAAATTATGACACAACATGTACATACCATCACCACGATGCATACGGACATATGAGCCACAATCGAAGTTAAGTGCTAATACTCCAGTTGACCACACAAGGCGAACTTACCGTCAGCAAGCCCGCTAGTGGTATGGATACAGGAAAATATGCTCAAACCAACGTCACATTCCACAATTAACGCTACTTGCATGAAATGAAATCTACTTTACTTTAAGTCTACTCTAAGACTAAATGAATTAGAAGGGCGAAGAAGCCTCGCTAGCTACTCAAAACAAAAGATGGAACCACAAGCAATGATAACCCTTTTCATTATGAGAGTGTTCACAACAACTTCTTACAAAGAATTCAATGGGAAAACTTTCCTTCTTCTTCAATCTAAACTATGCAATCTATGCTATGCTACTTCTAAGTTCTACTTCCTAGCTATCTCTCTTATCTCTTGATCTAATCTAACTTCTTACAAATGAGGGGGGATGCCCCTTTTATAGTTGGCCCAGTCCAACGGACGGTTCAGATTGAATTACAATGAAGGGCTCAGACAGAGCCATTTACGCCCTAATTAGGGTTTTTGCCCTAAAAACTGCCACAGAGAGGAGTGGGGCAATGAATGCACAGAATATTCTCCACTCCTCTGCAAGAACCATTATTTGCCATTAATGCCCATTATCTTCTTCTAGAAGATTCTCGTCCAGAAACGTGTTCCCACTGTTCTGCCTGCCAATTCTGTTGCGCTAGGAGGAGGGTAAAAGAGTCCTTAAGATTGTCTCCAGAGTTCGTCTGCTCAGTCGTTTCAATTCCTGGATGTATTTGTAACTTTCATATTTCTTCAGCTCACTGCCTTGGGCGCACTTAGCTTCTTTTGCATCACGTCCTTAATGCCTTAGCCAAATTTTCACTGCCATTTCTTCTTTCCAAAGTTGCAATGTTGTCCAGCTTCATCAAATCCTCATGCCTTGGCTTCAGCGTTCATCCTGCAAAACAAAAGAAGAGCATCAGAACACTTTATAATCTAAATTCATTTTACTTACCTTATTCCCATGTTCTGACTTCCAAGGTCTACTTGATGTCTGATAAAATTCATCATTTTCTAGCAAACTTTTTATCATGGGCCCATTGTGCCAGGGCACGTGCCATCCTGTTGTTTTCATCCTCCTGCCTTAGCAATTTCATTCACTTGCCTTGCCCACCTTCTTTTAGGAGCTTGGTGACTTAGATAAAATTCCACTCGTCCTGAGCTTGAGTGCATTTGACCCCTTCTGCTTTCCTTTTCCATGCCTTAGAAAATTTATCCATCTATGCCTTAGGAACTTTGTTGAGCGGGTGCTAGGCTAGAATTCTTGTCGAAACAACACGAACAAGGCGTGGAAGAGTTTTAAACCATCTCCTAATTGGAAATGTCCAATACCCAGAAGAAAATTCCCCTCAGAAATCATAATTTCCATGTGTATCCAGACGAAGGGGTAAGTTTAATTTTTATTATTTTTGAAAAATAATAAAAATTACTAAGGTTTATTCCACTTTCATTCTGGAGGAATTCCACGCCTGTAATCTCCATTTTTCCTACCTTAGTATTTGTCCTTGATTTTCCTGAGAAACTTCCTTGTTGTCCCCGGCGCATTTCATGTGTCATGAGGTAGTTTCCAACTTTATCTCTGCCTTAGGCGTATTTTCTTTTGCCTTGCAAAATGCCTTAGACAAATTTTAATTTCAAATCACCCATGAAGGGCATTTGACCCCATGCATTTATTTTCACTTTACCTTTCCATGTCTAGACTTCCTTGTCTTATATCTCCCTTGGACGCATATTTATGTGCCTACTTCAACTCTTCATGCCTTAGCATCTTTCTCTTCTTGGCATCACCTCTTCTAGGCTTGGGTGTATTTTACCTAGGGAGCCTTTTACTTCCTACACCTTAGGATATCTCCAGCCTAACCTCCTTATGACGGGCGCATTTGAGGGGTCCTCAAGAAATTTCAATGTCTTAGAAACATTTTTAACATCCTTTCATCTTGGGCGCATCTCCTAGGTGGAGGGGGAAAACATCTTGGGCGCATATGGAGGTGTGAGGAGGAATTCCTCAAGCTTGGGCACATTTCACCCTATGAGGGAGAAATCTTTATACTTAGCGTTTTTCCTCAACAACTTCTCATGCCTTGGCGCATTTCACCATGTAGACTTGCATTCTTGGGCGCATTTAGCATAGGGAGGAGGAACTTCAAATATGAGGGCGCATTTTCCTATGTCAACCTCCATCTTCAACCTTGGGCGCATATGGCACATGCTACTTCCACTTTGATGCCTTAGAAACTTTTCTCAAATGACCTCTTCATGCTGGGCGCATTTCACCTGCCAAGCTTCCATTTTATCTTACTTAGAAATTTTTCCAACACCTATCACAAGGTGGGCGCATTTAGGGGGGTGTGTAGGAATTTCCCAACACTTGGAACATTTTTAAACATCCTCCCTCTTGCTGGGCGCATTTCATCTAGTGTGGAGGAAATCTTATCAACTTGGCGCATATGACATAGGGAGAAGGAAATTTCCACGCCCCTTATGACCTTTCACCTCCCTTGGGCGCATTTAGGGGGTGGAGGAGGAAAATTTCAACATTTAGAAACATTTTCATCAACTCCTCCAAGTTGGCCGCATTTCACCCATGCTCAAGGAACTTTTGGGCGCAAATAGCATAGGCCACTTCCATTTTCAACCCTTGAGGGCGCATTTGAGGGGTGGTGAAGGAAATCTTCAATGCCTTAGAAATTTTAGACAACCTCCTCATACCCTGGGCGCATTTCACTGTATGTGAGAGAAATTTCTCAACTTGGCGCATATGACATAGGGAGAAGGAAATTTCCACGCCCCTTATGACCTTTCACCTCCCTTGGGCGCATTTGCCATGGGGAGGAGGAAAATGAAGACGCAAATGAGGGGGAGTGAGGGGATTCCCACGCCCATGGTGACTCTTCACCTTCCTTAGGCGCATTTGAGCATGTAGACCTCATTTTTGACTTGGAAGTTTTCTCTTCTTAGCTGGGCGCCTTCAAGGGTATGAGCCTCTGTTTTGCCATACTTAGCAAAATTTTCATGCCTCTGCCTGCCTTCCACCTTCACATTCTATTTTTAGTAAATCCTTGCTTTTCTGACTTCCACAACTCCATTTGTCATGAAATTTGCTAGGCGTGATCCTCATCACCTACTTGACCCGTTCACACCCGCCTCTTGTACTGACCTACTATTTATAGCCGTGTTCTGGAGGTGACTTACTATAAATAGTAAGTGCCTGGATTGCGCCTAAATTTTACCAGTGGATTGCCTGAAGGATGCTGATCGCAGTGGGATGTCTTCGTTTTTCAAAATTTTGGCTTTTTACCCTTATTTTTAGGCATCGAAGTTGGAAACCCTAATCTGTCTTGCATGTGCCTCGAACGGTCTCCGTTTGATCTTGTTTTTTGTTGCATGCTACTTTGTTCGTGATACTGATGTGTCGGGTGGCTGCTGAAGTGAAACTGCTATTTATAATAAGTGTCCGGAAAGTGGTCAATCTGATGTCGGATGAGTTTGCATGTCACAGTGCTCGTGGGATCTCAAAAAACCCAGAAAACTGGTCAACGTTCGGGCACTGGCTAAAAATAGTAAATCCCTGAAAACTGACTCATTTCGTTTGCATGTCACACCATTGCGAAGCTCTCGCAAAACCCACATGGAATATCCGGACATGCACTGAAAATCTCTGCATGCAAACCCTAAAAATAGCCTCGGAAGGCTGAACTCTGAAAGTCCTTGTCTTGGTTTGCATGTTACACCATCGCGAAGGTCTTGAAAAACCCAGATCGATCCTCCAGTCATGCATTGGAAAATCATATGTTTGGACCCTGAAAAATGGCCTCCGAAGGTTGAACTGCTAAAAATAGTCAGTTGTCTGAATCTATTCAAATTTTATGTGCAAGTATCTTGGAGTACCCTGGATGTGGTGGAATAGTCAGAATTCCAAAATCCTGATGAAAAGCTCCCAGATTGAGCACTTACTAAAAATAGTAAGTTGTGTGATTTCAATGAAAACTCAGTGGGAATCTGCTAGAAGCTTTCTAATAGCAATGTTTAGCTCAGATGTCAATTAGCCAACTCAGTTCAGCTTCAAACTGTCTTGAAGAATGAAACCCTAATTTCACAAACAACCAAAATTTCCATTAGATCAAACGATAGGACATCCCCGAAAGGACAAAAGATCGAAGAGAGAGAGAGAGAGAGAGAGAAAACAACCCAAAAACCAAAAGCCAAAAGACCAAAATGGAGCAAAAATTGGGGGTCCCCATCTGGCATGGGGTGATGTGTGAAAAGGTCACAACAGTACCCCATGCCTAGGCTTGATGTCTTTAAGTTGTCTTAATGAAGGGGACATAAGGGGGTCGATTTTCATATGCATTTAAATGTTATTGTGCAACTTAAAGTTGGACGCCAAAAAGGTGAGGATTATAGTTATTTAAAATAAAAAAGAAAGTGACTATTGAGAAATGGCGTCCCTTGGAGGAATTGAATAGTTTCTTGATTGGAAGTTACAGATTGCTTCATTTGCCATTTGAAGCTTATATATTGATGCCTTGCTCTTTGTATTGGATCTGGGAAATTGAATAGTAAGGTTATGCCTGGTTTGAATCTAGAACCTGGCTAAGGGGAAGCTTACGAACTCAATCCATCCTTCGGGCTTGCAACTATGGCTTGCTAGGTGGATCATCATGGCTGTATTTCACTTTGAAATACAGATGGAGCTTCAATTGTTTGAATCGAACAGGTTGTTGATGTAAAACCTGTTTTTTACAAGTTGCTGATTTGGCTTGTCTGACGCTGTTCTCTATTCATAGCTTCAAGTCAGATTTTTGTTTGGTTCTGGGTGTTAGCCCATGTTGTGCTACTGTGGACGGCCGCCCTTTCTGCAAGTTTGTAGATTTTAGCTTTGAGTTTCTGATTTTTGGGGGAAGGTCGACCCTTCTTGGAGGCCGTACCTTCCTTCTTGTTGCCTTGGGAATTGTGCCAACTGTTTCTTTCTGTTTTGGGCTCGTTTTCTCAGTGGAGGTTGGACGCCTAACTCTTAGCTGTTGATTGACTGTGGTATGAGAGCTTTCCAAGCTGAATTGGAGAAGATACGTCTAATTTGGTGAATTCTATCTTTGCTGATTTGATTTTCTGTATTTCCTGTTTCTGATCAGATTAGTTTGAAATTGTTATAATGCTGTTTTAAGTTTGTTTCTATATCATTTTGGCATTGTAAATGTTAGAGGAAGTGATACTCTAACCATTGGACATTTTGGGAATTCATGGTTGTCACATTGCAGTTGTTTAGTAGTACTAACAACAATTTGTTTGTTTGCTGCAATTTACTTTGTTGTAATTTCCCCCACATAATAAAGTGGTTGTGTGGATTGTGTACCTCCCATAGTTTAAGTGGAAGTGAGGTTAATTGGCTGGCTTGCCGCCTTTAAATGTTTGTAATAATCACACCCACGAAATAAGTGGAGTATTCCCACCGCTTGTGGATGCTTGCATTTGCAGAAGAAGTTGTATTTCAGTTTATTATCTAGCACTCCACCATATGTTAGCACCTCGCCTTGCAAAAGGATCTTGCATGGACATTCTTGGTGTCGAGTTTAGCTCTCTATTTTCAGTTGTTATCAAGTTATTAGATCCTAGGGATCTTCTGACCATATGCCCACCCCTCCTCCTTAAATGGTTTTAAGGCGCATTCTTGGTTAGAGTTGTTTCAGCTGTGTTTTGGTTTAGAGCTAATTCTTAACGGGTGCATGATTTGCATTGTTGTGATTGAAAATTAAAGGCAAAAATTAAGGGGTATATTTCAGTGGTATTAGAGCCTGTTTTTCTTGCCATCCTGTGAGTTTCAGCGCTTCATGTTATCAGATGAGAGTTAGAGAAGACCGATAGTACATCAGAAAGCAGAACAAAGTTTAGTTTCAGCTTTAGAAGTTTTTGAAGTTGACACCTTTTCAGAGGTTTTATGAAACCTTGTCTTGCCAGTTTAAGCTATGGCTTCAGATGCAGAGAAAGATTTGGCAAGATTTTTACACTTTGCGGGTGCAAGGCTCAGTAATGAATGTCAGACAAGGGAAGAAGAAGTGAGAATACTTCTTACATTGGAACAATGTTTAAGCTAGGTGAAGCAGTCACCTTCAGGGATAATTAAAACAACTTTGGCGCCTGCAGTGACTTTCTTGAAAAGTCCTTATTGGTTGAGGCATCTGGATGATAAGATCAATCTGTTGGTTACTTCATGCCTCAGTGAAGTGATGAGAATTTGGGCACCCTTGGTGCCCTATGATGATAAAACTATGAAAATAATTCTTCATATGTTCATAGAAAGCTTTCAAGATCTCGATGAAACTGATAGCAATCAATATTCCAGAAGAGTTGCTATACTGAAGATCTTTTCAGAACTCAAAACAAGTAAGTTGCTGGTTGAATGGGGTATGCAAGATCGAATATATTATTTGATCCATTACCTCTTCATTTCAACTTCGAGTGAACAAGAGGAGGATGTAGTTGCAACAATGAGAAACATTTTAGTTTTGATTATGAAAGAGCTGGATGACATTCCAAATTTTGTCCTATCTTTCCTGCTAAACATTAATGAACAAGAAGGGAAGAACTCCTCTACTGCTGGTTTGTTGATCAGAGGTTTGTTCAATCAGTGTGAGGGAAAATTGGAGCCACACTTGAAGAAGATAGAGCAGATAAATGAGGTGGTCATTAATGTAGAAGACGGGAATAAAATGTTGTTTCTCAATGATTCTATGGTAGATTCTCATGATGCACCTATTGATATGCATTTGTTTGCACATGCTAAGGATGAGTGCAATAAGGCAACATCAGTTTTAAATATGCATGAAGAGTCTATGACAAGTAATCAAGAAGACTTCCTTGGATTGCTTGTGACAAATAATGAAGAAATCAGCAATGTACCTACACATGGAGAGCTTATTGAAGGTAAGAAGAATATAATCTTCAAATCAGCTAACAGTGATGATTTCTTACTTCATTGTAACAATGGAGATTTAGAAGGTTTTGAGTTTGACCATCAAACTAAGCTCTTGGGAAAAGATATTTATGAAGATATCAGTTTTGGTGTGTTGGGAGGTGTCTTGTTCAAAAAGGCAACACTTCAAGAGCAGCATGAAGAGAACTTTCTTTTTTATCATATAAATCAGCCTTTCAACATTTGGGATCCAGGTGTGAAGGTGTCTAAGGTTGTCAAGGAACCTTTATGGGATAAATTTCCGTTTGATCCCAATATAGTACAAAATTCTGATTTCAATGCAAGCTATGTGATAGCCATGGGAGGAGAAAATGTCTTTGACAAAGAAGCTTGCATGGAAAAGCACCATAATGACTCAATGATCAAGTTGGGGGCTGCTAAAACATATGATCAAACTATCAGTGAGGTGGAAACAGTTTTAGAAGACCAAAAGGCCCTTGCTAATAAAAAGATTAAAGAGGATCTCAAACACAAATCTGATTTTCCAATTCATGAAGCTGATTGTAAACAAAGGTTTGAAGAATTGGTAAAATCTGATCCTTTTCATTGTCAGTTGATGGGTGGTGAAGGACAAGAGTTTTGGAGCAGCTATGAGGGCAGCAAAGACAAGAAATGATGTTCTGATTTTGATATGCAGCCTACCAGCAGTTTACCATCCTTGCGTACTTATGAGTGGGAAGGTCAATTTTTGATATCCATTCAAGATGACATGCAAGTCCTATTCAAAGTTGACCTTTCATATAGTTTGATTAAAGAGAGACAAGAAGGAGCTAGAGATGGAGCCTCTCTCTTTAATTTGTATTTCATCAAAGACTCTTTAGAGATTAAAAAATCAGATTATCAATTTTGGATTAATGAAAAAGATCATGCAATTGAATTTGTAAAGAAGGCAATTGTTGCAATTCAAGGAGTTTATATGTTTAATAATTCATCTTTTGAGTTGAGTGTTAACTCAGTGCACTCCAATTTCTTCTCAGGATGGGATTTGAAGACATTACTTGTTCCATGTATTCTTGTTGTTGAAACTTTCATAATGTGGCTTTCATGGAACACTAAAGAGAACACCGGACTTGGGAGATCATTGTTGGCTCTATCTAACATTTGGAATCATAAAGAGAAATTGTTTCGGTGTGTTGGCAAATTTTCATGGTTGATTATCCAAGTATGGGATTTTCAACATGTTCTGAAGAAGATTATCATGTGTGAAAAAAAGGTATGTTGGAGTGATAAGTGCCAAAATTTCAGTGCTAGAGGTGCTGCTACCTTCTTTATCAGCCAATTGATGATTATATTTGATCATCTATTGTTGGCTTGGAGAGGAAATGGGAGCAAAGAATGGTTCTTTGCTATGATGGAGTTGCTAGAGTAGGTGTTTCCAGCTTTGAATATGATCAGAATTGTCAAAATGGACAAGGATTTTCAGAATCGCACCTGCTGTTCCTTTCCCAGCATGCTGATTTCTCTTAAATCTAATGTTGAGTCATTCAATTTTGACTTAATGGGCAGCTGGTACGCTCATATTTTCACTTCACAATCTCTTTCCAGAGATGATTTTTGGCTTCAAATGGGAAGAATGGTGATTCAGACTAATCCAAACCAGTCTTTGAATGGAGTTGGAGTTATTTCCAGTAGTCACTTGCGAACATTCTTTGGTACTCATGTTCAAGGCAGCGAACCTTGGGCTGTTTTGGTTCGTATTTTTGAGATTTTTTGAGAGAGAGCTGTGAAAGATTTCAAGTGTCTTCTTGTATATGTTTGTGATCTTCATAGAAGGCATTGGACATCCTTGAAGAGCTTTGAGGATGGGGCTACTATGTATCTGCAAAGGGTTGTTTCCTTCTTTACGAATATCCTTGTTGGAGTCACATTTGTAGTTGTGATTCTATTTGATGCTTTGAGGATTTTTGCTGATGAGAATAATTTTGAGTTGCTTAGATCATTGTTCCTTGTGCTCCAAATGATGTTGATCATTGGCATTGATGATATTAACTTCTCAAAGACTTTGGGGTGTGAGATGTTGCAATGTTTTGAATTTTGTTCCTCTTGGTCTTTCAGTTCGAGTCATATGTTCTGTAATCTTTCAAGGGTTTAGAGGACAGTGTTGTTTTGGTATGATGGTCTTGATTGTGTGATCAGTATGGCATAGCATCAGCATGGTGGGTCTTTTTGGAGATGGATTTGGGACCCTGGGATCCTACTTGGCATAGTAAGGATCAAATTGTTTTCTTGGAGTGTGGCGGCATTGCTTGAGGACAAACAATTTTGGGAAGGGCGGACTGTAATGTCCCCAATTTAGCCCTATGCTCTTCTTGAGGTTTTATCCTATTTCCAGAAACTCGTAGGCTAAGGATAATGGAAAATTAGGGTTTCCTATTTTTTAGGAGGTTTCAAATGCATTTTGAAGGCTTGAATGTAGGAGGTTGGAAGTGTGCTTCTGGGAGTTTTCTGGGTTTTCAGAGAGCTTTAGAATGGTGTAACATGCATCTCCATCTGATAACCTTTCCAGACACTTACCATTTATAGTAAGTCATGTTGGCTTCTCGATTTGTGCTCAGAAGACGTTTGGAAACACTTCCTATTTATAGTAAGTCTTGTTTATTGCTCAGTTGGTGTTCAATTGATATTTTGCAAACTTACTATTTATAGCAGTTGCTATTTTTGGTAAGTCAATTTATAGCAGTATCATTCTAGCAATAGTTCAGCCTTTTGCAGTTCAGTATGGCTATTCAGTTTGGCTTTCTGTTGAGTTTGCAGTGAACTTACTATTTTTGGCATTGGCTATTTTTAGTAAGTCAATTTTGTGGCAGTGGCACCATCAGCAATTTTGCTAAGGTCATTATTCTATTTCTGGCAGAATCAGTTGAATGTTGGCTTTGGGTTTTGGCTTTTATCCCTCCTTGGATTGAGTCCCAGACTTAGTCAATTTTCATATCTTGAGGTTGTACCCCATGCCTAGGCTCGATGTCTTTAAGTTGTCTTAATGAAGGGGACATAAGGGGGTCGATTTTCATATGCATTTAAATGTTATTGTGCAACTTAAAGTTGGACGCCAAAAAGGTGAGGATTAATAGTTATTTAAAATAAAAAATAAAGTGACTATTGAGAAATGGCGTCCCTTGGAGGAATTGAATAGTTTCTTGATTGGAAGTTACAGATTGCTTCATTTGCCATTTGAAGCTTATATATTGATGCCTTGCTCTTTGTATTGGATCTGGGAAATTGAATAGTAAGGTTATGCTGTTGGTTTGAATCCAGAACTTGGCTAAGGGCAATCTTAGCGAACTCAATCCATCCTTCGGGCCTGCAACTATGGCTTGCTAGGTGGATCATCATGGCTGTGTTTCACTTTGAAATACAGATGGAGCTTGAATTGTTTGAATCGAACAGGTTGCTGATGTAAACCCTGTTTTTTACAAGTTGTTGATTTGGCCTGGCTGAAGCTGTTTTTTGTTCATAGCTTCAAGTCAGATTTTTGTTTGGTTCTGAGTGTTAGCCCATGATGTGCTACTGTGGAGGGCGCCCCTTTCTGCAAGTTTGCAGATTTTATCTTTGAGTTTCTGATTTTTGGAAGAAGGTCGACCCTTCTTGGAGGCCGTACCTTCCTTTTTGTTGCCTTGCGAATCGTGCCAGCTGTTTCTCTCTGTTTTGGGCTCGTTTTCTCAGTGGAGGTTGGATGCCTAGCTCTTAGCTGTTGATTGACTGTGGTATGAGAGCTTTCCGAGCTGAATTGGAGAAGATACGTCCAATT
The DNA here is from genome assembly GCA_007115665.2 of Sequoiadendron giganteum. Lineage (NCBI taxonomy): Eukaryota > Viridiplantae > Streptophyta > Pinopsida > Cupressales > Cupressaceae > Sequoiadendron > Sequoiadendron giganteum. The sequence goes on along the minus strand of CM021106.1, from coordinate 301,586,078 downwards.
TGGTGAATTCTATCTTTGCTGATTTGATTTTCTGTATTTCCTATTTCTGATCAGATTAGTTTGAAATTGTTATAATGCTGTTCTAAGTTTCTTTCTATATCATTTTGGCATTGTAAATGTTAGAGGAAGTGATACTCTAACCATTGGACATTTTGGGAATTCATGGTTGTCACATTGTAGCTGTTTATTAATCATTTGTAAGCTGTTTAGTATTACTAACAGCAATTTGTTTGTATGCTGCAATTTACTTTGTTATAATTCCCCCCACGTAATAAAGTGGTTGTGTGGATTGTGTACCCCCCACAGTTTAAGTGGAAGTGAGGTTAATTGGTTGGCTTGCCGCCTTTAAATGTTTGTAATAATCACACCTATGAAATAAGTGGAGTATTCACACCGCTTTTGGATGCCTGCATTTGCAGAAAAAGTTGTATTTCAGTTTATTATCTAGCACTCCACCATATGTTAGCACCTCGCCTTGCAAAAGGATCTTGCATGGACATTCTTGGTGTCGAGTTTAGCTCTCTATTTTCAGTTGTTATCAAGTTATTAGATCCTAGGGATCCTCTGACCATATGCCCGCCCCTCCTCCTTAAATGGTTTTAGGGTGCATTCTTGGTTAGAGTTGTTTCAGCTGTGTTTTGGTTTAGAGCTAATTCTTAATGGGTGTATGATTTGCATTGTTGTGATTGAAAATTAAAGACAAAAATTAAGGGGTATATTTCAGGGTTCGGGTTACATTCTAAGTGGTGCCATACATAAATTTCTAGCTGCAAAACATGCAATAATAGGTCAGCATGCTAGCTGCCTTCACTATGGATGCTATTCTCTGCTAAAGCAAGTTACGAGTCAGCAATAAAATATTCTTAAATTTAAAATTGCAAAACAATCTGAAAGTTTGTAACAAGGGAGCTGTGGCAGCCTTAATCTTTTGAAGGAATTTTAGTTTAATTGTATGTATTATAATAAGTATATAATGTTGCTATGAGTATTTTATGTTATTGGGTAAATCATTATTTGAAACTATACACAATCTCAAAAATAAGTGGAGAACTTGTAAGCTCAAGATAAGGCGAATTTGCTTGATACGAAATGTTGGATGAATAAAATTACGACAAATTGCAAGATATTGGTATTCTTTTTGGTAGGGGAGTCTTACAGTGATATTAAAGCCTAAATCATACTAGCCTAGAGGGTTATGTACACTAGTGATAGGGCCAAATGTTATGCTGAAGGAGAGAAAAAACAGAAACAATTCCAATTCTAGAACCATATCCAGAAGAGGATACATTCTTAGTCGCATTAGCAGCAAGGCATTCACTTAGAACTGTATAGGGAATTGAAACAATGGTGGGTTCAAGTGGTGAGAGTTCTCGAGATAGGATTGCAAGGAGAGTTGACCAAGGCAGTGTACAAAATATACTGAACAATCTAGCAAGGGGACAACAACAAATGATGCAATAGTTCGTGCAATCACAACAACAGTTGATCGTAGCTATTGGACAAATGTCACAAAATATGAACATTCTTAGGGTGAATCAGAATACCACATGGGAAGGTATTAATGTAGGGAATAATATTCTAAGGGGAGCCAGTACAGGTGGTTCAAGTAGACCTTTCCAATCTACATTCACAGCTAAAGACAAAGAGAAAACAACACAAACAAAGGAGGAGCAAATATTTAGTTGACGAGGTAATGGCATTTTATGATGAGTACCACACACTACCTCATGAAATCAGATAGGAAATAACCTTAAACCATTACATGAACCAATGGAAAGATAGGAAAAGGACACAATAGGATCAAAGACCTTGAGGCCCACATAAGAAGTATCAACATAGCTTGAGTAAACTAACCCTTCCTAATCTTGATGGTAGTGGGAAAAGCACATGTGCTTGGATACATAAACTGGATACATTTTTGACTCTCAAACCCATGTCAAAAGTAGAGGCAATTAAATTTGCAAGTTTACATTTGGAGGGACAAGCATATGATTGGTGGCACAAAATGAAATATACCAAGCCAAATTTTTTGCTTTTTCAATTACAACAAGGATAGCAGCAGTACACAATCGTTAGGGTTAGCATTTAAAACCAAAGGATGCTGAAATAACTCGACGTCAAGCATGTGTTTTCCAAACCGAGACGGAGTGGGAGCTACCATATGACGGAGATGTTAAAGATGCTGAATTAACTCGACGTCAAGAATGTGCTTTCCAAACCAAGATGGAATGGGAGCTACCATATGACGGAGATGCTAACTATGCTGAAAGTAAACTCAACACCAAGTATGTGCTACCCAATTCCAGAGTGGAAATGAGGCGACCATATGGCGGAGATATACAGAAATACAATGCAGCTTCAGAATGTAAAGTAAGATTAAGAGAAATGCTGACAGTACTACTGTTCAGCTTACAAAATATTAGAAGATGCCTGCAATAAACAAGATTAGAAGCTCTCCACTGCTGCAGTAATAGATATGATCATTCCAAGGTTAATTATGACCTTCCAGATACAACTCTTCACCAAAATACAGATTACTCAAGACTGATATAACAAAACAGCAACGTAATATGCATAACCAGCAACCCTAGAATCCACTAAAATGCTCACAACTCACTCAATACTTGCTAGAATGACATGAGACCTGATGCAAACGAAAGCTATAATGATGGCAATGAGGACTAGACCAAGAAACAGCTAACAAATCGAAGTATTCTTTTTTCTAAACATTTGCCAGGCAGACCAGAATGGTGCGGCCAATAGAGAGAAGCGATTTTGCTTTTAAAAAATAAACACTCAATATTAAAATCTGAATCTTTGCAAGAAGGGTCGCCCCTATCAAGGAAACTCAATGAATCAATACCCAGAACGACTGTATTTTTATTTTCAGATTTATGAGTGAAACTACAGATTCAGCTTGACTTCAGCAACTTCAAAATGAGACTGAAATGCAAATTTAGAACTCCAAAAATGCAAGATACTCAACTGAAATGCAAGACAAACCTATTACAAACTATCTCTCAACTAGTTGCTATCTTTCAAGCAAGAAGAAGAGCCAAGCTAGGAGGCATTCATTCCTCGAAGCAATCCCAAAGCCATTCCGGCAGCATAACAATATCATAAAACATAAGATCCCCAAAATGATGCACAAGACTCCTCTTTATAATTTTCGTTTGACTTCACAAAACCCTAAAATCAGCTTTTAGGTCAAAACCTCTCATCTCCTCAAGAGGGCGTACTTCTCCTTTATGGCTTTGATTTGATATTTTAAATAAACATCATGCTTGATAAATTCGCCCTTCATAACCTTGCTTTGACTTTTCAATAATTAAAATATTCTTTTAATGAGGGCGCCACCCTCAAAGACCCCCTTTTTAAAACATCTTTAAGTCATTAATCTAGGCCCATGGTCAACATTAAAATATAATATTTAAACGTGACTTTTTTTAATTAGATGACTTAGCTTATCCCTCCGGAGGTGCCCTGAAGCCAATACTGAGCCAAACATCTGACCAAACTGAAGCAGGAAGTCAACCTAGTTGAACTCAATTGGAAAGCTGCCAAAAGTAGAATTTACTAAAAATAGTAAATTCCAAAAAGTGCTCTGAATGCCGAGATGAACATACTGCTGCGAAGCCCTCTGAAAACCCAGAAGGAATCCGCCATTGAATCCACCATCTCAGAGCCAAGACCTCCTCAAAAATAGGAAACCCTAATTTAACCTTCCGACTAGCCTTCGGGTTTCCAGAAAAAAGGCGAACGGTCATATGCACGATCAGGTTTGAGAAGGGGACATTACACAAAATCATGCACTAATTTAGTCCTTTGATGAGTTCAACAACAAATTTATTGCTAGATTTGATCGAAAGGATGTAGAGATGTATTTTCGTGAGTTGGCATTGATTAAATATAATGGGGATGTTGATAGCTACATTAATGATTTCCAGAAGGTTGTTGTTATGGTTTCTGATATGTCAAAAAGGAGAGTGGTAATGCTGTTCATGGAAGGTTTGAGTGGAAATCTAAGAGGTTTGGTAAAGGCTTTCAAGCCTAGTACACTCTAGGATGCTATTCAAAAGGCACTTGATCTTGAAACTACACATCCTACACAACAATCCCAAAAGAAAAGTTTCAAGAGCAATAAACCATTTAGAAGGACCTTCAATCAGCCTAAGACTATGCCAACCAGAATGGATTTTGAGACGAGGAATGAGTTGCACAAGAAGAAGTTATGTTTCCCTTGCAAGGAACCATGGGAGCCCAGTCACACGTGCCTTGGGAAAGGCAAATCACATTATATTGAGGTCACTTTCAACATTGATGAGGAGGTAGTAGATACAAGTTTAGAAAGTGATCATGAGGATCAGCAATTAGAGCATGACGATAGTGCTACATGAGATGTGACACATGGCACTATTGCTACATTATTACCTAAGTACCATCCTTTTAGAGTTAGAGGAGTCCTGAAGGGACAATGAGTGACCTATTTAGTTGATAGTGGAGCAACTCATAACTTTATTGATGAGGGTCTTGTGGTGAAGAGTGGATTACAGGTTGAAGATTTTCCTAAATTTAGTGTCATGGTAGTTGATGGGTTTAAAATGACTTGCACCAAGAAGATTTCATAATTGAGCATTCAATTGGGGGACTATACAATTACTGATGACTTTTACTTGGTTGGGATTGGTGATACTTATGTTGTTCAGGGAGTTTAGTGGCTACATTCACTTGGTACATACAGTCAGGACTTTCAGAAGCTGGAGTTGGAGTTCATGGAAGGTGGTAGGATGGTAGTGTTGAGAGCTTTGTTAGACAGTGCGCCAAAGGTGGTGACAACAAAGAGGATGGAGAATTTGTTCAAACATGGCAAGGTTTCATGGGCAGCCCAATGTTTTGTGTCTTCCAAATCTTCTTCTAGTGATGACCGACAATATCATGTGGACATTCAATTGGTTTTGGATAAGCATAGTTTGGTGTTTGGAGATATTCCACTTGGTAGACTTCTTGACCGTGGATTTGAGCATGTGATTGAGATAGAGGAGGGCTCCAAGCCCATTATTACCACTCTCTATCATCACCCCAAAAGGTTCAAAGAAGAAATTGAGAAAACAATAAGGGAGTTATTGGATATGGGACACATTAGAACTAGTTCCAGTCCCTTTGCATCTTCGGTGGTCTTGGTTAAGAAGAAGGATGGCATGATGAGGATGTGCATAGATTACCGTGCCTTAAATAAGAAGATGATTAAGAATAGGTATCCTATACCCAAGATAGATGAGCTATTGGATGCGCTACATGGGGTTATTGGATGCGCTACATGGGGTTGTTTACTTTTCAAAGATTGATCTTCATTCAGGGTACCATTAGATTATAGTCTGTGAGGGGGATATACATAAGACTGCATTTAGATGCCACAACGAACGTTATGAGTTTTTGGTTATGCCCTTGGTCTTACAAATGCACCTGCAACTTTTCAATATTGTATGAATCACATATTTAATAAGAAGTTGCGGAAATTTGTGTTGGTCTTTTTTGATGACATCTTGATATACAGTAAGACATGGGAGGATCACCTTAGGCACATTGATGAGGTGTTGGGCATTATGGAGGCGCAGTCCCTGTTTGTGAAGGCTTCCAAATATTAATTTGGAATGACAGATTTTAATTTGGGATATGTGATTGGTGTTGGTGGTGTCAAGGCGCATCAAGAGAAGAGACATGTTGTTCTAGATTGGGTGCCGTCGAGGAACATTTCTAACTTTAGAGGTTTTCTTGAGTTATGTAGTTACTGCAGGAGATTTGCCAAGGGGTTTTCCCTGTTGGCTGCACCACTTACTGATCTCACCAAGAAGGGTGCATTCAAATGGTCGGTTGAGGCTTAGAGTACATTTGATAGGATCGAGCAGGTGATGAGTTCTTGTCTAGTGCTAGCTTTACCAGACTTCTCTGAATTGTTTGTGTTGGAGTGTGATGCATCAAGTGAAGGGATAGGCGTTGTACTTATGCAAAACAAGCATCCCATAGCCTATGAGAGTAGGAAGTTGAGAGATGTGGAGCAGTTATATTCCACCTATGAAAAGGAAATGCTTGCCATCATGCATGCATTGGAAAAGTTTAAACAATACTTGGTGGGTGGAAAATTTGTGGTTAGAATGGATCACAATTGTCTGAAACAACTTGCATGCCACATCAGCATATGCAATCTGTCTATTGCGTAGGTGGTCCTCAAACATTTTAATATGATCCTTAGCAGTGCGATTTACGTCGTGGACGTGGAACTTGGAGCAAAAACTCTCCGGATTCTTTGGCATGTCGTGATAGTTGGCAAACTCCAGCGGGGATGGGTTGGTGACCAACCAAGTAGCACCATTTGCAACGGGCTAGGCCATTGCTTGCCTTCGTCGGTATACAGTTGTTGGAGTTGTTTGCTGCACAACTATTGGCGTAACTTGAACTGGCGTGGTATCTCGTGCTGGTCCCTGCTCAGCAAACCTTGAAATACTAGGTGGAGTTCTGAATAAGCTTGAGACTTCTTCACCGCTCACTGCTTCTTCACTTGATTGAGCTTCTTCGTTTGATAAGATTTCCTTGCTTGAGGGAACTTCCCCGTCTAATCGAGTACCTTTCTTCTTCCTTGTTCTGGTAGGTAGCTCTAGCTCTACAAGTTCCTTGGCTGAACTGGGTGCAGACCTCAAAATTCTTTTCAACTTATCCGGCGAGAAAGAACTAATGCGATCCAGGATGAAATTGCTCTTTTACTGGCGACACACGGGAGCGAGTGGCTGCCTTTGATTTAACAAGTCTCTTTCAATAGCAACTTGGATCTTGATAGCTTTCTCTTCTTCTTCTTCGAACACGAAGCTTGTTCTCATGTACTCAGCTGCACTCCTCTTTGTCCTCCACACGAGATTGTTCAATCCTGAAAGGATGTCTTCTTGATCGTCGTTGAATCCCAAATTTGGCTGCAACACCGGAAATACTTCTCTATGAGGTAGCACCATCTTGGTACATTATACTTTTTTACAATTCCTTTTGCTTGAATTATGGTAGTAGTAGCCCCTCCTTCTAGCGCCAAGTCTGTTGCGCTAGGAGGAGAGGCGAGTATATGGTTGATATAAAACTGATGAGCCAGGAATTCTTCACCTTTAGTCTCGAGCAAACTACGTTCAGCCCTCCTTCTAGCGCCAATTTTGTTGACGTGTTTTTTATGACAACACCAACACAGAATAAAATGTCCAACGGTCACTCTATTCTCTCTTGATCAAAGTGTTCCGCATGCTAAGATTGCGTGAAAGTTCATGCGTTCGACTCCAAGGTTCCTTTAATGCGAATAGACTCAGTTAGTTGATGTGAATATGCTGGGTATTCCAAGGGGACTTACGTAATCGTTCAACTTTATATGTTCAAGCAAGTGAAGGATTTTGACTATGATGCTCTAGTATTTGAATGGATCGGGAAATGCTGAATTTAAAGGGGGTAAGGATAGGAATTCTACAATCTACTTCTACGGGTGGAATGCAAGGATTAGCTTTGACAGTCTTCAAACCAAACTTCGTTTCGTCTCCCCTTCGGACAACTCTGACAAAGCTGGTGCAATCTTCAAAGGATGGATGAGATGTTCAGATTGGGATTCACCATGCACACCCCTTCACAACGAAGCAAGTGGGCACATTGAACACAATCGAAGTTAAATGCTGAGATTCCAGTTGACCACACAAGAGCAGACTTATCGTCAGCAAGTCTGCTAGTGGTATGGATAGGGGAAGATATGCCCAAACTAATGTCACATTCCACAATTAACTCTACTTGCATGAAAACAAATCTACTTTACTTTACTCTATTCGAATCAGAAAGACGAAAAGATCTCGTCAACTGCCCACAACACAAAATGAAGTCACCAATCAATGAAATCTTTATATCATGAGAGTCTTACACAACAATCTTTTGCAAAAACTTTCAAAGGGAAAGTCTTTCTTTCCTTTCCAACTAAGCTAACTCATAGCTCTACTTTAACTTCTATCAATCTCTATCTCTGTCTAGCTCTGATCTATCTCTGATTCTAATTCTAACTATTTACAAATGAGGGGGGATGCCCCTTTTATAATGAATCCAAATAGTGGACGGTTCAGATCTGATAACAATAAAGGGCTCAGATTGAGCCACCTATGCCCTAATTAGGGTTTCTGCCCTAAAAACCGCCACCGAGAGGAGTGGGGCAATGAATGCGCCCTCCACTCCTCATCAATGCACCACACCCTGCCATCAATGCACGTCGTCTCCCTCCAGAAGGTCATCGTCCAGAAGGGCGTTTCCTTTCTCCTTCTCGCTGGCTGCAAATCTGATGAATCTGGCCAAGACTGCCTCAACATCATAATGAGATCACCAAATTCCTGTCTCAAGTCCTCTGAGACTATCTGCTTGGGCAATTTGGTGCGAGTTGGCTTGGGTTTAATCATCCACCTAGTGTTTATCAAATCAGCACACCGGTCTGTGGTGAATGAGTACATCTTTCCAGCTCTCTCTTTCGTCTTGTAGATCATCTTCTCATGAACTGGAATCCCGAATGCCTCTCCGATCACTTCAGGTGTCAGGTTAGCCAGTACCTTGCCATCTGGCAAAGTGACCGTCCTCTGTTCTGCATTGTAGTGGTAGGCGCACTCCATGATGAGCTCTGGACATCGGATAGCTGGCGGAAAGTTGACAGCTGCATACAATCCACTTCTGACAATACTGTGCGAAGTCACTGATGGGTGATGGCCTCCAGTCCCCATTATCCTTCTTCTGAATGCTTCTATGTTGAATGAGCCTAAGTTCGTGTCAGCTAGCCTGCCGAGCTTGGATGAAAATTTGGATTCTGGCAAGAATGACTTGCCGAATTTTTTGATCACAGCCTGTCTGGACTCGGTGTGGTTGTTTCTGCCTGCAACTCTTCTGCTTGATTCGGCCATTCTGCAAAAAAGGCAAGAGAGTCATTAGAAAACAAAATTTTATAAAACAATATATCACTTTTGAGAGTGCCAGCAGATTTTTTTAAATAAAAAGGCTGCAACACTTTGTCACTTTCAGCTGCAAACCTCAACTATGCCTATTTATTTCAACGTCTTTAGAAGTTTCTTCTCTGGTTGCAGCAACACAATGCCAAACACTTGGAAATGTTTGCTTGCAGCAATTTACTTTCAATAAATTTGAAACCTCCCCCTTGAAGTTCGTACTTCTCCTTCTAACTTAGCAACTTCAAACTTTCTTCTCAAGTCGAACTTCAGCATTCAGCAACTTGAGACCTTTGCAAATTCGTACCTTCTCTGCAAATGCAGCAACTGACAACCTGGGAATTTGTGCCTCTCAGCAACTGCAGCCTCAACAAGTTAAGTCGCACTTCCTTCAGCAACTTCAACTTTTACAAATTCGTACCTCTCCTTCAGCTCTCTCACAATTTCGAACTTCTCAGCAATTGCAATCTCTTCAAAAATTCGTACTTTCACTTAGCCAATATTTTTGCATTCAGCAACTGGTGAGAGGAATGAAGAGGATTTGAAAATCTTATAGCCTGGTCGAATTCCTGCAGAGGCTATACTTAGCAAATTTTCGAATTCATTTTCCCTCCCTTTTCCCAGTTGTAACACTTGTCATCTGAGGCATAGGAATCTCAAACTTCTAGAATTATGAATTCATCATCTCTGCACAGGCCTGCCTCGTCGCACTTGATTTTTTAAAATATTAAATCGTTCACTTCCTTGAACAATTTCGAAATGTTTGGCTAAGTCATTTGATCTTGTCTTCGCTTTGGCAAAATTGTCTAGCTCAAAACTTCTAGCGAAGTGCCTCTCATTCATTTTGCTCGTTTTCCTTAGAGAAATCTCTCAATTTTGCCTTAGGAATTTTATTTAAAATAGGCACTGGGCGAAATATCCATCGAAATGATGTGGACATGGTGTGGAGTAAGCTTGACTCACTTTTGAATTGCAAATGTTTAATACCCAGAAGAGAAATACTTCCAGAATCCATCGTTTTCATGTGTATCCGGACGAAGGGGTACTTTTAATTTTTATTATTTAAAAATAATAAAAATGGCTAATGTTTATTTCTTCCCCTTCGGATTTCTTTCACTCCTGCAATTTCAAGCTCCTCCGCCTTGGCAAATTTTCTTGACTTTTCCCTGAAGAATTTTCCTTCTGAAGATTTTTTTTTTTTAACTCTGGAAACTAGCATCATCCTCTAGGCGTATTCTTCATTCTCCCTTTAAAAAAATGCCTTAGGAATTTAAATTTAATTATTTTACCCTTGAAGGGCGCATTTGGGCATGTCAACTTCCACTTCAATCATCTTCACGCTTTGGCAATTTTTGCTTTAGGAAAAAAAATCCTAGAAAATTTCATTTTAAATTACCCATGAGGGGCGTACTTTATCTTATGTATCAACCTTTGCCTTTACCCCTTTTGCATTGTCACGCCTAGAGGCTAACACCTTACCCTTTGCGAATTTTCATGTGTTAATTTCCACCTTAGGGCGCATTTGCCATGTGTAGGAGGAATTCCCATGCCTTAGTATTTTCAAAATCACGCCACCCTTAGTGTTATTTTTCTCCCTTGGCGCATTTCACATGGTGACCCTTCACCTTCCTCTAGCGCATTCCACCTTCACCACTTAACGCTTTTACCTTTCACCTTCTACCTTTTACTTGGGGCGCAAATGCCATGAAGAAATCTCACGCCTAGGGTGACTCTTCACCTCCTTCTGGCGCATTCTGACTATGTAGCTTCCTTGCCTTCAAGCATATTTCCTTCATCACCCCACGCCTAAGATATGACCCTTCACCTCCTCTTGGCGCATATCCTACACTAGACTTCCATTTTATCTTTGAGCGCATATATCACATGTGAGAAACAACCTTCCATTATCCTGTGACCCTTCAGCTTCCCCAAGCGCATATGGGCTAGGTGGCTTCGAAGTTGGGCGCATTTCATAGTGTTAGAGGAAATTTCCACATCCTAAGTGACCTTTCACCTCCTCCTAGCGCATTTAGCACATGATGTTCCACTCTTGGGCACATTTGCTAGTGTTGGAAGGAATTCCGCCCCCCCTTAGTGGCTCTTCACCTCCTCTTGGCGCATATGAGGGTGTTGACTTCCTTCTTCAAGCGCATTTTCCTATGCAAGATGGAAAACCCATGCCCAGAGTGACTGCTCAGCTTCCTTGGGCGCATTTAGGCCATGTAACTTCCATTTTAGGCGCATTTCACCATGTGAGATGGAAAATCCACGCCCAAGCTTGACCTTTCACCTTCCTCAAGCGCATTTGGGGGTATGAGGAGGAAAATCTCTTGCCTTAGAAGAATTTCTATGCCTTAGGATAATTTTCATGCCTCTGGAAGGCGCATTTCAAACTTGCCCAAGGGAATTTCATACTTAGAACTTTTTTGTACCTTTCGTTTCTCCTGGGCGTGTATGAGGGTGTGTGCTTGTCAGCTATCATTTGTAAATTTCCAACGCCTTAACCTTGTTTTGGCTTTCTATTTTTAGTAAAATTAGGGTTTCAGTGCGTTTCACCCTGCTTTGCATTGGAACTGGCGTGGTTGTGCCTCCATCTGGTGTCGTCATCCTGTTCACATCTTATCCGGCACAATATATGCTATTTTTAACAAACCCTAGAATTGATCGATTCCCGTATCTCTGTTTGCTTTGAAATTTGCTCCAGTTGCCTCTGATGCTGTGAGAGACCTGCTCATGCTTGCCTCTGGTGATGATGTGCTATTTTTAGCCACCTGCTATTTATAGTAAGTTTCAAAGTTGCCTGCTTTAGTAGCTCCGTTCGACCTGAAACTTGCTATGTTTGATCCTGATAACTTGAGTGCTCTGTTCATACCGACTTCCGGCACAGGCCTGCTATTTATAGCCGTGTCCTGACTTACTAAAAATAGTAAGTCCTCCGATTTTGCTCAAAATTTGCCAGTAGGTAGCTTGAAGGATGCTGATCATGGCGGCGTGCTTCGTTCTGACATCTCTACATTTCGCTTCATCTATTTTTAGACATGGCAGGGAAACCCTAATCTGACTTGCACGTGGTCCCGACTGCTCCTGATTTATACTGCTTGTCGTTTTGCTCGATGGAATGAAGTGCTAGGTAGCTACTGGATTGAAGCTGCTATTTATAGTAAGTGTCCCGAAAGTGGTCCATCGGATGTCGGACGAGTTTGCATGTCACAGTGCCCATGGGATCTCAAAAAACCCAGAAAAACCTAGAAAACTGGTCAAAGTTCTGGCACTGGCTAAAAATAGTAAGTCCCTAAAAACTGATCCGATCCACTTGCATGTCATATCACTGTGAAGCTCTCGCAAAACCCACATGGAATATCCGGACATGCATTGAAAATTCTTGCATGCAAACCCTAAAAATAGCCTCGAGAGGCTGACCTCTGAAAGTCCCTGACTTGATTTGCATGTTACACCATCGGGAAGGTCTTGGAAAACCCAGATCAATTCTCCTGTCGTTCACCGAAGAATTGTTTGTCTAAACCCTGAAAATAGCCTCCGAAGGTTGAACTGCTAAAAATAGCCAGTTGTCTGAATCCGTTCAAATTTCGCGTGTAGGCACTCTGAAGTTGCCTGATTGTGCTGAAGTAGTTAGAATCCCGAAATCCTGAGGAACAAGCCTCGAATTAGGTACTTACTAAAAATAGTAAGTTGTCGGATTTCAGTGAGATTTCAGGGGGATTCTACCTTGAGCTTTCTGAATGTGTTGCCGCACTTAGATTTCACCTAAGTAACTCAATCTTGAACTCGAACGGGTCTAAAGGATAGCAACCCTAAATTTGTAAATTACTCAATTGAGGTTAAATGGGACATCCCCGGAAGGATAAAAGATCAGAGACAGAGAGAACCAAAGCCAAAAGAATAGAATGGAGCAAAAATTAGGGGGTCCCCATCTTGGATGGTGTGATGTGTGAAAAGGTCACAATAGGTATTTCATATTTTCCAAAAAAAAATGCAAAAAGATGAGGGTTTAGGAGTCTAAACTACGCCTAAGAACTCAAGAGACGGCAATGACTAGATGAAACTGGAATAACCACACTTTGTTTCGCCTCCCTAGGACAACTACGCAAAGCGGGTGCAATCTTCAACGGAGGTGATAACAATTTTCATGTCTGAATTAATAATTATTCAAACCGACGTTAAGCATCCACAATTTGAGAGCTCAGGCTAACTTTGCACATTGAATAAAAATCATCTATCCAACAAAAGTATGAGCTAAATTTCATCAACCACTGCTATCAGATCTTTCATTTACTAACAAACATTCAAATAGAAATGCTAAATTAATCTTAGTCTAAGTGTTGAAGGAGAATATGTAACCTTGCACACCACTTGAAAATAAATGTGACTCTAAGCAAATCATGCACAAGAGCTTTTATTAACAGAAATGATATAACACAACAATCTCATACTACTCACTTCACAAATTGAAAATGAGAGTATGCAAGTTTATATAGAGTTTTTAGAAATAAAAGAGTGGCCCAGATTAAAATGAGGCAACGGCCAAGATTAAAACAAATAAACCCTAATTAGGGTTTCCCAAAATAACATTAGTGAACTATGAGTTGACAAGGGTGAGTTGGCGCCCGGAGCTATTTTCAAGGAAGTACATCCTCATCCTCCCGAGTTGCCGTGTTCGATGAACCTGGACACGATAGAGGCAACTTCTTCCATAGTGATTTGTGGGAGTATTCCGATCCTAAACTCCAATCCGTCCATGCTTTTGGCGCACCTGACAAGGATGTCCTCCCACTCCGACTCGATCCTCTCAAAGACCTCTCGGATGGCCAATAAATTCGCCATTCTGACCCAGTTATGCTTCAAGATAGGCCCTGCGATAGAAAAGAAATTTTCTCGCACCTTATTCTTCAAACCCTTTAGTTGTAGATCATTCTCTCGTATGACCTTGTCTAGTATGTCGGCAACCATGTTGAAGATTTTGCTTTGGATCTCTCTAAAATGCTCCTCCACTCTGAGTCCATCAACTTTCACTCTTTCCAACACCTCTCCCCGTGCCGTCAAAGTCCAATACCATGTATGGAAATTGTAGGCTGTGCCTGTCGCAATGATGCCTCTGTCAATCGGTTCCTGTTTCGGGACCCCTTTTAGAATCTTAAGGCACAAAATTATCCTTTCTTGTACATCCGGAAGACCATCCCACATTTCCGCCAAGGTGGCCAATTTGGAAAGCAATGAAGTGGCTTGACCGTAGACCAGGGTCAACCTTTCCAGGAATATATCCGTTTTTGCACCTTTGACCACTATCCATTCCTTGGCCTCTCTGGTTGTGACCTTGTCTTCGTCCACATCCTTTGCTGCTTCTTGTGAAGAATTCGGAAGAAGGGGAGTTGCCGTGTTATCTTGATCAATTGGCTTGATCAGATGCTGTATGTACTCCCTCAGGCGCTCAATATCTTGCTGGCTGCCCTTCCTCTTCACCACCTCCTTTGCTAACCTCGACTTGATGGTGGACTCTGAATTGTCCAGATCTTCAACTTCTTGGCCCTTTGTGGTTGGACCTAAGCTGATGGTAGTGACATCATACTCATGTGGAGCTATATCCTCTCGTGGCTTGTCCACTATTGGCACAACAATCTGTACGGACTGGTTGCTGGATTCATCCCTTTGTATGGTGGAGAACTTCTTAGCCGGCTTCTTGATTGAAACTTGTTCAAGTTTGGCTAAGAAGTCTGCAGCATCATCCTCTTCCTGTGCTTCAATTGGCACCTATATTTTCATTCTCTCTTTTAACCAGTCAGGGATTGTGAGCTGCTCTATGCCATCCTCCTCTAGTACACTTTCTCCGTTTGGAGCGTCCAAAATTCCTCGAAGGGCTGAAATCATTCCTTCCTGAAAGTCATCATTTTGGGCGCCTATCTCATCATCTGACCCTAGTATTTCCGTGCCTGTGGGAGATGGTGGTTCATCATCGTCCAACTGAGGCTCCACATTGTCCTCGAGAATCAAGGTAGGGTTCCTAATGTTGTCCAACGAATCATCAAGGGTGGCCAATATCTCGTTGATGTTTCTGGACGTGGTAGAGCGTGAAGGTTCTATCCTTGTTTGTTTCTGAGTAGGCTCCTTGTCCATAGCTATTTCTTTCCTTTTCCTTGAAGTAGTGGCCTTTATCAACTCCACGCCCTGGGATGCTTCTGCATTCGAAGAGTAAGATTTCGTTTCGCTCAACCTATCATAAGTAAGCGTCACCTTCATCCGCCTCAGTTGCTGGATCTGTTGATCGATCCACCATTGAGAGTACTTGATGACTGGTCTCATCAAGGTGTTCAAGTCGACATGTTCGACATCTGACCATCTTACAATAGGCAGGGGCAAGCTCTCGTCAAAGCACGGCTGTACCTGCTTTCCATCATCCTCGAGCTGATCAGGCACTCGACAAAGTTTAGTTGCCCTGATCAAGCTAACCGGCAGTCTAGACCACAGTCTCTGTCTAACCTTATATTCGTCCGCAGCGTCTGCCCAGAAGTCCTCCAATTCAACCCTATGTCTGTACTTTCTCCCATCCACAGTCCTAATATGATGATGTGGGTCGAAGTTATCTCTAGACTGATAAGTGGTGAATGGGTATCGCTGTATTTCTAGCCTGGCACTCTTAGTTGCCTGCGCTGACAGACACTTTTCCAACATGTTCCCTATGAAGAAGGGAAAGGTGATTGCCGCCTTTTGTTTTGTCCTTTGGAAGCTTTGATATTCCTCCAACTGTCTCAGCACCTCAAGTAGGACCATCTTGTTAGTAGGAAAGATAGGCAATCGGTATAGATTCCCAGTGAATCCCTGGATTCTGATATACGTGTATCTCGGATACTGGATGAACCAAGACCTGTATTTGCCGATTAGACTCTTGGCTTCATGAGTTAGCCGTTGGTGCGTTCCTCCTTGAAGTATTCTGGTTATGTACATGAGGAATGTGTCATGTGCCCGTCTGAAGCGGGCTTTCTCACTTAGCTAAAGCTGTGGATAGCAATCGTAGGACTTCAGTTCATTCTCCCCGTTGCCAACTATGCCCTTGCAGATCAAGCCTGCATATCTATAGATGACGTAAGAGCTCATATAGAATGTCTTGGTCTTCTCAAGGTTGACCAGCTACTCATGGAGACTATTGCTTATCATGCGAGACCAATTGAACATTTTGACCCCCTCAGTGATGTCCTCGATAAAATAGTACATCCAAGTCTCGAAAGGTGCGCCCTGAGGGTTGCCAACTATTTTATTCAACAGGACAATGATATCTTTGAAATCCTCCTTGAAGTCTGTGCGCAACAACTTCTTAGGCATCTTCTTTGCTGACGCTCTTGGTTTCTCCAGCCATGACTTATTAACATTAGCGGCACAAAGGTCAAGCTTTTCGTCATATAATTTCTTCGCATCCTCCTTAGTTTTGTAAGCCGTCTTGTGATATGTGGGGATGCCGAAGGCCTCTTGTATGGCTAACTCTCCAAGGTGAGCTAGTATCCTTCCGTCAGGCGCAACAATTTGCTTGTCTTGTGCATTATAGTGAAGGGTGCACTCTAATATCAACTCAGCACATTCAACTGCAGGTGGGAATCCAGCAGCTTGAACAATTCCATTTCTCATCATCCTTCTGGCAATAGGTGTCGGCAAGAATCCATCATGCCCGTACATCCTTCTTTTGAATTCCTTGAGGTCGATGTGTCCGAGGTTGGTGTCCGTAAGATTCTTCCATTGTGAATTAATTTTGGATTCCGGCTGCAGCCCCTTACTGGCGAACTTCATCTGTGCTTGTCTTGACGGCTCTCCTCGGGTGGTCATCAACTTGCAAGTACAAAATAATTAACATTAATATGAGAACTTTAAAAATCTGATTATTCCGAGATGTTACTTGATAAACTCGTACTTTCAGCTTGTTTAAAATATAAATTTCTGCAAAAAGGCAAGCTGAAAGTGAAGAAATTCGCTAATTACTGGACAAATCCTGTGCCAGAATGACTGCAGAAGATTAGAAAAGAATAGAAGAGACTTGTCAACAATTTTTCAAACCTTCGAGAGTATCCTCTGGCGGTGAATCACTTCCAACTTCTGAAAATTTGATCAAAGAAGTGCGCCAATCTGTTGAGAAGTGCGACTTTCAGCAAAAAAGTAATTTATTTCTTCCTAAAAATCACGTCCCTCAGCATAAAATTACCTCTTCTATTGACAAAATAATGTTACTCTCAATATTTCTCTTTCCAAAAATTATATCTTGCAGATTTGAGAGAGCTAACTTCTTCTCAGTCGAATTTGTGAAAAATGAGTTGCTGAAACTCATTATATGGTTGAGAAGTGCGATTTTCCTCAGCAACTGCTTTCTTTTTCTTGAGTTTCTCTCAATTTTAGAAACGTTTTCTTTTCCTCAATTAGCAAGTTTCTATTTCTTTTCAAAATCATCGAGGCAAGTTTCTAATTTCACCTTGGCGCCACCTCTATCTGAAATCTTTAGATTTCTTTCCCTTTTAAAATTTGCCTAAGTGTTGAACACTTAAAATTATTCAAAAATATTAAATTAATCATTAAAATTAATTTTCCAACACGTTTAATCCTCGAATCGTGGAAAAATTCAATTTTGTCTAAGGCAAATCAATTATTTCTCCAAGTTATTTCTCATTTTCTCCGAATATTTCGGATAAATTTTCCTAAGTGTCGGAAAATAATTAAAATATCCAAATATTAAAATTTCCAACCCGTTAAAACATTGATACTTGGCCAATTTGTTTATCCGTGGTTAAAATTTAATTTTCCAGTCATATGCCTAGCCAAAACGTGCTTAATGATTCCTCTGCCAATTTTCAACTTCCTGGGCGGACTTCCTGCTTCTCCAGACATCCATACTTAGTAAAAAATTCCATTTTCTCTCTCCTTTTGGGTTGGGCGGACTTGGAGATCTCTCTGCCATTTTGTACTTTTATTCATGCTTTAGGAATTTCTTTAGGTTGAGAGGGGCGGACTTTATGTCTTCTTGCCATTCATTCTTTCTTCCGTGCCTTAGGATTTCATTCCATCATGCCGAGGAGTGAATTTCATGCTAGCTTGATCTCTTCTCTTTCTAGGCATATTTTTTTTTTTTATGCCTTAGAAAAATTTCCTCTCCCAAAGTTGGGTGGACTTCATGCTCTCCCTGTCATGGGCGCACTTGGCATCTTACTTTTCCAAGGGTGGACTTCATGTCTTGTTTTGCCATTCACTTGGCTTGGGCGGACTTTGAAGAAGGCTTGCTATCTTTCCGGACTTCATGTTACTCTTTGTCATGGGCGCACTTGGCCTCTTACTTGTCCAAGGGTGGACTTGCACATCTCTTTGACATGGGCGGACTTGGGGAGTCTTCTTTCCATTCACCTTGCTCTCTAGGGCGGACTTGGAGGCTTGCCAAGACATGGTGGACTTCAACCTCTCTCCTTCCAAGGGCGGACTTGACCCTTCCTTGTGCTATGACGAACTTGGAGGCTAACCTTTGCAGGGAGGAGTTTAGCCTTGGCTTGCCAGTGTCTGCCTTTGGCTTGCCAAAGGCAAGGGTAGACTTCATGCTTGGCCTGCCATTCCTTCTCATGGGCGCACTTCACCAAACTTAGCCACTTTTTCCAATTTTTTACCATTTACCTTGATTTTCATGTTGATTTCTCTCAATCTGGAGGCATGTTGACTTCATGATCGGTGGGATCTTAAAATAGAATTTTTTCCAAAAATAGAAAAAAACAAAACACATCCCTAAAAAATAGGAACTCCAGAATGACCTGAAAATGCTAAAAAGCAAAAAAGCAAAAAGCAAAAAGCAAAATCCCTAAAAAATAGGAAGTGTCAGAAATGACCGAAAGCACAAGCGATCCTTGTCTTCTAGACCTTCCGAGCCCTTCCATGACATTTAGGCACACAAACGGGTTCAAAATCTCAACTTGGCCGGACTGACTCTCAAAAATTACTCAAATTCTGAACTCCAAACTAGCAACGCAGAGGACGAAACCAAAAACTTGGGGGTCCCTATTTGCAATGGGGCGATGTGTGAAATAGGTCACAACAGGTCTCAAGAGCGATGTCTTGTGATATGTTAGAGAGTGTATGACTTATCAACTAAACAAGTTTGAGCATACTTTCCTTGTAGGTTTGCTACAACCATTGCCTATTCCTGAGTAGAAGTGGGAGAATATATTAGTGGACTTTATCATTGGTCTCCCGAAAGTCCAAAGTAGAGATTGCATATATGTAGTGGTTGACAGCTTGACAAAGTATGCACATTTCTTTGCTATTTCCTCTAATTTTAAGGCACCTCAGGTGACAAATTTGTTCTTTAAAGAGGTGTTCAAACTTCATGGGCTTCCAAAGGACATTGTCAACTATAGGGATAAAATATTTCTTAGTGTGTTTTGCTAGGAGCTGTTTAGATTGGTTGGTATTGAGTTGTCCACAAGTACTAGTTACCATCCAACACACAAACAGGCAGACATAGATTGTAAATAAGTGGGTGGAGGGGTATTTATGTAATCATGTAGTGGGGCAGCAAAAGGCTTGGATCATATGGCTATACTTAGGGGAGCATTGTTATAATACTACCTATTACATGTCAATAGGCATGTCATCATTCAGGGCCTTGTACAAGTATGACGCTATGCCTTTTGTAGAATTAGCATTTGACTACAATAAAGCTGCCAAGGTGAGAGAGTTAATGCAAGATAGCCAGGATATCCTTATGTCACTTAAGGAAAATTTACATTGTGCTTAGAATCAGCATAAGACATATTTAGATAAGCACAGAATTGCGAGAACTTTTGAGGTTGGTGATTTAGTCTTTTTGTGCCTACAACCTTATAGATAGTCTACATTGAAAAGGAGTGGCGCAAAAAAGTTGAAGGGTCGGTTCTATGGCCCCTACAGGATTGTGAGGAGAGTTGGAGAGGTGGCGTATAAGCTAGAGTTATCTGAGGCTAGCAAAATTCATAACGTGTTTCATGTATCTTGCCTCAAAAGGGCGATTGGGCAACACACTACTTTGTCTCTAGAGCTTCCACCATTGGATGAGGGAAAATCGCTAAAGAAGAAAACTACATCAAGAGAAAGTTGAAGGTGGTAGAAATTAGCAAACACCCACCCCCACAACTTGGATTGGGATGATGGTTGAAGTTTGAGCTTCTCTAGGAAGCCTCTATTAAATACTCTTAGATATTATCACAATCATCCCTGTTGACCATCTTCACTTGTCTTTCACCTTCTATTTCTTGCTCTTGCATATTTATCTTATGGTTCTTTAATATATTAAAATTTAGAGGCTCATTTTTATTGTCTTTGCTTTTTTTGTCTTCCATCTATGACCTCCTTATCCCATTTTTTTGTAACTTCGACCATCATTTTTCCTCTAGTATTATTACTGGAATCATTATTATGAGTATCATTATCATTATGAACTCTTGTTTTATATTCATTCTTCCAATGCTTATTTTATGTATTGACTTTACACTCTTGATTTATTTCATCTCTTCCCTTGTTCTCTCCTCACCTTCACCTTGACCTCACCATGTATTTGGTAAGCTTAGTCTGGAATCCTTTCTGCAATCCATTCATCTTTTTTTCTTCATCATGAGAATTTGATGCTTGTGTAATGCTCCCGTCTTCTGAGTGATCACTCAGTGGAGACCACTAGCTTATTTTTTTCCCATAAGCTAAGGTGGGAAATATCAAGGAAATAATTTAATTAAATATTAATTTGTCCTAAGTTGCTTGTGGACATTTATATTTTAATTAATTTGTTTAATTATTAAAGTGACTTTATTAAATGCATTGCTAAAATATTAAATAAAATCACTTCGGGCATAAAAATTAAAGATGGTGAATGAATAAAAGGTGGAAAAGGAAAATCAATTATCTTTTTGAAAAATTATTATCAGGGAACTGGAGAGCTTGGTTTATAGGTTCTGGAAGCTTGGGGACAAAAACCCTCAGGTTCGAAAGATTTGACGAAAACCCAAATTGTTTAGCAGGTTAATTCATCACAGATTTCACACAGAGTTTCAAAGAATGGTCCAAAAGGTTTTTCAAAATTTGTGAAGTCTTTAAAAAGATAAGTTTCAAGGATTCGCAGATGTATTTTCAAAGTAAAACATTGGAGTAATGGTAGATTGAATCATTGGGTTATAGGTAGTTGGGACTATTAAATATTATCATTTCTGCTCATGACCGAACTTTTCCTCTGCAAGGTATACATCAGTAAGTGAAAAGTAAAACGATTATTATACTCAGTTTTGGGAGGTATTGATTAACTCCATATTCAAACCGAGGCTTGGAGGAATTTATCATTGAATGTATTGAAGCCGTGGTGTTTATGGTAGCCATCATATTTAAAGACAAGGGTGTGACAAATAAGAGGCGAAATTGAAGGTGACGTGGCATAAGGTAGAGGTTGCTGAAGTCATGACCTCTTCATTAATGACACTGCTGCCTTCCCTTCTATCTGTAGCACCACCTTTAGAAGCTTCTGCGTACAAATTAAGGGGTCCAATTTCATGTTTGGGATTACTGTAAGACTTTGGAAGCCAATCTTAGTCATCCACCACATCATTATGTGGTGAATGTAAAGGTGATGTAAGAAAAGTTAGTGGAATGGAGACAGGCATAGGGAATATGAGCTTCATACCAGAAAATCGCTGGTACTGTGGAAGAAGTGAAGTCTTACAACTGCTGCAACTGAATCTTAATAATTTGAACTGCCACCATTTAAAGGTCAGAGATTGATATGTGCTTATGTTATGATCAACAGTTCAGTACATCAGATTGTTATAATTAATTTAGTATATATTTCAGTTTAGAAGATGCAAACTGTTTGCTATATTATCTCCTAAATCCTGTGGCTGTTAAATTGAAGAAGTGAAGTAAATAAATTGTCAAATAGTTTTAAATCATTTATAATAATTGTCAACATTCAAAACTTTTTCATTTGCAGTTGCACATAAAGTGTTTGACAAAATGCCAATACAATGAAATTGTGAAAGAGTTAAATTTGCACAGAAAATCTGGGTCAGATTCTTACACCTTGAGTGTGATTAAGAATGTTTTGCAAAAAAAAAACCTTATACAATATTTCTAGAAGCATCCTAACCCATTTACATTGACTGTGGAAAAACCATGTATACTAATGCTTAATGTTCTAATCATATTTTGATTGAAAAGAGATGTTAGCTTCCTAGTTGTGCTATGTTGTATTGCTAAATATGGAGTTTAGAGACTTAGACCAGGGCTCCCTATGTGGGTTGTGTTACTGCTAGGTTGTCCATTTTTCTGGCTAATCTTCTTCAAAATGTTTTCACGTTGTATGGAAGGGCTTGTGCCCTTTTTGGTATTAATATATTTTACATTTAAAAAAGAATTTAGTAAAATAGTATTCTAATAGAGCATCTGCTGGAATTTTTCCTTTTGGAAAATGTATCTCAAAAGAACTTTATGTCAATCAAATAGAAGAGTTACAAAGTACATAAGAACACTTTTGGTGCTGATGTAATCATCCTAGAAAAGTCCAAAACAACTTATGTTGGAGCAGTTGAACTCCCCAAGTTTTTGAATCTTTGGATATTTTACTTATTTCTGTATATGGTGAGCTTGTTAATGTGGCCTTTTAAGCATGGATAAACTCTTCCAATAAATGAAAAATATTTTCTTTCTTCAGTTTTTTTAATTGTATAGAGATACTTTAACATTTTGGAGTCTTAACATTAACAGCATGTAACTGTCTCTTCTTGGATACAAATAGAGTATGCAATATCTACATAGATAAACATAATTTTATATATTTTCTTGGTTTACACAGATAAATTATGCCTCAGCACATGATAATGAAACACTATTTGATGTCATCATGTGGAAGGTATGATTAGTGTCTCCTCTCACAACTCAAATTGAAATTAATCTAAGAATTATAGAAAAGCAGTTATACTGTTTATAGCTTTGAAGAATTAGGTAAAATTGTTTTATGTCCTTGAAAAACATCCATGCACATAATATTCTTCTTTGTAGTAAACATTTTTATATTGATGCTATTTTATGATTAATCCTTTCAGACTGCAAAGGAAGTTCAATTGGATGAGAGATGCAGGATAAACCATTTGGCTACGAGTATTATAGCACTTTCACAGGTTATTTGAAATTCATCTATGATGTTAGTGTTTGAATCGAAAGTGAATAATTTTTTTTATTAAGCATTAGGACCTTAGGAACATTTTAATCTTTAATTAATTTAATGGGGAAATGAAAAAAATAATAAATCCCAAAGTAATGAATCCCAAAGTAATGAATATTGCATAATATCATTGGGATCTAACCCTTTAAACAAGACATCGGACCAAACACTTGAGCCTAGGTGGAGATTTAATGTTTGGTTTAGTAGTAAATATTTTTTATGTTTTCATTGGTTATATTTGTAATGACATCAACCATCATAACTGGAATTACTTGAGAATTAACAAGAAAGTAAATAGCCACATGCTAAAAATCACAAGAAATTTTGTCTTTCATATTTCATTTGTTTGACATGACTAATATTAAGATGCAAATTACAATCATTACAGAGTATAATTGAATTTCTAAGTTACCGATTCGTTTTTGGATTCGGGTACAGGTACGCGAATCCAGTATGGGATTTTGCAAAAAAAAATTTTGGGGTTGGGTACGTTTTGGGTACGGCAATACAAAAAACATATAAAAATCAGAAATATATACATATTTACAGCAGTAATTAAGCTCAGAATACACCACCATATTAATAGTCTAATAACATTGCAAAAATACATCACCACTTTCATAGTGAAATATTAAAATATTAGTGATACTCGAAAGTTGAATGTCATGATATAAAATTATAAATTAAAGTTCAAACATAAAAATTTCAAGTGTTTACAATGAGCCATTATTGATCATTGATCAATCTGAATCATATGGGTCATCAAAAAAAGCAGCATCATCAGCATCATTAGATGTGTTTGGAGGGAAATATTAGGGTTGGAATGAATATTTTATTATTTAGAAGTAAACTTTTGGTCCAAAAAAAAATAAAAAATGAAAAAAAAACGCACTTTTTTGGTTGGATTCGCCTTAGATTCGCCTAGGCGTATCCTGGACGAATCCCTAGAGGCGAATCGAATCCGCAGCGAATCCATAGTCAAAATTCCGAATCCTATCCGAATCTGACCCGAATCGAACCCGAATTTCGAATCCAGTACGAATTGTATCGTATCCGGAGGCTGGGAGTGGCGAATCGGTAACTTAGTTGAATTTGATATGCCACATTTCAACAATGAAGTTATGAGATTTTTTTTCTTTCACATTACATACAAGCGTTGCATTAAAGTAATTTGTTTACAATTACACCAGTATGGTTATTGAATCTCCCGCATCTAGAATCCTGCATCTATCTCACAAGTCTTAGCGAGTCGTTTGCAAGAGGGAGAGCATCACCCAAGTGATTTTCCTCCAACCACATACTAGAGGTCCCTTGCACACCTTCCATTTGGAAATGGCCCTACCCTTCATGAAGAGTATAGATAAAGGAAACCAACAAAGTTCATGCCATCTGAGTCCTAGTGTTGTGCCCTACATAACCCAATCAACCATACAACTTTAGACAATCCTCTAACTAAGTATGACCAATTTAATTGGATTATGAAATATGGAACACTGTGAATTGACTAAATGCAAGCAGAGACTTTTGCATCACTTTGGCCAAAGTTTCTTAAAATAAAAGTCACTTCCATAGGAAGTGCAGTCGTGTGTTCACACACCTCTAACCTGACGTGGAAATGACATTCATCCTACGATTTATCACACAATTGACTCATTTGATTGGCCATCTAAATTTTCATAAAGAATTAAGACCAAACATGTATTTCTTTCTATTGTCGGGAAACGACTAAAGTTGTTGAATTATACTTCTGACAACGAACTTCCACTTTGCGTACTCGCAATTCACGGATATTGGCTACTGCCATGTGTTCATATGTCCTTATGATTACTTCAAAAATATAAATACTCCCCTAAATTTCACAACATATGACATTTTAACTCTTTTATAGGTTAGATCACATTTCAGATAGTATCACCTTCCTACCACAGACTCGTGATTCTGGGATTATTACTGAAAAGTCTTGACAACTTGTAAATATTGATAAATGAATTTTTTTATCATAGTTCCATAGAGTTTCTTGACGGGGGGATGCGGGGACGTGGGGACGGGTTTCGGGGATTGGGGGACCAAGGGCCTAAGTTTGGGGACGGCGGGGGGACGACAGAGAGATGATGGCGAGGTGGTGGTAGGGCACTGAAATACATATAGTCCTTGAAAAAATAGTTATAAAAAGATGTGTAAGTATAAGAATTATACATCTTGGAGACAACTAGAAGTCCCCTAGATGTCTTGAGGACACCTCGATGTCCTTGAAGTGCTAGTGGCATCTTGGAGGCGGCGACGCTGGTGGTGGGATGCTAGCGCTAGTGGTGGGCTAGTGGGGGGACATCCCCCCCAAGTCTCTGAGACGGGGACGTTTAGGAAACTTGGGTTTTTTTGGGGGATGCATCCTCGTGGAACACTGTTTTTTATCCTCTTTCATATTGATTGAACAGAATAATTTCATTATATATTTCTGGTTTTTCTATGTTTTTTCTCTGACTTCATTCAAGAGAATAAATTAATATGGAGGTACAACATGTTATCTATTTCCTTTTGCAAGAATAAGCATATATAATTACGAAATATATGCCATGATAAAAGCTCTGAGTAAAATCTGATTACTCATTGCCATATTAACCAATCTAGGCATCAAGCTTTTCACACACACACACACACACACAAATATATATATATATATATATGTGTGTGTGTGTGTGTGTGTGTGTGTATACACACATATACATAAATATATATATAAGTTTATGAGCATATAAAAATATTTCTATTCATTTCAAACCAGTAGGATGAATGCGAAATGTCCTAACCATATGCAATTTTCCTTCAATTTCACAACTATAGGTGAAGGGGCATTTCGTCAAATAGATTTCAGGTCATTGTTCTGGACTGATTATCAGTGTGTTCCCATGTATGTGATAAATATTGATACCATATACTCATTAAATGGAGGTGCTCACAATGTATACTCAGGAATATATTTTTCTTCCTAGTTCAGTTAATAGTAGTTTCACATGTAACATTGCAGGTAATAAATGCCACCAAGAAATAAATTACAGAAAGGACTGTAGTGAACAATAGGTACAATCCAACATTGATAGATAATGAACTTCAAACTGAGAAACAGAGAAAAGATTTAATAATCTGACGTACTGATGCATAAAGCTGATACAAATCGTGCCAATACTTGGCTCAGTTCTCTACATAGATAAGTATAGAAATATTTCAATACATATATTGGTGAAAATGCCAATCAGAGCCAATAGATGTTCGAACCAATGTGGGAACTCCACGTCCACTATAGAAAGCATATAATGAAGCTCCAACCGTGCCTATACTCTGATTCTGCATCTCAAACCAAGGCCCAAATTCACGACATAAGGGGAGAGCATCACGTCCACTTTTCCACACACCACTCCATATTTTTCTCAATACATCCTTGCTCAGTCTTTTATATAGAGAAATACTCATTCACAGTTGTCCAAAGTTATCTTTTGGACATATATAGTTAACACGGGTACCTTGAAGAAAGTCGCAACACTTCAAAGGAAATACCATTGCTTAATGAAGATTCACGGCTCCTCCTAAACTTGTCTTTTTCTCCACATTAGACTCCCTTTTGTTGACGCTAGTGTGAAAGATAGATAGCTGCATAATATATTAAGTGGCGATAGGCATGAATTATATAATTTGCACTAAGGTGAGGCCTGAATTCATACGCCTCTTCCAAAGTCCACATCCTCACTAAACTCTTGCGATGACTTTTTAAAGCTACTATCCTTTCAAAAAGGTGTTCAACCAACATACACTAAGCGACTGGCTTAGTAAAGTCTTCATGTAATGAATTATTTATCAGCTGTGATTATATCATAAATACATATCGCTCCCTTCCAACAAGACGTCATATGCAAACTGTGATAGCAATAAGGGTCCACGGCCCTTGGATAATATAGTAGTCTCCCATAATTAATCTCACTGTTGAATAAATCGATTAGGAGTATGCAAATTGGCACCTACAATTAGGAAATAATTATCACCTGAAATTTCCTCTGGAAATAGCACAATCTCTGATAATGAAATTAGTCTCTAGAAGAGACTTCACTAATTTCCACACAATCTTTGATCCGCAAATGCGAAACTTGGATGATTTTGCCTGAATCCAGCTAGGGTAGATAGTTTCACTACCGAAACTGGTATACCCATAGGGTTTCCATCCTAGGGTTTCAAAACTTTGAAGAGCTCCTCAAATCTCCAAGAAGAATAGTAAACCAGCATAATGCACAAATGAGCTCACTTCCCCTTTTATCACTTTTCAAAACCCCATTTTAATACTTTCCCGCCAAAACATTAAACTCCTTTTTAATAAAGTGACATTATCAAATATCTTAAAATATTTCCTTAGTGTCACTTTATAATAACACTTTAATTATTTAATATTACCTTTTTTAATATACTTTTTGCTAGGCAATATCAAGTGATTAAATTAATTTCTGTGATGGCGAGTTGGAAATCGGGGACATTATGTAATGCATCAATAAAATCATATACAACTGTTTCTCCCTGAACTTGAAATCCATTCTCAAATGTGACGATGCAAGAATAGCATGATAATAAGACTGTCATTGGAAGAAAACTTATGTTTATATTATATATCAATTGGATATTATATATATATATATATATTTAAAAATTCTTGTATTCAAACTTATTTTCTCTGCTGTCCAATGTAGAAGAATAATAGATTTGAAATAATTTTATACACAGATAAGTATAAGTAGACAGTTTGTTTTCCCTTGCACATGTATATGTTTCTATGCATAGACTTTCTTCATCTATTTTAGTTCTAAATTCATGTCATCTTATTACTAGGAAAATGAGGAGAAAATAGATAATAAACATGCCTGGAATATGTTGTCTTCCCTCTGCAAGCTCAACTTTCTATCTCCTATGCACAACTAGACAAAAATAGTTCGCCCAGCTTCTACTCGTGCACTGTTCTGATCTCTTCTTTTACTCCAAGCAGATAACCTCCCAAAATAATAATCTCTCTCCCTTTTTATGCTACACAACCCACTAACTTCATGCCTCTCCTCATAAGAGCCAGATAAGCCTCCATTATCCACGTGACAGCCAGTTACATGGTTGTTTATTGCCATAATGGGAGGCGTTGCATGTAAACCATTCCAAGAATAATGCCAGCCTAACTTGCACGAAGCCTCCACGTGGGGAAAAAACAACAACAGTAAACTCCATTCCCCTTCCCTTGACATGCATTATGGTAGCTAACTGCCCTTACCGACCACGCCCTAATAATGTTAGGCAATAATGTGTTTTAAAATATAATGTTTATATATATATTGATGATTGCAACCTTGTTTAAACTCAGACAATCTGCAATATAAACAGAGATAGAAAATCTGCAACAGTTACTCAATTTCAATGAAATCTTCCTACAGAATGTTGGTTCGAACAACTTGACCAATGCAAATATAAGGGCGCCTAGAACCTTCCAAATTAATTATTCATTCAAGCAACAGATTCAAATCACTTCCCTCACCACAAGTAACAGGCAACTAATTTAATTTAATTGGCAACTTGAACCTTGAACCCAAATGACAACATAAAATAGAAGAATTAATAGAACTTCAATCTATTGTAATCATCTAATCCATACTTCTAACTTGTTCCAATTGTTTTAATATTCTAAAATGTATTTTGTAGTATGTTTTTCATCATTGAAATATTTGGTTCTTTTATTCCCTAATCATAAGTTTTAATTGCTCTCATTAGCTAAGTTTTCGGTTTCAGTATGGGGCTTGTTATTGTTATCGGTTTGAGTATATGCCAA
This sequence comes from Sequoiadendron giganteum, assembly GCA_007115665.2. Taxonomy (NCBI): domain Eukaryota; kingdom Viridiplantae; phylum Streptophyta; class Pinopsida; order Cupressales; family Cupressaceae; genus Sequoiadendron; species Sequoiadendron giganteum. Next base: position 301,557,037 of record CM021106.1, on the reverse strand, counting down.
TACAACAAATTTTGTCCCTTGAGTACAAGTATAGGTTCGTGTGTGTGTGTGTGTGTGTGCATGTGCGAGCGTGCATGCATGCTTCTATCTATCTATCTATAGACACTTTAACTTTAAACTCCAATGGTTGCGTTTTTTTGAATCATCTAGCAGTGAAACTCTATTGAACCCTAAGACTTCAACCTTTGGAATCCACTTGTTCAACAATGTAGTAAACTTGTTACGTAATCCTCATTATTATTGAAATTATAGGGGATGAATATGTGAGAAAGATGATCCCATGTATCCCTTAGAGTCATATAAATCTTCTTAATAGGGTATTGTTATGATTAGTTCTATGTTTTTTTGAGTAACCTGGCAAAGTAAAGCTCTTCCAGATTACTTGTTGCTTCCCATGAAGAAAGCCAAAATAAAAGTATCTTCAATGTTGTTTGATAATCTATTGTAACCCTCTAGGTGTATGTACTTATCCCTTTACAAATCTGCCAACATGCAATTTAAGTCCAATGGTTGTGTTTTAAAAATTGTAATTGTTTTTTTTTCTTTTTTGATTGGGGCAGTCCATGGGTCTACTTGGGTTCACTTAGGTCCAACCTAGGTTCACCTAGAGTTTACCTAGTGCATTCCTAGTACCCTATGAAGGACCCACAGGGAACCTATAGTGCCTAAGGTAGATACTAGTTCAACCCCAAGCCAACTTGGCTTCAAATTGAGACTTGAACTGGACCCATATTAGAACTAGGGGGTGCTGTTGAATCCTGCAACATAGCTTGTTAGATCTCTTTACAAGTCTTCCTTTCTCTAGCAATTCTCTCCACATATGCAGCTTCTTCAGACAATTGTATTATGGTCACATTGATCTTAGTATGGCTTTCTCCTACTCAAATCATGTGTCTACCATAAGCTCATGAACATACAAATATTACTGCAGCTTATATTTCTACGAAGAGTTGCAGAAATTAATTTCATGCAAGAAGTGCTAATCATGATGAACATTTGCAATGATCTTTAGAATCAGTAACTACCTTAGGGCTTAGGAGTTCCCAAATTTATATTATTTATAATAAATAATCGTAGATTACATGTTATGACCAATTTTTTGTCATATACGAACAATTCTAGCTAACTTACTTTAAATATATAATTATTTTTGTCAACTTCCCATGTATTCCACATATGCCCCAAACAGCAATTGCTTTGGTTAGAAATTTCAAGAATATTATAAATGCATTTATCTTATTCAATTGTTAACATCTTTTGCTCAAGTTCCCTCATTTTAAGATGTTCATAAATAACTATCCATGTTGGTCTAATACAGAAGGAATTCCAATCTTTGAGATGTTTGTTGCAGGGTATACCATTTTTCCATGCAGGAGAAGATATGCTGCGATCCAAATCCCTCGATCGTGATTCATACAACTCTGGTGATTGGTTCAATAGGTGCAGATGATGATTCATTTTAAATGGTTTAGTAGTTGCTTTTGACATTGAGGTTTTTTATGTTATGTGAATTTTACCTTGCCATATTCAAATATGCACTTCATGTGTGAATGCGATAATATAAAATACAAAAATGCTATATGCTTTCCATATCCTTAGTTTTGGTTCTTCCCTCATCTTTACCATCATTAAACATCTCCTCACTGGTAGATTCTTATATTTCGCCTTCTTTTGATAATGCTCCTATTGTCCCATTGATGAATTTTGTCCTCTCACCACCCTATGTGTTGTCCTAGATAGTTCTCTCAATGCTTACTCTTTTCTCTTCAATAACTGATTCATTGTTCAACATGCCTCTTTCCATCTCTCTTCAAAATTCCTCACTGTTTATCCAACTTATAACTCTTCCATCTTTAATGTTGAGCCTCTCAACAACTTTGCTTGTCATTCTCTTCATTTTCCAAAGTAGGGGTTGGAATCATGCACTCTCTTTTGAGGCCAAATACTATTGGTGTAGCTTGTTCCCTTGTCTTTACCATTGGGAATGATATTTTGTTGCTATTTGGTATGCAACAAGATGTTTTCTCTAGACTTTGTTGTAGGAATGAGGTAATGGGGTTTTTTCTTGTATGACACAAATTCAAATTCATTTATTCCCAAGTATTCTCTCTCTCTTCTTTGTTTCTCTTTTCACTTGATCTTTATAGTGCTTGAGAGTTCCTTTCTTCTTGCTGTTCATCATCGCTCTTCATCAATTTAAAATAGCAACAACCTAGGAATGTTGGAAGGTTTATAAAGTTATGCTTGACTTGTTTATTTCAATATAGATTGTTGATTGTGTTCACAAGGAGAGTTTTCTATTGTCTCATTCTATGGATATTTTCAGCTGCAACTGCATCCTAGATATGCACTATACTCTTTTGCCAACTCCCTCTTCCTTCTTACAGGATTTCTGTTTTTCACTCAATCTTCAAAGTGCACAAGAGTCATGTCTTCAATTTTAGTAGTAAGCTAGGAAGTTTGTAAGGTTGATACAGATATGCTCAACATGTTTATTTCAATATAGATTGTCTATTGTCTCCACTAGGGGAGTTCTTACATTGTCAGACTCTTTATTGATATAGTTGGCTGCAAGTGTGTCCCAGATTGTATTAAAATCTTTTGCCAACTCCCTCTTCCTTATTCATGTAGCATTTACTCACATCCACTTTCTGCCCCCATCAACTTCTTGTTTTCTACATACCTCCAGAACTGTAGGTATATAAACTTCACATGTGAATTTTATATTCTACGAATTGAAGATAAACACTAAATTATAAGAGGGGTCTTTTCGATTATCCATGACATATGATATAACCCCAGTAAACAGTAATGATTGCATGATTGTGCTATGATAATACTGATGATATTGTTTCAAAAAGGTAAATACATTATATTATACAGAGAGAGAATGCAAAAGGGTCATCTTGACCAAAATATGTTAGTTTGGCAGAACAAAGATAGCAAGAGTGTACAACCAAATCCTATCACATATTTTTCTTTAATTGCATACAAAGAGTTTGAAGCATTGTAACATCTTCCAGATCAAAATTCTAGTAGGTTCTATTACTTCTTTAGCTTTTTCTTTTTTCTTTTGCTTTTCTTTTTGAAGGACTCCTTTCTTTTGTTCCTTTCTTGAGCTATCATTTTCATGAGTGATTTTCGCTTTCTGGACACAAGATCTTATTTTGTCTAACTTCTTAGAAACCAGATCATCAATTTCTTTGTTTTCCTTCTTATGCAATGATTCTTCATTTGAACAAACCTTTCTAGTCATCTTTTCATCCTTTATATTCTTTACTTTATCTTTGTCAGAAAAGCTATTTTGGCTAGTTTGTGATTCTCTGATTTGTCTTGCTACTAGCCTATATTTTTCTATCTTTTTAGCCATAGACTCTATTAAGGCTTGAGATGATACTTTAGATTGTCTAACTGAATCCATAGTCCTAGCTTTTATGCCTTTCTCAAGATACAAATCTGAAATCTTAAAACTTAAAATTGTCTTTGCTATCAGCATATTCTTCTTTATATTCAACCACATTATGAATAACAGATGAAAGCGAAGAACTTGCATTAAGAGATCTTTGGCTTGCCATTAAAGAGTTTTAGGACTTACTGAAACTTTTCAAGACCGTTTCACTGCTACTTTTACCATCTTACTGCTCACCCTTCCACACCTATCCTTCGGCTTCAACACAGGATTTACGGCCTTACTGCGGCTCCATAGCTACTTTGCGTCTCTACCTTCGATCTTTCAGTCTTCACACTCTTATTCCAGCTACCAACACATGACTCTTATGAAAAGCTTTCACTATAACCAGATTTTAATAGAACATGGGTTTGTTATTACACATGCATTAGAATTAACTTGACCATGGCTCTGAACATAGACTCTGAACCTAGGCTTTGATACCAATTGTAAACGATACGAGAATGCAATAGCTCTAATACCAATTGAAATGAAACCAAAACTAAAATGAAACCAAAACACTAGCAAGTACTAATGCTTTGATATCATTCTAGAATGAAGCACAATTTGGCCAGCAACGCAATAAGATAGAACAAAGATTTTCAGAAATGGAAATGCTTTCATTAACTCCAAAGATATTACATATATGCATTGGCAATCTCTAATGCAGGAATTCAATTTGACCATCTTCATGTCTCAAAGAGATCTTATATTTCCAAAAATGAAGAGGTTCATACTTTGTAAGGAATAAATAACCCAACAGCACATCATCCTCTAAGTCATTATATTCAATAAAATTTGTAACAAACATTTTACCCATTATTTCAATATGTACATCCTGAGCATACTTCCCATCTGAATTCGTTCTCCATGAATGGCATAACTGTGAGGTAAGTCAGGCCTTGGCTTCCAAAATTCCGGAGTAATTGCATTTGTTCTTACAAGAGATCTTGAGGAACCGGTATCCACAAATGCATCCATAGGAATTTTCTTAAATCCTGGGAAACAAATATTAATCCTAATATAATTTCCATTATTAGCCAACAACAAAGAACGTGCCTTGTCTTTACTTTTGTGTGTGCTTCTGCTAGTATCGCTGTTATTATCTTCATTTTCCTCTGTTGCAGATTTCTCTTCTCAGGAGCTCAACTGCTTAGTAGCAAACTGTTTAGCTGTAAAAACAATATCCTTAATTTCTCCCACTGTAGAAGAAATATTTCTCATTTCTTTAGTTTGAGTTTTAACAAGTCTCATTACATTTGTAACATCTTTTGCTAATAGATCCAATTTCTTGAATATAGCAATTAAATCAACTTTTTCTCGATCAAGCTTTTTTATTTTTTTAGAAGAAGAATGCTTAGAAGATATCAAAAGATGGAAAGATAAAGGATTTTTTCATGTTCATTTCTCATATGTTGATATAATTATCCACCCACATTTCAATTATGATATAGAAGCTGAGTACTTTGCTACCCTGATAGATACCCGTTGCAGACTATGGGATCAAGCTGTAATTGTTGAATTTAGGGGTAGGTTGTCTAGAGCCCAAGAAAATGATGAGACTAAGGGTGGTGATGGACGAATCTCTGTGTGTCCAAACTTCACAATTAGTTTAGATGATAAATATGTACAGTATGCATTTTGTTTGTTACTTCAAGTTAAGGGTGTAATTTTTCAGCCAGAATCTGTCTATGCCACTATCGGTAGTAGATGCATATATAGGTTATTGAATACTGTGTTTCCTCCTTCAAATTTTCTAGCGGGGGTATCCTTTCTAGAAGGCAATTGCAATGTTTTAGATTTTGGAAGACATATTGATCATACTAGTTTTGATATAGAATTTCCTGTTATAGAAAGACTTATTAACCAGACATCTGCATCTAGATTCCAGAATCTACTAGTACCCTCCAAAGGTCTATTCTTTGATAAACCGAAAACACAGTCTAGAAGAGTGTCAAGTATAGAATTAAGATCTTTACTAGAAGAAACACTCCTTGAGCAACTTGTAGCATCAACCAGTGGTAGACCTAGTTTATCCCATATATCCAAGTCTTATTCTCTATCAAGAAATTTTCTAGGTTCTTACCATAAACCATATATTGACTACAATCCTGAAGAAGCCATAGGATCTTCTCACCATCTCTCATTCAGACGTCATCCCTCCATAAATCCATATCCCTCTAGATCTTCTTTAGCTACATTATTTGACCTTAGTAGTAATCCTGAGCTGATGGACAAATTGGCAAGACAGGTCAATCAAAAACTAGCATTAACGCCTAAAGAAGATGAACAAGGTGATAAGGGAAAAGGGATAAAAATTACCAAAATGCGAGAAAAGAGTTGTATGCTGCGAGAACGACTCCCAAAGGAACGCCTTCCAAGAGAAGGAACTGAGAAGAGAAAAAAGTATAGAATAGAGGCTAGAGGGGTGGAAAAAGAAGTTGTTGGCTATGAACCAGGCAGATGGCCGACCCCAGAAACTTTTATTGTGATAAATTCTGATAAGAAGTTATGGGGAAGGTATGAAGCCAGACTTCATGTAGAACTTGGAGAGGACTAGAAATATCTACAAGAATATTTCCCGTAGATATTATCTATCTCTACTTTTTGGATAGTGGACAAAATAATTTTACATGTGGGAATCTTTTGGACAAGATTGACTTTTTGGTACAAGGGTCCACCATGTGAATAGACTTTTTAGTACAAGATTCTGTTAAAATAATTGTCATTGATGTCAAAGCAAAGAAAATAAAAACACCATCACTTTCAGCGTATCCAAAGTCAGACGTCTACAAGACAAAAAAAAAGAACAGCGATTTATATTAATAGAAGGCAGCGGTTAATAAGACAAAAGTCTTATCTATGATGTGGTTAATAAAAAATAAATATAAAGACATAATTATTCCAAATGGTGCGATTACTCTCAAAAAGGGCTGCGAATATAAGTAATACATTTTTTGAAGAAGCACGGTGAGTGAATGGAATGGTGCGACTCAGCCTTGGAAGGATATGTTTAATGTCAAAACAAAACATTTGAAATGATACGTTGATATACAAAGAAGTGGGATTAATTTCTGAAGAATTACGATTTTCTTGAAAGGAAGATAGATGTCTTTTGGAATAATGCGATTCATGCAAACTTGGTCTAGTAAAACATTTTACATAAACACAAGAATTTAGAAGGGTATGATCTATTAAAAAGAAAACTCCAGATTTATAAAAGAATAATTTATGGAGAGGTGCGATTCTTGAAGTGGTGCTACCAAGTTTAGATAAGGCAAAGTAAATCATATTTTTCAAAGATTAAATTTGAAGAGATGTGATTAAGACATGAAGAGGCAGATAATTAAATGTGTTCTTTCATCAAGGGTTGCAATTCATAAGCAACATATATAATCAATATTCAAAACAGATTTGCAAGAGAGAGTGTGGTAAGAGTGTATTCTAAGTCTGAAGTCCCATCTCCTTGTGTGGGCTAAGTGTGAGATCATTCATCACCAAAGGCAGATTGGAGGATTGGGATAGTGCAGGTCAGATTGAAGGCATCATCTTGCAACCATCAAGTCAAGGTTGGTGCCTTGCATTAGGGGCTGGTGCTCCTTGTAGGTAGGTGCCTACTAAAGTTATAAAGGTTTGGATGTTCCTTGTAGGTTGTGTCCTACTAAATCATCTTATTATACATCTGTAGGTTGGTGCCTACTTTGAAAAAATCATTTCAATAAAAGTTGTGTTAACTTGTGTAAATTGATTCATATCAAATAGTTGATGTATGTTTAAGTTTGAAGTTGATAAATAAGTAAGAGGGTAAAAGTTTGTTGATATACTGATTCACCCACCCCCCCCTCTCAGTATATCTTTGTGCTCTTCAGATTCTTCTAGCTTCACATGGGATTTTTCTAGAAATATCCCACCTTTTTGAATTTTTGTCCCCATTTTCTTTCTCTTTCTCCATAATATTTTATTCTAGAATTTACTACTACTATTTTATCCTAGACAATATTTATTTTCACTTTTATAACACCGTAAAGTGAGAATGTCCCACTTAACACCCGTAAGTGGTTATAGGGATCTTTCTTTTTAAAACAAGGTTGCATCATGTTGTTAGATCTTAACGTGGTTGACATCACGGCATAGACAAGCCCTTGTGCTAGCTAAATTATGCCACCCCTTATTTAATTTATTTATTTACATAATTATTTTGTCCACTATCCAAAAAGTAGAGATAGATAATATCTACGGAAAATATTCTTGTAGATATTTCTAGTCCTATCCATAATATGGACAAATAAGTAAAATTTGTTGTGAAAATCAAGGACTAACAATGTTTTCCATGTGGCAAGATAATCCTCGCATTTTTTAGAGAAATGACCTAGTAGAATACGTAAAAGGTGAAGGTGACCGGATCTCTAGGTCATTTGAAGCCAATAAATAAGGCCCCAAGAGCTCATTTGAGGCATTCTAATTCTAACTCAGATTCAACATTAGAAGTTAGAGTTGGAGCTTGGGCATAGAGTCTTAAAGGTTGAGTCTTGAGTATTGTCTAGGGTTGTAACAACCCGCTCCTTAGGTAAAACAATTTTTTTCCAGTTTACATCAAAGAGTAAATTAATGTGCTAACAAGTCATTGCAATATAATTTTTCTTTCCTTTATTGATAATATATGAACAAAATATCATATTACAATTACAATAAAGATTCCATTTCAATACAATAACTTTACAAATACAAGTAACAAGAAAACATACCTTAACTATCATAGCTCCAATGAGCTTTAGAACATATAGTAGTGAGAAGGTCCAAGAATCTGTCCTTTCAAATCTGGGTGTGCTAGTAGCCTTTGGAGGAGGAGAAGCATCACTCGGGCGCTTTTTCGCCAACCACAGACTTATAATGCGGTCCCCCGCACTTCTATCCTTCGATAGATGGCCCTCCCTTCATGAAGAGATTGGTTGGGTAACCGTTACTGTAAACCAACTGAGCATAGTGTTGTGTCCTATCCACAACTAGAACCTTGCTATTTCACAATCTCATACTAGTACAAGGATCACGATGAACTGATAGTGTAGTCTCAACTATCTCACATCTAAGTGGATGTCGTACATTTCACTACTTTGGCCAAAGTATTCTCATTCAGTTCTTCGAATGAAAGTCATCTATCATATTCACTACTCAGGGCCGATTCGAGTTAAGGCTATCTTACACTACGCATAGGTATCGTCCTTTACTTTTGGATAATCTTTTATCCCAGACTAACCTACAACATTCTACTAAGTAATTTACACAAGATAGGTATATCCTGTTTCAGACAACCTACCTTCAAACAATCTACTTAGAAATGAAACAGTCTACAAGTGTCTTATACCATTCCTCCTAATTAGGAAATCTTTATCCTAGGAGTACTTTTAGCTTACCTCAGTTATCCCTATAACCTAAGCTGAAAAAGACCTTACTGGACCACTATCTTCATTTCATTCCTAGTATCTAGTATCTACTTCACACATATTCTCCTTATATGGAGATCATACAGTATAGGCTACGCATATACAAAATGCAATCTATCCAAACACATTCCCTTATACTTAATAATCCCTTTCTCAAATGAAGTGGAATAACAGTTTCCCCTTTTTCCCTTATATTTAAATTGCAAACAAGCCATTCCTTTTAGTCTGTGCAGTTATAAACAGGAAACATAATTTCTCTTTTACTTGACTGATCCACCTATGCTATAATACAAATTAATGCATTAAATAAACATATGGTTTCTTCTATTTATGAACTAAAAACAAAGATATTAAAGAATGTGACACTCATGCCTGTTTCATTAAGTTGGCCCCTTGGCTGCTTGCGAATTCTTCTGATTCAGTTGGTAACAACTCCTTTGTACCTTTCATTTTATTAACTGCTTTTCTCAAATCTATTATTTTCAGATATTATCTCCTTGGCTGAAGCTCAAGAAGATTGGAGTATTATTTCTAGTAATGTTGGTTACAGTATATCTCATAAGTGATTTCTACAACAGTTGCGTACATACATATATGCAGCATATGAAATTCTCAAAGCTTGAACGAAATGGCAATGGTGAAAGGTGATTTACAGAAGGCAAATTCAGAATTTAGCAAGGGTAAATTGTGAATTCGTGAATTGACAAGAAAATGAACTCTTACTTATAGAGTTCAGATTCTCATGCCATGCTACAGTTTTGGCATGAGAATCGACACCTTTGCTTATTTGAAAGTGTCAAAATCATGGTGGCAGCATAACAGAAGTTTATTCAACTTTAAGAAGGTGAGTCGACCTCAATTTATGAAGAACAATTCAAACCTCACATGGTAAAAATGGCTGAGTGACACCTACAGGTGTCCTCATGCAATGGCGTCCAAAACTGGCAGTTGTTATTCATTGCGGGAAAATGTCCCAGCACAAATGCGCCCCACCTGGCCTTAGTTTCAGGCTTCCTCTTTTATTTTGGAGCTGTGTTTCTATCATTCTCGCGACCTGGTCTTTCCCATGCGCGCGTTTGCAGCAGTGCAAAAATTATTTCTTTTTTCAAAAGTTCTGCTATTGCCTTATGAAATATTTGACACCTTTTGGCGTATTTCCCAGTTTAGCCATGGTGAAAAGAATTCCATATATTTCAATGCAAAACAAAGTTTATTTCCCATGGTAAAATTTATTCGATATTCACCAAATGACTTAAAATGCTATGTCTTTTATTCCTCATGGTAAAATTTATTCGATATTCACCAAATGACTTAAAAATGCTAAATCCTTCATTTTCCAAATACTTTCTTTTATTTCCAAATAAATATATAGTATTATTTCTCCAAAAATTCACTATATAATATTAACTCTAATTAAAAGATTTAAATCTTTTAATATTTACACTTTAGAGTTTTTTTATTTTTAAATATTAGCTAAATACATTTATATATTTTATTATATAAATATTATTATAGTTCTTTTAAATATTAAACATATAAATATTTAAATACCCGAGTATTTAAAATACATATATATTTTAATATAACTATAATAATATTATATATAATTACATATATAAATATATTTATATTTAACAAATATAAATATATATACATATACATATATAATTGTCGATTATATATATATTCTGCGAGCCAGTCAGCATACTTTCAAAATATATATCTATGTATATGTGTATATATAAATTCCAGGGCAAATGTTTAATATTTCCACATTATCAGACATATGCTTATAAACATATATATACTGCAGTATGATCCTCTATGTATACGTATATGTACGTACACCATATCGACACATCCGTATGACAAGTCCATTAGTCACTTACGCCTGTATCGATATGTTTATACTTACGGATACGTATATATACTATACATGTGTTTATATGCTTACTTCCGACATTCATATCCAAACATGATGTCACCATGATGACCATAATCTCACAATCAAGCACAAAGATAAAATTCACACACAGAAGCAGTCAAGACCTCTACTTGCATGACATACAAGCTATGGATGACTTACCTCATTCTCATACAAAACTGACTTGGTTTACTCAGTCTAAGGTGAGTGTCTGTATGCTCAAATAGTTCACTTTACCGGTTACTCGACCAAGCTCCTCTCCCGAGTGATACTTCCCCTTCGCCTGGAGGAATGGTTCCTGTTCCTGCATCCATTGCCACAAAACCACGGTAGTTACTTGTTCATAACATTTGTAGTACTTATACAAATATTAAAAGGAAAGATTTATTATCCTCCTATTCATATTTATGCAGTATTTCACCATGAATTACATCAATTGAAATAACATCAAATGAAACAATGTCAAATGAGATAACATACACATTGATAACAAGGTACAAGCATCTCCAGATTTCACATTACATTCATTTCTACCTTTTATATCACTAGTAATAGTAACCTCACAATTTGGGTTGTAACAAGGGTCCATAAGTCTAGTGGTCTGGTGTTCAACATATCAGACGTATGCACTTACCTTGCGCTTCGAGCAATCTTGGTAATCAGAAATCTGGTAATGCCAATGTATATATGTAATATCTTTGGAGTTAATGAAAGCATTTCCATTTCTGAAAATATTTGTTCTATCTTATTGCCTTGCTGTCCAAATTGTGCTTCATTCAAGAATGATATCAGAGCATTAGTACTTGCTAGTGTTTTGGTTTCATTTTAGTTGGTATCAGAGCTGTTGTGATTCCACACTTTGATTTTGGTCACAAGATCATGAAGAGTGAGATCCAAATAAGGCCAGAATGCCAATCCATCATTCCACATGAGCCAGCATATCTTATGAACCCATCAGAAGTAAAGGAGATGGACGAGCATTTGAATGAATTACTTGAAGGGCATTTTATTCATCCTAGTAAAAGTCCATTCTCTTGTCTAGCATTTTTGGTAAATAAAAGAGCTGAGAAGGAAAGAGGTAAGAAGAGATTTTGTATAAATTACAAACCTCTTAATGATATCATTCTTCCATTTAATTATCGAATTCCATTCAGTGTTGATTTAATCAAGAGAGATGCTAATAAGAAAATATTTTCTAAGTTTGACTGCAAGTCAGGATTTTGGCAAATTAAGGTTAAAGAATCAGACAGGTATAAAACTACATTCTTAGTCCCACAGGGTTTATATGAATGGAATGTGATGCCATTTGGTCTTTGTACAACGCTTGATTATTTTCAAAGAAGAATGGATCAAGCATTGAGGCATCTCAAAGATTTTTGTGCAGTATACATTGATGATATAATTGTTTTCTCTGATTTTGAATTTGACCATTTGCAGCACCTAGAAGATTTATATGCAGCAATCAAGAAGCATGGAATATGTTTATCAGCTAAAAAGATGGATTTGTAAAAGCCAAGTAGATTTTTTAGGATTGCATCTTGACAAGGCTAACATCAAATTACAACCTCATATTCTACAAAGGATTCAAGAATTTCCTGACATTTTACAAGATAAAAAACAAATACAAAGATTTCTAGGCTGTCTTAATTATGTTTCACCCTTTTATAGAGGTCTTGCAGAAGATAGAAAGGCAATCCAAGAGAACTTAAAAGAAAATAAGGAAGGATGGTTCCTGAAGGCAACAAAAGTTGTTCAACGCATAAAATCCAAATGTCAAAATCTACCATCATTACAAATACCAGCTCCAAGTTTACCATTATATTTATATATTGATGCTTTTGACACAACATGGTCTGTTGTGCTTATATAGGAGGAAGAAAATGGCAAAAGAAATATATGTGGATATTGGTTAGGAACATTTACAGACACCGAGAGTAGATACCACATATTTGAGAAAGAGATATTGGCTGTCAAAAACGGCATTGAAAAGTTCAAGATATTTCTTAAGCCAGTAAGATTTACTGTAAGAACTAATAGCCAAGCTATGAGAAGCCTCCTTAAGAAAAAGCCAAATAAAGATATAGCTCGAGGAAGAATTGCAAGATGGTATTTTGAATTTTTGGCTTATGATTTTGATATAGAATGGATTAAAGGGGAAAATAATCCATTAGCAGATGCATTGACTAGAGAATTAGCGGCAACTATTTATAATGAAGGAATAAAATTCAAAGATCCAGATTGGATTCACTCTAATGGCACATATATGTATAATTTAGAAAACTCTGAGATGTCTCTTCCTTTTCTTCCAATCCAAATAATTGAATCATTACTAGAAAATTATTTTCTAGATAAATGGCTAACAGATCTAAGAAGGTCTATTGCAGAAAATCATGAAAAAGGAATTCTAGATTTTGATGCAGGATTAGCATTCCTTCAGCAATTTGGTCTAGAAGAAGCACCATTAATCTGCTATATCAGAAGCCCATTATCCATTGAAATTTGATATCCATATCACAAAATTGTTTGGAATGAGATGGTCAAAGAAGAGTAAGATGAATTTGTTAAAATGTATCAAATATGGGTTCATTAGAAGTATTACTTTCAATCATTTTTCTTTGGAAGAGTATATTGATCTAGTTGGCATCTACTTCCATCTTGATATGAAAGAATTCTTAGAGTTAATTAAAAGAAATCTGCATTATGCCTTAGAGAATGCATGGAGCAATATTTAACTCATTTCTCTAAGAGTGGTTATGATTTCCTGAGAGTCGAGTTCTATGCACTTTGCAGAGATTGGTTGCCAGAAGTCAAGATTGAAGACATGGAAATCAAATTGAGACCTGTACTCCTTGCAATAAGGATTGAATTTGACATTACATATTCAGACAAGGTTGAAAGAATCATGTATGTGTTTAATCCACAATCCCAAGATTGGGACAATGTATATAAAGAACTACCAAAAAGACTAAAGAGTCCTATCCCATTTTAGCTAGCACATGGACTTGTCTGTGTTGTGATGTCAGCCACGTTAAGATCTGACAACAGGATGCAACCTTGTTTTAAAAAGCAAGATCCACGTAGCCACTTACGGGTGTTAAATGGGCCGTTCTCACTTTACGGTGTCATAAAAGTGAAAATAAATATTGTCTAGGATAAAGTAGTAGTAGTAAATTGTAGAATAAATGGAGAAAAAAAAACAAAAATGGGGACAAAAATTCAAAAGGTGGGTATATTTCTAGATAAATCCCATGTGAAGCTAGAAAAATCTTGTACCAAAAAGTTAATTTCACATGGTGGACCCTTGTACCAAAAGGTCTAACTTGTACAAAAGATTCCCACATGTAAAATTATTTTGTCCACTATCCAAAAAGTAGAGATAGATAATATCTACGGAAAATATTCTTGTAGATATTTCTAGTCCTCTCCATAATATGGATAAATAAGTAAAAGTTGTTGTGAAAATCAAGGACTGACAATGTCTGCCATGTGGCAAGATAATCCTCCTTTCATTTTCTAGAGAAATGACCTAGTAGAATAGGTAAAAGGTGAAGGTGACCAGATCTCCAGGTCATTTGAAGCCTATAAATAAGGCCCCAAGAGCTCATTTGAGGCATTCTAATTCTAACTCAAATTCAACATTAGAAGTTAGAGTTAGAGCTTGGGCATAGAGTCTTAAAGGTTGAGTCTTGAGCATTGTCTGGGGTCCATAAGTCTAGCGGTCTGATGTTCAGCATATTAGACGTATGCACTTACCTTGCGCTTCGAGCGATCTTGGTGATCAGAAATCTGATAATGCCAATGCATATATGTAATATTTGTTGAGTTAATGAAAGTATTTGCCATTTCTGAAAATCTTTGTTCTATCTTATTGCCTTGTTGTCCAAATTGTGCTTCATTCTAGAATGATATCAGACCATTAGTACTTGCTAGTGTTTTGGTTTCATTTCAGTTGGTATCAAAGTTGTTGTGATTCCACATTTGATTTGGTATATATATATTTGCATTTCAATATTTGGTTATTTCTATATTTTAGTGTTGCAATTTGGGGGACATGATAGTCCACCCCACCCAAGATTGCTTATCCTCAAGCAATCGCAACTAAGATTTGTAGGAATACTGCTCCCTTTTGTATCACAAATTTTAGGGAGTCACACCTTTCCACTTCAATAGTTACAACTCTTCATTACTACATTTGGATATTGATAATAATTCAGTTTTAGATGGTTAATTTGTTAGTGCCTCCCAACCCCAAGCATTTTGACAGACAATATTAACATTTTCATAAATTTTTAGCACAAAGTAAACAGAATGATGAGAGCCACATGAATCAAAAATTAAAGCAAAGAACCAAGTAGCTCAACCAAGTAGGCAAGGAGCTCAAGCAAGAAAACAAGTAGCTCAAGCAAGCAAGCAACCAGTTCAAGGACATAGGCAAGTAGCTCAAGTAGGCAAACAAGTAGCTCAAGAAAACAAGCAACCGGCTCCAAGACACAGGCAAGTATCTCAAGTAGGCAAACAAGTAGCTCAAGAAAGCAAGAAACGAACTCAAGCACATAGGCAAGTAGCTCAAGCAAGCAACCAACCAACTCCAACACAGACAAGTAGCTTAAGAAGGCAAACAGGTAGCTCAAGCAAGCAAGCAACCAGCTCAAGCACACAGGCAAGTAGCTCAAGCAGGCAAATAAGTAGCTCAAGCAAGCAAGCAACCAGCTCAAGCACATAGGCAAGTAGCTCAAACAGGCAAACAAGTAGCTCAAGCAGGAAATCAAGTAGCTCAAGCAAGCAAGCAACTAGCTCAAGCACACAGTTTAGAATCATTCACCCTCATTATACTAGTTAGCAAATCATAGTCATTCACCCCAATAATAAGTGGTAGATTTAAATGTTAGTAAACTCTTGGTCAATCATTAATTCGATCAAAGTACTCTAAGATCATTGGAGGGTTCAACCATAAGAGATTGTGGGGCACATGACCTGATGGGGAGCCTAGGATCCATCATGCCAACTCTTTCCCTCTCTTATGATTTAGCCTCTTGGGTCTGCTTAGTCCCCTCCCCTATTATAGAACGCATTAGTTCTCCCTTATAGGACACATTGGTCCCCCTTTATAGAACACTATGTCTTCCATTATAGGTCGCAATGACCCCCATTATAGGTCACAATGACCTCCATTATAGAACGCAATGTCCTCCATTATTAGTCGCAATGACCACCATTATAGGACGCAATGTTCGCCATTATGGGACACAGTATCCTCCATTATCAGTCGCAATGACCGCCATTATCGGTCACAATGAACGCCATTATAGGATGCAATATCCTCCATTATCGGTCGCAATGACTGCCATTATAGGATGCAATGTCCTCCATTATAGGACACTTGGTGTCTCAACTCCTCTAAACCCAAAGGAAGTACCCTCAAATACCCCAGAGGCAAGTACCCCCTTTGGCCCAAGTGGGCTCATCTTGTCCCCTCTTGGGTGGCGTATCTAAAAGAGGACTTCATTGTCCTAGCGGCTCAACTCCTCTAGACCCAAAGGTAGTACCCTTGGATACCCCAGAGGCAAGTACCCCCTTGGCCCAAGTGGGCTCATCTTGTCCCCTCTTGGGTGGTGTATCTAGAAGAGGTCTTCGTTGCTATCTCCCTTTGCAATACTCTTGTAAGGTCCTTTGGATTGCATTGGTGCTTTGGTTCCCATACATTTCTTTTTCCCACTTGTCAAAGGTTGCTACTTCTTCAAATGTTCGCAAATGTTTTGAAATTGGGATTATTGTGTACGATTGTGAGGAGTATCCAAAGTCTTGTATCTTCTTGTTTGACCTTTCTTCCATAGGATGGTAGGATTATGCTTTGATACCATTATAATGTCCCTTTTTGATTTATCTAAAAGTTTTGTCTTTAGCCTTCTTGATTAAGATAATCAATATATCCAAAGTCAATAATTTATTGCTAAATTCCCAATCTTATTAAAAATTACTTTCAAAGCAAAGTACCACCCTCTAAGTTGCTTCTTCAACGGATTACGAAATATTATAATGAAATGATTTATCTCCTTCACCAAATCTGCATTCTATTCTTCTTCTCAAAACTTCATATATTTCCTTATTCACATTCCTCACCAATCTGCTCTTAAGTGATGTAACATATATGCTTCCTTATATATATATATATACATATCTGCTGTTATACTTCAGACTTTTGTATGTCTGATTTATCCTTTTATTCCATACGTATTTGAGTGAGCCTCCTTAAGATTTCCTTATTCATATATCTCCCCTAAAACAGTATTTTAAAACCATTCGATGATTTCCCTTCACTTCTTATTACCCTTTTATATGTCCATGTCGCCTCCACAAGAGACGCACCACTTTGGATAGGGTTGACCATTCAAATGCTCATGTCCTTGGGATTAATTATTATTTACTAAGTATAATCGTTGCTAAGGATTAGTGAATTGCTGCATCCCTTTTAAATTATCTGTTGTGTTTAGAGGCTGCTTAGGAATCGGCCTTTGTTCTTTGTTTATTATATTTTATATTTTGTATTTGTTTATTTAGTATAGAACATAGGTTATTATATTTATGAAATTTTATATCATATCTTATCATTGTAATACATAGTAATGAGACTCGGACTCGGCTCGGACTCGGCTAGGGCGACTCGACTCGGGACTCGGGGACTCAGTGCAGACTCGGCAAAATGAAAAAAAGTTTTAAAAAACCTAGAAATTTAGAGATTTTTAAGGATTTAAAACTTGTTTCAAGCACCCATTATTGAATACAACATAAATAAAAGCAAATTTGATCACATACACAAGTATACAACGATCACATAAGTATAAAGTACACAAATTGTAGTTGCATTGCTGAAGGAAATAGCATACTTAGATATATAAATTATAAAACTAGTCAAATGTATACAAAAGTCATGGAATATGAAATCCATAACATCAAATGTTCCATACAAATATGAAATATCAAAACAATAGCTATGACTCTATGACTCTATGGCATAGTGGAGCCAACATCCTTCCTACAAAGAAGTCTAATGCTCCTGGATGATGTTGCAGCTGCAACCATAGTCTCTGCCTCTGTCTGAGTCTCTATGCCACTCTCACCAACAACAACTATGTCTCCTCGTGCTCTAGCCTCCTCCTCAGCCATGGCTACAACCTCAGCCTCTCTCTCTGCCTGGTCCACCCAATCAAGGTCCTCGTCACTAAAGACTGCATATGTAGCCTCAGTGGTCCACTCAGACTGTGGATCAACCTCATCTAGATTGATCGGGGTGTTGTTGTAGTAAAAAAGCTTCCTATATCTGAGCCGAAGGTTGTAATGAACATAGACCAAGTCATTCATCCTCTCCACTGTCAATCTATTGCGCTTCTTGGAGTGTATGTGCTCAAACATACTCCAATTGCGCTCACAACCAGATGAACTGCATGGCTAACTCAATAGACGAATGGCAATATTTTGCAAGTTCTGTGTATCAGAACCAAACAACCTCCACCAACTATCTGAGATGAGAAAAAGAAACAAAATCAATCTCATTTCAAGTTTCAAGTTCAACATTTATTAATAAAATACAATATAAAAAGATGACAATTATGCCCTTAAATATATTTTTACTTGGTAGTAATGTTGTCCTACTGTCTTTGGTCATTTGACGTGCAAAGAAGTCTCTTTATGCCTTACTGAAGGCATCTATCTCTTGCACTATCTGTGTAGTAACAGTGGGCAACATCCGCTCTATCGTCGAGTAGAGCCCACTAAGAATTTCTCTATCTCCACAGATATCACGGCGGAATTGGAAGGCCAAATTTAGGAAACATGTGGCTGCATGGATGGGCCTATGAAGTTGGTTTTGCCATCTCCTATCAATGATCTCCCAAATGGGACGATACTTATCCTCAACTCCACCATAGACTGATCTAATGGCCTTTTTGGCCCTATCCATGCCCTCATATATGTATCCCAGTGCGGGCTTCTCCCCATCTGCAACTTGTAGGAGAACTAGCAAGGGCTCAATAAACTGCAAAGTGCAAACATGTTTCACAAATAAGTGTGAATGAAAATAAACAAATTAAAGATGTGATTAAAAATTAAAACATAATAAAGAATTAAATTTTACCTTCACAATCTCCTCCACTGGTGTCCAAAACCCTTGCTCATCAAAAATGCAATTAGCCACACCAATACCTGCAGTGCTTGTAGAAAACGATAAGGAAGACCACTCCTCACCAACAAACATGTGCCTTAAAGTTGCCTTTGACCGAATCAAGGATTGCAACGTGATAAAATTAGTTGCAAACCTAGTGATGCCAGGACGAGACAACTTGCTCAACCCCGTGTATTGCCTCATAAGGTTAAGCACCCATGTGTGATTGTATATAAATTTGCAAATGTTTCTACCTGCATCCACACATGTTTTGATCCATGGGAGCTTGCCAAGATCCTCCATCATGAGGTCAATGCAATGGGCGGCACATGGAGTCCAGAATATAGTATGGTGCCCCTCCATCAATAATCTACCAGCAGCAACATAGTTTGCTGCATTATCTGTCACCACTTGCACTACATTCTCTTCCCCCACATCAGCTATCACCTCCTCTATAGCCTCACACAGATATGTGGCATTTTTGAATTGGGCAGAAGCATCAATGAACTTAATGAAAACGGTGTCACCTGAAAGAATAAGCAAAACCAATTATTCAATAAATTAAAAAACAAAAATCAGCCATATTAAATTATTGATCACTAAATCAAATTCAAATTTCAATGCATTGAGGGAAGTACAATTACCTTCGGAGGACACTAGAAAATTAAGCAGCGTCCTATTTCTCTTATTGGTCCAACCATCAGTCATGATGGTGCAACCAATCCTCCTCCACTGCTCACGCTGCTCCTCTAATTGTGCTTTCACATCTGCCACTTTTTGAGTCAAAAGTGGGCCCTTTAATTCATCTTCAGAAGGGGTTTTGAACCTCGGCTCACATATGGTTATGGCATCAACCATGTTTTGCCAAAAAGGTGACCTAAAACATGTCATAAATAAATTAATAAGTTACTTACATAAGTATTGTAAAATGAAAAGTTTTAAGATTTTAATTGCACTAAATTTGAATTCGATAATGAGATACATCTAGATTCTAAAATAATAAATTTTAAAACAATTAAACAAAAAAGAATTACCTAGCTACATGGAAGGGAATGGTGCAGTAGTACCAAAAGTCTGCAATTGTCTTTTTTGCTGCATCATGTACATCCTTGTTCCAACCCATGCTCTCAAGCGACGGTTGGGAACCAGGAGTAGTGCGTGGTACAAAATATGAGTCCACCCTATATTTACGAACTCTAGGGCCAATAATACTACCACTACCACTAGCACTAGCAGTACTAGCGCCACCAGCAGTAGGAGTATGCACAGGGATAGTTGGTGCAGAAGCAGTACCACTAGCACAAGCACTAGCACTAGGACGGTATGGAGGCATGGAAGAAACATCTCCAACAGCACCAAGTCCATGTCCAACTCCCAAACTCACCAATTCATGCTTCTGTCTTTTTTTCATTTCTTTTTGCAATTCAAAAGTTTCTAATTGCACCTGCACTTCACGGACAGCCTCAGGAGGTGCTATAGGGCATCTTGCTGCATCATGGATGGGTATGCGTGCAATATGGTATTTTAATCTATTTATGCCTCCATGATATATTGTTTTGCAGTATTTACATTTTGCTTCTCCTTTTTTCATTCCGGGAAAAATTTCAGCTTGTTTCCAAGTAGGGTCTTTTCTGCCTGGGGTTTGAGACATTGTGAAAATAATAATATTTTTTGATTTGCAAATGAATGTGGCTACAATAACAAGTAGGGTTTATACAATTATTTATATTGCAAGTAGGGTTTGTAAAAAAAAAATGCAAACTAAAAAAAACAATGATTTTTCAAATTACAATGAATTATTTGTTAAAAAAAACCAATAAAAATCAAACTTACCTGTTATATTTGGCTTGGAATGCAATGCAAACTCCTCCCAATCACTGGTAATGAGCTCTCAATGCACCTCCTTGCTTTTATGAAGCTTCCCAAATGATATGTGGCCCTGTATTTGTCTTCAACAGCTTGCTGGTTGCCCTCTCTTCTCCTCCTATTTTTCCTCACAACTCTCTCTTCTCCTCCTATTTTTCCAAATGAATGAAATGAGGTTGCTTTTAGGGTTGGGGAGATAATATAACACACAAAAAAAACAAACTTAAACATCAATTTTTATGTTTTTTGTTCACTTTTTCTGTTGCTGTCGCCGGCCGCATCCAAGGCTCGGGACTCTCCGAGAAGCGGCGAGTCCGATGTGTCCGACGAGTCTGGCAAGTCCGGCCAGGACTTGGCAAGACTCGGCCGCGTCTGCGTCCGGGCTCCCAGGACCTAGCCAGGTGTGCTCGGCTCGGGACTCGCCGAGTTTGGGCGAGTCCGAGCGAGTCTCGTAACTATGTTGTAATATATCATATTTATGATATGTATTATCATTATAATATTTATAATGATATTTATAAATATCACCTATTATCATTATAATCAGATTCATGATATTATCATTATAATATTTGTTATTCTATAATATTTATATCATAATTATAATACTTATCTATGATAATCATGATTATGATAATAATGGTTAAATGATAATTATATTTATAATCTTATCTTGATAATAATAATTATAATAAACACACACACACACACACACACATATATATATATTTGCATTTCAATATTTGGTTGTTTCTATATTTTAGTGTTGCAATTTGGGGGACATGACAAACCCCTCCATCCCATATAGCATATGATAGTGGAGCTCAAACAGCAAGAGACCAATGAGAAACTCACACCAAAAGGAGACTTTGATTCTTATTTCAGTAGTCAGCAACAATGACTCAATTCTTGGTGTTACAAACTCCAAGAATATGGAGCAGGCCAACCAAGTGTATCCATCTTCTCATCTACAACATAGAAGGTATCAAAGAAAACCAAATGACCATTATCAGTTGTCTGGGTAAACAAGAGAAAGTATAATTATCCTAATATGATGTTAACAAAGTGTACTATACCAAGTAGACACTATCAAGTGTTTACAATGAAATGATCAAAGGGGAACTAATTGCTGCTGCACAGAATAACCAGTATCAAATGACCTTTAAGAGAGCTACTAATGCAAAGAATTTCCAAATGCCTGACAAAACTAGGGATCACTGGAATAAAATTCAGGGTGGACACAAAAGGATGAATTGGTTGGCATAGGAATGCTGAAGGTAGAAATGGAGCTGCCCCATAATGCTAAATGTCAGTATGCTCTGACCTACCCCAACTTCTGAAAATACACACTTCTCTGCATCTCTTTCCAATATGACCAAGTGATATCAGCCAATGTTACTGTTTTAAGCTTTTCCTTGGTGTCTTAGTTTGCTGGACTAGTTCCTAAAGTTCCTCTCTAACATTGTCCTTTTGAACTTTTGTAAACTGCCCAGAAACTTGATCTAGGTTATCTGTTTATGGGAGTTTTTAACTATAATGATTAATAATACAATAACTTCTCTTTTATATTATTGAAGACCATCTTCTCTTGCAATAATTTGAATAGGGTGGCTAAGATCTATTGGTGTTATTTTTAAACAAGTGAGGTAACTCCTCTATTTATTCTGTCAGCTTTATGATATTTTTGCTGGATCTGAAATATGCAGGTTAGACTTCAGCTATGAATCAAATAACTGGGGGGTTGGATTGCCTCCAAAAGAAAAGAATGGATATAACTGGCCTGTGTAAGAAAGCACTCCCAGTTCGGTGTAACTTATAGCTATGCATATGTAGTTAACTCAATTTATATCCTGTGTCTTTTATAATGCATTTCTTAAAGTTTTAAGTTTGGTGTTGGCATTTGAAACAATGCCAAAGCTACCTGGAAAAAAAAAATTCAAGATTTTTAATGTTTCATTTTTAATACAATTCTGAGAAGCATTGGTTTTTGTTTTCTCGTTACCTAAAAGTTGAAACAATGTCAATATGCAAATGCAGATGTAGAGAATTCTTTTATTTAAGTTCGAGGACAATTCAATTGTCAAATGCTAGGCTTAGCTAGAAATTTATTATGGTTATGGTTGCAAATCAATATTTCTATCACATTTGGATGAGTTTGAATTTTGCAGAATGAAGACATTTCTGGCAAATCCTTCCTTCAGACCAGCTAAGCATCATATTTTGTCTGCTGTTGAACATTTTCAAAATATGCTGAAAATTAGACGCTCTTCTCCTCTTTTTCGGCTGAGGACAGCAAATTCTATTCAAGTAACTATCCCGTTTCTTATGCCTTATGCAAAATGGATTTGAATTTTATTTGTTTAGGGGATAGTCTTTCCAAATCCTTTTAGTATATATAAGTTTTTATTCACATCCATAGACATTTTCTAGAATGGCAGCAAGTTCTAACTCATTGGCCCAGGGGCCGATTGGGAGTGTTCCAAAATTGATCCTTTCTCACCATTTTAGAGATGCCACAATGATCAACCATCTTCCTGGAGGCAAGGGTTCAACATGTGGTAGAATAGTATAAGAGCTCCTACATTCAGGTGAAAGTCAAATTCTGTGCAATGTTTTGCAAAGGAACAACAAATTGTGGGGCCAATCAAACATGGGTTGGAAAAGGCACAAGTTATTGCATATATTAAAGGATAGGAAAAAGAAAACAAAACATTGACAAACCTCAATAAAATTCTCATCCTTTGTCCAAGAAAGGATCTTGCAAGCCACCTACAGGGCCATCCTTTACTTTAATAGTGGTTTCCATCCATCCATTTCTAGTGACACTGTCTTTAGAATAAGATGATAGCACTCGTCTTACTTGAAAAAGATCAAAGGATGTAGGCCCGTTAGAAAGGGCATTCTAGAATGAGATGAGGACAATGCCTATGAGCTCATTGCAAGTTGTATTTATGCCGATGGAATTTCTTTCAACCTCGTAAGATCATTGTACTCATAGGAAATGATGAAAAGGATGAATGTGGCCCTAAAATGTATACAAATCTTGACTATGAAAAGCTACACACCACCTTATTGGCCAAGGAAAGAAATTATGAAGATAATTTATTGCAGCCCATTAGAGATTCATGGGCCAAAACAGAGGATGTTTAGTAATTTCAAAAGGATAGAAAGATTGTAAAAATAGGTCTGTAAAAATAGGCCCCTAATATATACTTGTACATATATGTGTATACATGTAAATGTATATGTATACATCACATATATACATATATATACATACATATATGCGTATACACACACACATATATACACATGCCTAGGGTGGGAAAATGCCATATTGGCATACCCAAATCCCAAACCCATATCTGTTCCCATACACATACCGAGAACTTAGATTACTTTCATGCATAAGAAATGTATGGGGTATAGTTGGTGGAGTAGGTTGAACCCTACAAAGCAAGATAAATAAATAGAAGCCTAGAGATGATTAACTCAAATCTATCATAGGACTTGGTATATTAGACTCTATGTTGCACCATCTAGACCTAACTACAAAATCAAAAGAAATATGAAAGAATTGAATAAGCTACATTATTCAAAAGATCTGAATGTAAAGTTCTCTTTCAAACAAACTCAAACTTAAAATGTTTAATGTTTCAGTTTGCTAATTTGTATATTGATTCATATGAATTGTCAATTTAGCTTTAATGTTACATAATATGGCTATTTAATGAATATTGTGAATGCCTTATCATAATAATCTGAAATTTTAAATATATTTTAATTTTCCATTGTTTTTTAATTTCCATTCCTTGTTGTCTTGGAAATTCATTTCCCCATTTCTTGCCATCTTGTCCTAGAAACATGTTACATGTTTCTTGGTGTGCCTGTCTTGGAAACTTGGTGTAACATAAATAAATAATTATTTATTTACAAGAAAAATTCACAAAAATATGCATCACATCCACTCTTGTCCTATACTTATATCCAAAGTTTGAAGAATTATTATTTTTTTACTCATACTTTGCAAGCTAGCTGGAATGACCCTTTTTAAATTTTTTTGAAAATTTTAGTAGTGTCTCATTGAAATATCCAATTTTCACCAAATTAATTTGAAATTTTTTCAAACAAAAAGCTGTCCACAATCTGCATTTTATATTACTTTTTTTTTATAGATTGTGTAGATATCTTGTTCACTTTTTCACAAATAGTTAAGTATATTTTTAAGCATTTTCATTGCCACTTAAGGCTATTGTTTGGTCCATCATGATCACACACTCATTCAGAAAGAAGGGTAAAAACATGCTAATCTCACAATTGAAATTTCTAAGGGTAAGGAGATTAGTGGTGATATTTTAGGGATTCTAGAATAACTTGCACTATTAAGAAGGTTGGTTTGATGAATAGATGTAATATCCCATTGATTCCCACCCTTGATAGGATATTTACTTTCTGAATTTTGCTTGTCTGTTTTTATTTGTTTTATTGTTTTCTGATATATTTGCAATGTTTGATACAACAATATAATGCAGAAAAATAGAAGATATTGTAATAATAATTTTCAACTCAAAAACTTAACATTACATAGGGAATATATAGCTGAAAATTCCATATTTTTATAACAGCTTAAATACGCAGTATTTTCACAAAATATTGACAACCCAATTCATAAAATATCCCCTATTATTTAAAACAACAATACCCAAAAAATCTTGGAGTTACAATTTCATGAACTTACAGGTAAGATGCATGCCTTGAAACCCTCTAAAATGGATGCCAAAATGAAGTATAAAGTTTGCAGCAATATGTCAGCAGCAATGATGATAATAAACTCCAGCAACGATCATTGTCACCAATCCCCATGCCTAGTGCAAAGCTGTATGATTAAATTGCCAAAACCCTTGCCTGACAACCACCTGTTTATTGAAGTTCTCTTGTAGTTCTCTTTGCTCTTAAAATAATGATCAATATATTTGCATTATTCTAATATTTCATTCAAACCCTTGAAAACTTCTGAAATTCTTCTCCAATGAAGCTCAGATGTGACCTCTGTGTGAAGCCACTGATTAACTGCAACCCTCAGGTGATCTTTCTCACATGTAGGAAGCACAATCGAAGAGAGGCTACATTCTCCAAGATTGAAATTATAGCAAAACCCTAGGTTTCACCTCTAAAGCCTAAGCACAAAGCCAAGTTGAGAGTAAATGATCAATCATCATGAAATGAATTCCAAAAATGCCCTTTTATAATATTCCATTCACATTTGACTTCATCTCATTTAATTTACTTTAATTTCAATTCTTTTTCCCTCCTTTTTGGTGCACAACTTAAATATATAAAGTATACTTTTAAAAGCATTTAAATCCCCCTTTTAAATAAAGTCCACTTAATTCATTAATAATATGCAATTAATAATTAATTATTATTAAAGTATTACTTTAATAATAATTATAATATTATAAATCCATCATTAATCATCGTAAATCAATTTTGACTTCACCAGGAGGTAGCCCACTGCATTCACTGCTAACCAGGGCGCCCTACTATAAATAGTAAGGTTGACCTTTATCAATACACTGACTTACTATAAATAGTAAGTATATAAAAACGGAGCCAAAACACCTTGAATATCATAACCTCTGAACAAGCTAAGGATCTGGAGATGAAAACACTACCAACTGCCAACTAAGGAGCTAGCTAACTACAACATTGGGCCCTCTAAACACCATTATTAGCCTCTGAGGACCCGACGATAGGCTAAACCTCCAATTTTTATGCTCGCTCAAAAAGGGGACATTAAAATAGAGAAGCATTGTTTAGCATTAAGATTTTTGTCAATGATGTTAAGGTTGATGCTTTGTTAGATTCATGTTCATAGACTAACTGGATTGCATGGAACTTAGTAACAAAACTTGGTTTGAAGACATTTCAACATCTTAAACCCTATGGTTAGGATTGGATTAAGGGGGATAATCAAATTCTTGTTGATAGGCAATGTAAATTGAAGTTAGTTGTTGGTAAGTTTATTGACATAGGTTTGGTAGATGTTGCTCCTATAGAGGTTTGTGCAATTGTTCTTCATGGTCCCTATTTGTATGAAAGGAAAGCAATATTCTATAGGAGAGGGAACAAAAACTGGGTCATCAATAATGATAAATATTTTATGTAGTATGTTTGTCACGGTTGCAAGAACTCTTCTGAGATTTCGAATCTTTGTGAGAAGATGGGTGACAACACTTTTGTCATTCCAATAAAGAAAACCAATGTTGATCATCTAACTCCTAGTTAAAGCAATTTTTCTTTGTACCATCTGGAGGCATGGACGAAGATTTGTGCTCAGTTCTGGTTTGCTTTCATATTGTGGTATAAGATGAAGTGGCATATTTGTTGCTTGTTGAGAGGTATGTCCAACCTCATTTGTTGAGTGTAAGCTTTGGGGGGGCAAAGCCTCCCTAATTGGGAAGGTTTGATCCGAAATACATCTAGTGTTTGTACTCTTTGGCATGATTTTGGATGGTAGAGAATTTCTCTTACACTAGAGTATGCGTTAGGCAGAATGGAACATCATTCTGCAAGCTAATTTGACAAGAAACTAGTTAAATATGTGTTGTTTGGGCTTTGTGGCAAATTTTTTGGCTCGTCCAAGCAGTGATTGCACAACTGCGGTAGTCTTATAACTCAAGTATTGGGAGCTATTTGCAAGAGTTTATCCCATGTTTATGACTGTTGAGAGCTGAGAGTTCACTAGGAGAGTTTGTTATTGGTCTTGGGAGAGTGTATCAGAGTGTTGAGAGCTCTTGAGATGGTCTATGAATTGAAGATGCCATTTGGAATACCTCACTGAGTGTTTGCTCACAATTCTAGAATTTTTACTCACAAAGGGTTTCCCCAAGGTATCTTGGTTCTCTTTTCATGGAGTTTCAACTCTCTACTTTTTGTTTCTTATTCTATCTTCATATTGTTGTAAATAATTCAGTCATTTGTTGCTTCTGAATTCTAACTCTCAACAAATTTCATGAGTTGGTGTCTAATCTAAAGAATACTTTTGGTAGTTTATGGATCAAGGAGAGGTTTCAGTTATGCATATCAGGCAACAATTTTGGATTTTCAACTTTTGGCAAGGATACCTTGCTCAATGTTCGAATTGAAACACTAGCAAATGTCACCTATGTGATTGAATGAAAGGGAACTTTACTGACACTAGAATAGTGATTGGCACATCCAATTTTGAGCAACATTTTCTCATTGAACAAATTTTACTAAGAAAAGAGGAAATGATGAACACATTTACTTCATTGATGATAGCTTATACTTAAATGGTTGTATAACTATATGCTATATATAATTGTTGAACGTTCAATTATAAATGTATAAATAATTTATACTTAAATGGTTGTATATACTATACATAAACATATACAATTCGATTATAAATGAATAAAGCACTAGATATAATTTTTTCTTGTTTTGTATTTTCAGGTGCTCCACTATTTACTATTTAGTATTTACTTATGTAATGGAAAGGTATAGATTTGTAGAGAATGTAAGAACTCTTGTGTGTGTGCTTGCTTCTTTCTTCCTCCTTTCTTGTTACTCTCTTTTCATTAAGGATGAGCATAAATCGCAAACATAAATTGTGATATATGAATAAAAGTAGAACATAATCCAATTATAAATCGTTATCATTATTTTTATGTTTTGAGGAGAAAGATAAATAAATACCCACCGTGCATATTATCAGTAGTGAAATTAATAATAACTCCTGTGAAATTTAATTAATAATTTTGTAGCCACTAGCAGTGATGTCTATTAAATAGGAAGCTACAAAATGGTTTCAAATTGAATTGTGGTTTTCTTGAATCTTTTGTATAAGGAATTTGTGGACAAAAATAAAAGAAAAAAAAGACTATTCCATTTTAGATATCCTTCGATTTGTAATGTGAAATAGGTGTTAAAATTTAAGAAGTGGACACCGTCATCACTTAATCTAGAAACTAATAGGCCTCATTCTCATTTTTTCTTTTTTCTGCATTGGTATTGACAACAGAAATTGGTTTTGTGTATAATTTGTGGTAACAATCCAGGCAAGGGTTCGTTTTCACAATACTGGGTCTTCATGGGTTCCTGGGTCTATTATTATGAGCATTGAAGATGGTAATGAAGGGATGCCTGGTTTGGCTCAACTTGATCCACTGTACGTAATGTTTATTAGTACTTGTTTTGTCATATTCAGACAGCCTGAAACTACACAAATAAGCATGAAATAGGAAAACTGCTGAGTGTTATGCTCATTCTGGTGAGCTAAAGTTCACAGATTAGACTACATTAATACTTATTCTTTTGATTATTAGGTACCAAAGAATTGTTGTAATATTTAATGCCCGCCCAAGCAATCTTGTAGTTCCAATTTGTGCACTAAAGGCGCTATCACTTAGTCTCCATCCAGTACAGGTAATCTTCATTCTTCATTGATTTGGTTGTACTATGGCATCCAAGATATTCTTTTTTTGTAGTGAGTGATATTGAAAATGCCTGCCTCGAAACTATGTACTGTTGCCTTAATGCAAATTTATTTTTATTCTGCAGGAAGCATCATCTGATGCACGAGTTAAAACCTCATTGTATGATAGAATCACAGGCATATTCAATATTCCACCTAGGACAACATCTGTATTTGTGGAAGTTAGATAGGTATGTGCTAATGTTTTTAGATATTCAGAGAAAAATAAAGAATTTAAACAAGCTCCCTGATGAGCTTTATCTTCACAGAAAAACTATGCAAGTGGTATTAACTATATCAATATAAATGCCACTTGAATTATTCATTTCAAAGTCAAATAAATATAGAATGTTATTCAACTTTCTATATAATAATGTATTCTACTTCTCATCTTTTCCTTCGATATGGTTTTTATGCATAGAAGATGATAAGAAATGGCGAGACAAACTATCTGTAAGGCCCAACCATTTTATGTCTTATGATATTGGTTAGCTTTAAAATTGACATGTCAATCTTCTAACCCTTGTACTCCATACACTCTTATTATGATGATAGTTGCTATGTAGACTCTTTGGTGGATAACTCTATGATGTGTTGTTTCTTGTGTTTGATAGTATAAATGGACTTTACAAACCACAAGCCTTGATGGCATGGAATTTATGTTCATAAATCAAATGGAAAGGCCCACATGCCCAAATCTTTGAGAAATAAAGAATAACTAAAAATTCATGGACTTCATTGTTATGAACTTTTTTTCCTTTTTTTGTTTTTTGGCAAATCGCTATTAGAGAGTATAACACTCTTTCTATTATTTAAAAGTGCCAGATTACATATTTTAGGCTAAATTTTGCATCGGCCCCAGAT
Organism: Sequoiadendron giganteum; assembly: GCA_007115665.2. Taxonomy (NCBI): domain Eukaryota; kingdom Viridiplantae; phylum Streptophyta; class Pinopsida; order Cupressales; family Cupressaceae; genus Sequoiadendron; species Sequoiadendron giganteum. The sequence goes on along the minus strand of CM021106.1, from coordinate 301,526,836 downwards.
TACATAACAAATTACTTTTAGAAGATCTTAAAGTCATCGAATGTTTTTGTTTTGCTGATGGCGTTTTCTTCCTCTTCACCTGTGTCCATTCCTGTTAATTTTCAAGAGGGTCATTGATGTTTTCCGCATTCAAATATTCATTATTAATAGCAACAATTGAAGAATGCGAATCTATTTTCTCTAAGAGGGATGAAGAAGCCAATGAGTCCTCTTTTGTCTTCTTATCAGACACAACCTCTTGGGATAGGTGAGGCACTTTTGGAATCTTTTCTTGGATCATAGGGGAAGAAGCTGTAGTAGATTGCTCGAAGGGAGAGATTACATAGTGATGGGATTCCACCCCATCCCACCATGACAACCTGTTATCTTTAGAACGACCCTTTCCACATTGTGCAATAACATGATCGGTTGCAAAATATCTTCTGCACCTAAAGGCAATTTTTTCGTAGTCTATTGGTTGACGCCATCGTCTATTGCCAACTTTGAGAACAAATTTTGTTGGTAGCCCTTTTGTAACATCCATTTCAACACAGAGATGTGCAAAAGTCGAGTTTTCATAATTAATTGTTTCCTTTGAGATGTTGTGGTACTTGCCTAGCCCATTGCCAATTGCCTTTAAACAATCAATTTCCCAAAATTGAAGTGGAAGATAAGGTAAACGAACCCACAAAAAAGAAGAAGAAAAAACCTCTGTTCGAGGGTCAAACAAAAGGAACCAGGGTTTCATACATAAAAAAATTCCTTGATAAAACCAGGGCCCAGTGTTAAGAATCAATTCTCTATCTTCTAGTGACTCAAATTCCAGTATAAAAAAACCTGCAAAGATTGACAACTCAAGAAACGAGATGCTTAAAATGAAATCTACATGCCTATGTTTTTGGATTTTCAATAACTTGATGCATAGAAACTAAATGATCCTAGGATGGAAATGATGTTAAATCTAGATGTTGGAGTGATAATGGTGAAATGAAAATGTTGAATGGAGGATGAAAAAAAATTAAACTACCAAAAAGAAAATTCCATTATGATACTACAAAATGCACTAAAAATGCAAACTAAGCTAAATGCTTTCCAATTCTCTCACAAATTGCACTAGAATTCAATAGCATAAACTTTTCTCAATCTTCTTATTATGAAAATGTTGTAGCAAGGGCTCTATTTATAGATTTTTCAAGCCTCAAGGTGACGTGGCAACAACAGACGGTTCAAATTGTGATCTTGCGGCATCAACGACAGAGCATCAGGAGGTTAGAGGGAATCAGGGAGATGGTTCCCTTCCACAAGATAAATTGCCAAGTGTAGAAAGGAATCAAAGAGCTAGATAAGCCATGTGTCTCAGGTTGTTCAAAATTGGTTACAAATTTGTTGAGGATATTCCACATTTTCAATTTATAAAAATTCATTTATGAGACACATGATGAGGTGGCAAGTGAGTTGGAGGAGGTTAGAAGAAAGTTGTAGAAATTTAATAGGAGAGGGTAGATTAGTAAAATGACACATAAATTCTTTTGTGCATCTTAACTAATTTTTTAAGAATATTCTAAATTCGAATTCAAAAATCCAAATTTAAAATGAAGAGAGGAAAATTGATTAATTTGTCCCTTTAAATTTATTTTAGAAAGAAGGTGGATTGTGAAAAGAGGAAATAGATTATGACCTATATAAATAAATTTCACAATTTATTTATAATAGTAGAGGAATTAATCAAATAGTCAGTATTTAATTAATGTGATGCTCAGACCATTTTTGCATGCATACATTTTGCCCCTCTATGAAGTGATGTGTGCAGCCGTATTGCTTCAAAGAATAATTTTTCGATTGTGAAAAAAAAAATTGACATGCCCCAAACTCCAATTTTACAGCGATGATGAAAGGATGCCCCCTCGGGAGGTAAATCAAGGATTTTTTATTTTTTATTTTTTTTTGAAAAATCTTGATGATTTAAATGAGTTTTCGATAATGTGTTGATGATTGATAGATTTGATAGAGAAGACCTGATTTATCTCCCAAAAATTAGTAGAGAGTTGATCATTAGTACATTCTACAGAAATATAGAGAGTTGAGCTGATAGAATGACAAGGATTTGATGCAATATAAAATGATAGCACACCCAAGCAAGCAAGTAAGCGTGCACAAATGATTCAAAAAAACAAACAATGTAAAGCCCCTATCAAGTTGTAAATCGTTGATTGATTGATGATGATGATGATAGATTGATGATTGACCTCATGATAGGTGAGGATCAATGATAGATTGATGATGATAGTGTTGTCATGGCGGGGAATGATACATCCCTAGATCAACACAAGGATGATTGATTGGGTTTACAACAAGATTAGGATTAGGACCATTGATGTGATTAGATCATTTGATAAGATTGATTGATTGGATTAGCTGGATTAAGGATTGACTTGCATTTGGATTATTGCTTGGAATGATTGAATGGATGGATGAATGAATTTGATGAAGACGGTGGATTGATTAGGAGAAATTGGAGATGAGGAAGATGATTCCAAATAATGGACAAAAGAGGATGATAAGTGATAGGAGTTTGGGAAGAGAAAATGAGAAGAAAGAAAGCACAAATGGATTCAAAAATAAGTATGATGTTGCCCTAGTCAAACTACAAGCTGAGATGGATTGATGATGATGATGGGAGTGTTGTTGATAAGGGAAAGATACATCCCGATGATGATAATGATGAAATCAAAGCTAGTATCAAGGCTAGGAACAAGACCAAAGATATGATTAAATGATTTGTGCTAGATTGAGTGGATTGATTAGATAAGATTGGAAGAAATGATTGGATGGATTGATTTAGATGAGATTGGAAGAAATGATTGGATGGATTGATTTAGATGAGATGAGATGGATTTGATAATGCTCATGCACAAACTAATATGGATGCAATCTATCTTAACCTTGCAAATCTAACTATGCAATGTTGTCAATCTTATTCGTTGTGCATATTGTCATCATTGAGCTTATTAAAATGTTGAAAGTTAGTACAAACATCGATGGTATAACATAGACCGTGATGACCCGAGTACAACTTCCATACAACTTTTGTTGAGATTTGATAATGCAAGATAACCCAAGCAACGAGGTATAATTAGACCAAGATGACCTGAGCATCACTTGTGTAAACAAACAAGAGTTAATCATGTTCCCATGCAAATTCAGAATGTCATCAAGGATACTTTGTAGAGTGTGTCCTGCGACAATTTGCATAGTAGTAATAATCAACTCACAAGCAACAGACAAAAAAAATATCATTCTTGATCATATTGCCTCTAGTTTATGACATCATCGAGGTACTCCCAAGAAATGATAACAAAAATCACAATACATTATTTGAACATTTTTGTTAAAATGATCCAACCATGATTCAGAAGATCATCCTCCAATGAGGATTGATGTGATTAGTTTGATGTTGAATTTGATTTGCGACGGTTGATTGGTTAATTTTCGATGTTGAGATGTTGATGATTGTTATTTTGATGTTATGATTTGTCGATTGCTTGTCTATTGTTTAACTCTAAACAGTGATTTTCCCCTAGTGAGATCAAGATTTTGCCCCTATTCTAGGGTGAGACACGACCAATTTATTGATTTTGTTTTGGATTTTGGAAAATATTTTGATTTTTTTGGATTTTGATGTTTTTTTCTTTTTTTTGGATTTTTCTAAGGATATTTAAGATGGAAAAGGGAGGCTCAATTGAAGAAACAAGATGCCCCACAATAGGAGAAGACACATGATGAAGGATATGGTATGGAAGATTTGGATGAAGGATAAGACGCATGATGCTCAAGAAGATCCTTAACCTTGTGAAGATCAAAGGTGAAAATGTAAAGAAAAAATATGGAGAGGATAATGACCATGGATGATAAGATGGATGAAACTTTCCCCAAGTGTAGAGTGCAAGAGGAATATGGAAGATAGGATATGGATAGGGAGATTGATGTGGAAGACAATATATGCATGATAGGGAGATGGAGGAATGGCTTAAGCATGAAGTTTCACGACCAATATCCCTCGAATGTGTGTTCTAATAAACCAAGAACATGGGAATTAGACTCATAAACGTTGGCATGATAGAAGAAGCTAAGGACTTATGTGGAGCTTTGGATTAAAGGAGGATAATGGGGGATGGATGTTGGATAATGGATAGGAGATTGGAAGGCTTGGTGGTGGATAGATGGAAAGGATGGCGAGATTAACATTGGCACACACCTTGAAGGGTGGTGGAGTGATGGAGGAAAAGTGGATTTGGAAGGTGAAAGTTTTTAGGTGGAAGATGGGGAGAAGCTTTTGGATTAGCAAATTTGGATGCCAATTTTGATTTTATTGCTTCTATGAGACTTTTAGGAATCCACATGACTTTTGATTTTTATATTTACTTTATGGGCCTTTGTGGCCTTTGAGTTTTTTCTCTTTGATTTATGGACCTTTGTGGCCTTTGAAATTTTTCTTTTTTCTTTGTGGGCCTTTGTGGCCTTTGGATTTTCTTTTGAATTGATGGGCCTTTGTGGCCTGTTGGATTTTTCTTTTGATTTGATGGGCCTTTGTGGCCTTTTGGATTTTTCTTTTGATTTCATGGGCCTTTGTACGAAAAAATAGGATTGCAAACCCATAATTATTCTTACTCTGGAAATTCAATAGAAAAATACAAAATGTTATCCTAGATACTTAGCTCTTAGACAGTCAATAAAATAATATGAGCATGATTATGAATGGTTTTACCTAGTCCCACTCTTGATCTCCATGTTTGAGAGCCTTCTCTTTAAGACCCCATGAATCCACTTTGATCCATTGCAGCCAAAAGAGATATTAATGTGTAAACAAGGAGCCACATTTAGACAAAATAGTTGTTGATTTCTTCTAAGAAATTTAGAGACTACAAAAAGAAGATACTTGATGGGGATCATGTGGGCTTCCTAGAGAAAGCACCGCAATATTGCCTCGAGCAACAATGAAAATTTTTGGATTAGCTTCACAGTAAATCCTAATAGCATGACATTGAGGCTCCTCTTCATTAAGTTGATGGTATGAAGAACCAGATCCATATCCTCCTTGAGATACATATCATATTGAATAGAAAAACACAGTGACACAAGCAATTTGTATTGTGAGATAAAGCCTCCAAACCCTCTATGGAAACATGACTTTTACCAAATAATCAAAATTTTAAATTTTAATAATACCCAAGAAAATAATTTCCATAGAATGCAACTACACACAAATCTTACAGATGGGACTGATCTTCCACTTCTGACTCTCCTTGTTATTCCATTTGAAGAGGACATCCTCTAACCCTTGATTCAGCTATGTAAGTTTAGTATTAACAAATAAAAATATTTTTAGCACAAGAAACAATCCTCACCCATCTAAAAAAGCACTTGTAAGACAAGCCCAAAAATCTAATTTTATCACAATCAAGTAAAGATTAAATCCTTATAATCAATCACAGTAGTTGGAAAGTATTAATTGGATCAGTAAGAAAAATCAAATAATTAGGGTTGGGCACTATATAAACCACTACTATCACAACTATTGAAACATGCTCAGGTACTGGGTCGTCTCCCCTAGATTAAATTAAGGAAAAAATTATTGTAAACACAATATGTATAGAAGAATATGAATGTAAAGGAAAATGGATATTAGCAAAACATAAATGTAAATAAAAGTAGTGTGAGCAGAAAATAAATCTAAATTGGTCTTGAACAAATAAAATCATACCCAATTAGCATTATGTTAGACTGACCTTGTACTCATTGCCATTGTCAATCTTGAAGGTTACTTTGATGCCTTATGCAGAAACTTTCTGGCCACGAGGCAAGACAAGGCGGGAAAACTAGGTATATATTGATGACTTCCTAACAATAAAAAAGAAACAAGCAACCAGTCAACCCTATTAGAACAAAATAATCTTATGAATTGATTTTATTTGTTTTATTGGCTAATGGATAGTGGACCTAGTTATCTTGAATTGAGATACTACTAAGATGTGTTGACTGGTGATTTTAGACTACCGATATTCTGCTTCAATCTTTATAAGTTACTTTTGTCTTAAATATATTCAAGATAACTCTCCAAAAAAATTTCCTGATCTTTTAAAAATTATGTAGATTATTTTGTTAATACTTCTCCATTTTGATATTTTCTTTCAAAAATTCATAGAAATATATGTAATGCCATATTTGAAACTTACATATTTTAATTTAACTAGTTTTGTAATTATAGGATATGATTCCAACAATTGTGAAATGCATTGGCAATATATTGGATGAACGAAATAAACTATGCAATTGGCAGGTGTAAAGCCAAATTCCTTAACCCTTGCCAGCATCTTTCTTGCCTATTCTAAAACATGTGCTTTGGAACAGGGCATGAAAATCCATCTAAGTATAATGAAAAGGAGATTTTTGTCAGATATTATATTACAGTAAGTTGAATGAATGTAAGTAGAGAAATTTTTGCATACCTGCAGATGGTACAAAATTTCATGGTTAAGTGGAAGCCTCTCATCAACAACAAGATCCAAATATCCGTATATCTATCTCAATCGAGTCTCTAAACCCTTCAGAGCTGTCAAATTTTCCACTAACCTGTTATGCACAAAAGTCAAATTTTAGAGACCACTAAAAAACAAAAGAAACAGAGCTTTGAAACCAAATCCACACACAACACAATGTTCATAGTGAAAAGTTAGCGCTTTCTTTCATCTTTGCATATTGGTTTGATGCTTCAAATGATGCATTTTTTATATTTAAAAGTGCATTACCTTATTGAGCTTCTCTTTGTTTTGAGAATAGTTTAATATTCTCTACTTAACATGGCCAACCACGTGAAGGTGGAAGCTCATTTGGCCCCTCCCCCCCTCACATCACTCTTAATTCCCCATACCCGATCATATAACATTAATCATTCATTCATCCTGCATTGCTAACATATAACATTCACTCATTAATATATTCACATTCATTCATTCATTCATCCATTAATAACATATAACATTCATTCATTCATCCATTAATAGCATATAACATTTATTCGTTAACATATAACATTTATTCATTAACATATTCACATTCATTCATTTTTTCAGTTTTACATATTATCAAAAATATGGTTGTCATAATATGATTACAATCACTTTTTTCTTTTTCTTTCTTTGCAGCTAAAAAAAACTGAAGTGGAGTATTGTTTTCAAAATCATCTTCCCCCCCTTCAGTTGTTTTGAGCTTTGCTTGTGATCTTAATGTATGCTTAGTCGTGTACTCACAATGTGGACGTCGCTGCAAGGGGGGGTTTGCTGCAATAACAAATAAATGTTAAATTGATATGTTTTATTATTATTGTTACAAGTATTTCATTAATTAAAAGAACATTAGTGTGGCACTCTCTACCTGATGGGGCCACATCATGTTCCTGATCTTGTCTTATAGCCTCATACTCAACATGTTGAACACCCTCTAAATCCTGATTTGGAGTTGAAACACGAAAGGTTACATTAATTAATACACCAATTGCAATTAAATATGTTTAAAAGAACATTAGAGTGGTCCTCTTTACCTGATGGGGCCACATCATGTTCTTGATTTTGTCTAGCCTGATCATTCTCAACATGTTGATCACGCTCTACATGCTCTAAATTTGAAACACGAAAGGTTACATTAATTAATACACCAAATGCAATTAAAGATGTTTAATTGTATTAATCCATACTATGTTTTGTATAGCACATGAATACATCCAATACCGGGATGCACACCATGACCTTCATCTGTAGGTTGTGCTCTACCCTCACTAGGCTCCATTTTAATGTCATGTGCAATATTATCATTGCTTATTTGTTTAAAACAAATAGGCACATTATTATGGTGGAAATTAATATTGAATAGATTGCACAAGTATTCAATTTTAAATAAACTTTATTGAGTTTATTTACTTGCATGTTCGATGCAGTGGAAGATTGTGTTTGCCCAGTCGAGACTCTTAGGTGTTCAGCTAGAGCTCCATAGCCTTGCTGGAAGGAAATCTCCAGGTCCTCTTCTATGGGCACTTTGTTGAAATCAGAGCCCTGCATTTTTGCATAAGATCATGAATTTTTCTTCTATAGTGTGATCAAACCAAAATTGTTTGCAATTTATTATTTGGATGGAATATTTCATTTATTGATACTTACAATTCGTGCGGCTAATTTCATATAACTACCAGAGCCAATTTTGTCTTGCCTGTGTTTTTCTAGTCTTGCCTTTGTTGCCTTCGATGTGTCGGACAACCTATGAAAAATTTGAAATACGTTAGATTATTTAAAAAGAAAGAGTAATCAGTATATAATTACATTGTTGATAGTATCACATACCTTTTTTGGCCCGGTGGTGTCTTTACTTTTTTCTTTTCAGCCTTCTCCTTTCCATCCAACACCAAGTCCTTCCACTCTCTCTGGAATCATGGGGGATGCTCGTACTTTCTGTTCTTCTCTAAATGTGACCTATATTGGTCCCTCACATACTTTAGATAGGTACCAGCTTTCTTAAGGACCTTGGTTCGGTTGAATGTTTTATCACCGAACAACACAACTAAACGGTTAATGAGCTCATCTTTTAAATCTTGATTTTGGGCATTCCATCGTATACGTATGGTGGGCCCGAAGAGCTCCAATGTAATATCACTTAGATGTTTATTAAAAACATCATTTCCTGCAAAATGATCATAGGATCATTAGTCTATAAAGAGTGATCAATAAGTAAATTTCAATTAGATTATATATAATAATAATTAAAAAACATTAAAGTACCTGAGACCTTCTCTATCTTTATGGGAACGAAATCTTCGGTCACCACAAATGTGACCGAAAATGTTCCCGTAGAAGTAATACGGGAAGATCCAAGAAATGCTACTAAAACGTCACCAGTACTAGTGGCCTTTGCATCCCCAGGTACATGTACTGACACATGTAGTTGCATGTGTACTACCGAATGCCTGCATGGTATGTGTTGCCGACATTTCAGTCGACAATATAGGCATAAATGATGGGGTCAGATGATGTGATGTATGCGTAAGAAGATCAAGATTGACACTTGTACTGACCCCTACTTCCCAGGCAACACTTGCAGTACCTTGATCATGGCCAGTAGCATGATGAGGACACAAATAATCTTATAAAAACAACACATATTTTAGTTCTTGACATAAAAGAGTACAAAATATAAAACCATGAATGAGCTTATGTTATAATTAAAGATCTCATGACAACTTACTTGCAAGTTATGTGCTCTCTCAGACAATATTTTAACCCTTTCTCTTATCTCATCTATTTGAGGCACTATGAATACCAACTTAAGGATTTCTTCATTGCATTTTTTTGGGGCCTTCCTCATCATATCCACGGGGTTTGCGGAAAATGTGATGTCATCATCGCATAATAGTGACTGCACCTCCATATGGATACTCTCTTGTACTGTTGGTGCCTTTTCCCGATCAACTGACTACAAGAATATTAAAAACATTATCGAAATTAACCCAATAAACTCATGAAAAAAACATAATAATAAAACATTTTGCTCATATCTAATTTGTACAATTACAATGAGATAAACCTGTCGGGTAGAAGCGCCTGAAGATGGATCGTGATCTGTGCTCTAGGCCAGAGCCTTCCTCGTATGATCAATGTCCCGTTGTGACAAAAATTAAATATAAAAAACATTACCAAAATGAAACCAATAGACTTATGAAAAAAAACATAATAATAAAATGGTATATTGGAGTCATTAATTGGAGGTTGAGTAAAATGGTATATAGTACATACCACCTCCATAGTAATTGTGTTTGTATCTAAGAGATTCAAATTGTAATCGATTATAAACTCTTCCCCTACAGTTATTGATTTTATCGCACATACGAATACACAGTTTCCCTCTCGCGCCTCGAATATGCAATTGGGTTGCTTATTTTTTGATCTAGGTCATGTATTATTTATAAACCCTGCAATATTCCTTGATGCTTTTGGCCTTTCGTCAATGTACCTAGCCACTCCTTTATTCTGATCCTTATCTTTTAGTTGTATATAATTTGCTGATAGTGCATACCTACGCATACTTCGTGTATATCGAACCAGATGCATCCAATCTTTGTAACTATAACAAGGTCCAACATTCTCCATCAATTTAGTAACTTTTTCGTAACAGACCTTTATGTCGTCCATGCAAAATAGGCCCAAACCATGTAATGATGATGGTGCTATGCGATATATCCTCTCGTTGACACAAAGATCAGTGTTTATTGGAGGAAGTTCCTTGGGTACCCATTGTTTCCGTAGATGTTTGTACCTCAAGAGGACCTCGATGTCGCCTATGCTCTCATCATCATAAGAACATGACCTCCCTTCAACAAGAAAAAAATTCATGCATTTACAAAATTTTCTTCTAATATTTTGACCTCTAGTTGATCTCCCTCTTTTAGACCTACTACATGTCTCCCTTTCCTCTTCTCTTCCTGAATTTCCCTCGCTCGAGGAAGACAAATCTGAAAAATACCTATTTAGTGGTACCTGCACTCATAAGGATGTTGGATGAAGTTCTTTCATGGTGATGTGATGCCAATGTGACATTATGATTAATCTATCATTTCATCGCTAGAATTTGACATGTTATAAAGTAATCAAGTCTTGATAGATTGCAAGTTATTGTTACTACCGTCCAAATGTGTCCATCACAAATCAAATCTACTTAACGTTTTAACTCCCAAAGTTTGTAACAAGTGTTAAATGTGACTATGGTCCACCAGTTACACAACCAAGGCCTCAAATGTATTCTCTAATTGTAATCAAATGACTTTTTCTCTTCATTCAAGTAAATAAATTTGAATGGAAACACCACCAAGTGGTTTATTGGACATCTACATGACTAAAAATAGCAGAAAAATTACATTTAATTTCCATATGTCTAAGTGGTTAATGGGGAGGGAGTGTGTACTAGGCCTGGTAAAGTCATCATAAGTTTATGCTTTGGCAATAAAAATTGTTTAAGTCATCTTAAATCTTCCTATGTCTAATTGCTAGGAGACTTTTGGTATGTTTTAAGGTAGGATGAGTGGTCGCATCAATGTTCTAATTCTCTATGACAAGGTTTCAAAATCTTCAAATAGTGAAAGTTAGTGCTCATATTCATTTGAAACAACAACATTTTGATTATGTATGATGGTAGGATTTGATAACTTAAAAGAATTGGTTACCCAACAAACTTAAAGTTAAAAGAAACTTTTTTAGTTTAAGGGGTTAGCACTTTCTTTCATCTTTGCATATTGGTTTGATGCTTCAAACAAAACATTTCTTATCCCACTTCTATCATATTGTATTCCCATTCATTGCAATTGTTGGAGGAGTTGATACCAAAATTTCATATCAAATACCACATTCTTGAAGTAATTTTCTGTGTTTTTACTATTTTTTTGAAGTTCTTTTGTGTTGTAAGGATCCGTACAAGCTTGAAATGCTCTAAGATAATTGGTGCAGATAAATATATGTGTTCCCTTTCATTTGCATTTTTTTTGAAGTGCTCAATCACTGTTTTGTGGGAGAAAATAATCAAATACAGGGACTACTCTATTTTGCTTATGTAAGGGTTTGAGGGCTAAATATAAATGACATCCACCAATCCACCCACTGTCTTGGAACTACAACTCGGTGGATTGGTATGCATAATGGTATGATAGAGGCTCATTGCATTTAGGGGTCTGTTAAAGAAAGAAACTTGGCATTTAATTGATGCCCTAGGGCTGATAGGGGAAATTTTCTTATGAATTTGTGGTTATTAAGTCAGGGTTTATCTATTTGATGGATATCTTGGTAGAGTCGTGGTGACACTATTTTATGGTCCAATCTCTACTTTGAAACAAAAATATATCTAACTCTAAGAGCTATAATTGGATGACATTAAAGGAACCTTCATATGAAGGATCTTCTAATGAAGGACCTTTGAATTAAGGTCTTCATTTGAAGGTCCTTCATGCAAAGGTTCCTTTTATAAAACATTTTGGACATGAAATATTTAAAATAAAAAATACCTTCATTTGAAAGTCTTGACATGGCATCATTTTTGAATGAAGGTTCTTCATTCAAAGGTCATGACGACATCACCTTCAAATGAAGGTTTTTCATTCAACTAGTATTTTGTAATTTTGAATGTGTGATAATAATTTAGGGTTAAAAATAAATCCATTTGATCCTTTTATAAATGAAAGGACATTTTATGCAATCATATGCCTTGTCAAACTTTTAACTTAATAGTAAGGGCATCATGAGTAGTTTGTTGGGCCCATTCAACAATCTCCGATGCAAGGATTGAATTGTCTAGAATGTATCTACTATCAAGAAAGCCAATTTTTTTACCTATATGACTATATCTCAAACAATAGATTTAATTGTGATGGCATTGATATTTATAAGGATTTTGTATCTAGGTGTTGAGAAGCATAATTGGCCACCATCCTAGGAAAGATTCTTCATTCTCACTTTTAGGTGTTAAAATTTAACAATACTTTGATTGATGAAAGAGCCCAAAGAGCCTTTCTCCATGGTATCCAAGTACACATAGCAGCGGTCTTCTCTTATACGGTTGGACATGATTTAAAGAACTTAGCTAGGAATTATTCATTTAACCTAAGGTTTTCTCATAATGCCATCATTGGAAAAGTATGATCAAATTCTTCTATTATGAAGAATTGGTTTATGTGCCTCTAGTAATCACTATAAATGTTTGTAAGGATAAAATGACTAATTGCATCAGGTAGGAGAGAATCAACTTTGAGTTCTTCAAAGATTATATTCCTCTATTCATAATTTTTAAGGTTTGTGTGTGGAGGAGGTTATCACTACCAAGAAGGGAGGAGACCTTTTCTTGCATATGTTTGTGGTGGAGGTATTAAAGAAGAACTGTATGCCTCTATTTCCATTCATTAGATCTAGCTTAGCCTAGCATATACTTGGGCTCCTTTGCCCCTATAAACTTCCATTTGTTTGAGTTTATGTTATGTAAGCATAATTCCATGCTATGTTGAAATATAAGAGGTGGGTGAGGCCAAAAGGAAATAACCCTTTTTTAGTTGTACCTTCGATTTTTTTCTTATTGTTTTATGTTTTTAGCAACTTTGTGGACATAAGATTTGAGGTAGGTCATACAACAAAGAATAACATGTTCCCACCAACAACTAAGATGTGAATAGATTATGGGAGTTTTGTCAGGACTTGAGGCTGGTCAATAAAAATGTGAAAGACTAAGCTATTTTATTTTTTGTCTTATCTTATACCATTTTATGAGAATGGGGGTGCCAATGTACGAGAATATTTTTGGAAACTAGGCATGAAAATTGCAGGTTAAAGAGAATGGGGGTGCCAAACTTACTGTAATACCCCTCCGTTTTGCTTCTCATTTCATGTTGTTTTATGCTTTGTTTGGATTGCAGCTACTTTGATACTGGACATGTTTTTATTATGATGTTTTGATCGCTACTCTTGAGTGACAACTATTACTATGTGATGTGATTATCTGATTTTTATTTTACATGCTTTGATGAATTAATGATGACAGTAGAATTATCATGTGATTATTTATGAGAATATTGTTATGACATTAGTGTCAGTCTTTGAGGAGTGTATTGGTGAAGGAGACGGGTTCGCATTACTCGCTTGCGAGCGCCCTGCGAATCTGAAATTTCTTCTTCACGGTGTGAATTATATACTGCATATATCATGTTGATTATTTGATTACAGGTTGCAGGTACATGACATCGACTCCACCTGGTTCCATAGGTTTGAGCGTGGTGATCCAACGGTTAAGTTGAATGGGAGATAGTAGCTTGGTAACATGTGTCAGGTCTACACCCTAGCCTTAGTGTGTCATCAGTTCTGATGATTGAGTCATGTTGTATCTTATTGGATGTTATGTAATGTTTTGAAAAGTGATGTCTTTTTTTATAGTTCTTTTGAAAATTGTATTGGCTGGAAGAAATGTTTATTTTATATTATATTAATGTTATGCTCTTGGTTATATTTAAAATGATTTTTTTTGAAATTAAACTTAAATTATTTAAATTAAATTTAAATCTCAAGGGATTAAATTTAGTTAATAAATAATTGTAAGTGGGCTTATTAAAGTCGAATTATTTAATTTATTAAATTTAAATTCCAAGGGATTAAATTTAATTAATAAATAATGGTAAGTAAGTTAATTAAAGTTAAATTATTTATTTAATTAAATTTAAATCTCAAGGGATTGGATTTAGTTATTAGATAATTTAATAATAATTAAGTAAGTGTATTTGATTGTTAAATTAATTTAAATCAAAAAGGGAATTTGAGAAATTGAAATTTTACTTTAAAGTCAAATTAGGGCCTTTTCAAATAAAAGAGAAAATGAAATTATCTTGTAAATTCAATTCTTGCATTTGAAAGTGAATTAGGGTTACATTAGGTTATTTTGGAAATTTTGAGAAAATGTTGTTTTATAAGTTTAGGGCAGAAAAATTTGGGGAGTCTTCTCCCTTCATTTTTTTTTGACAGGCATGAAAATTGTTGGAGAGATTTTGATGAAAGTTTAGGAAATTATTTTCTAGTTGAGGAATTAAATTGAAAGGAGAGAAAAGATTCTGTGAAGAAGGTGGAGCTATTGGATAAAAGCTTGCTGGAAATTCTTGCATTGGGGAAAAGAAATTATGAAGAGTCCAAAGGAAATTCTGCATCAAGAAATTTGGTGGCTGCAAATAACCATGTTCTCTTTTATTTCCTTGTTTTCTTGTTCCTAGTTTAACCTATTAGTTAAAATGATATGAAATTTGTAAATGGGGGATTTTTCTTGAAACCCTAGGTTAAACTTCAATATTTTGATATTCAGATTTATGTGAGTTAAAATGCAAACCCTTTTAGAAAATTTGTGGAAAAATCGTAGATCAATGTATTAATCTTCTTGTGTTTAGAATTATCTGAAAACACCAAGAAAAGGGAATGGTTTCATTTACTATTCAGAATTTAACCTTTGTTTTGAAAGGTTTCAATGTTTGCAAAATTTATTTTCTGGTTGTTAACTTATTTTCTTCAATTTCACTAGAAGAGGAAATTCTGGAAAAAAATTATATATATGTTAATATACATTACATATACCATATTCTGAATATGATATATATAATTTATATAAACACATATATAAAATTTTATTTTAATTCCTATATTAATGTTGTTTTTGGGCCGCCGTACGGACCCGTGTTGAATCGTACTCTGCGTACGAATTGTTATTTTTGCATTTTGAAAAAAATAAAATCTTAAATTTTATAAAGTGGGGGGGGGGTTCGGCCCCCACTGTGTTTTATTTTGTATTTACCAGTGGGTACGCAGTACCCACTGGGCAGTGCGCCACCCGCATGGGGGACGCACTATCCAATGGGACTGTGGCCCCCATGGTACCGCCGACCGCTGTACGTATAGTACAGTCGATGCAGGCGCTGCGGACTGTGCGCAGGGTACGGGGTACCCTGTCACATCCACCAATGTTTATTTTTATTTTTATTTTTTTTGTTTATTTTTGTTTTATTTAAATTTTGTTTTATCAAATTTTTATTTATGTTTTTTTTTAATTTCATTTTTTAATTTTTATTTTTATTTTATTTAATTTATTTTCAATTTTAATTTTAATATGGTTTAACTTTGTATTTATATGATATTTATTTATTTATATATATTATATATATATATTCTTTTTATATTATATATTTAAATATATATGATATTTAATATATATGTATATTTTTATGAATATAATTAATGTTATATAGTAAATTAGTTAACCTTATTAGAATGAAATTTTTTTATATAGTGGAATTATTGAATCAATGGGAAGGGGAGATATTTTCTTTTTATAACGAATATTAGTTTATGCATGAGTTTTCGTTGTGGAGATTATAGTTAAATATATTGTTAAACATAGAGACATCCTCCAACTAAACAAATAATTATAGTGAAATTATTACTCTCATGTTTTGATTCAGTTGAAAAGTTTTAGTTTTGATGAAGAATTATTGTTCAAATATAAAGTATAGAATGGAATAGTTCCTCTTTTGTGAGAAACATTAGATTAGGAACATGGTTTTAGAATAACCAAAAGTAGTATTTTTCATTGCCAATGCATGAGTCCATGATGTATCTTTTATTGAATATTCTGCGAATGATTGTTGAGTAGTTGTGTTGTAAAGTCTTCCAGTTAAACGTGGGTCATTCCCTTGTTAAAATATTGTTTTGATTTCCCTTGGGTAGTGTTACAATTATCTTGTATCCTCCTAGTATTGGAGTGGATTTCTTGTGTTGCCTCCTACGATTAGAGAGAGTTTATTGGTTCAATTCTGTAGCACTTGAGTAACCCTTGGAGTTAGTTTTGTAGTGTGTTATCCAATTAGAAGAGTGGATTTTGTTAGGGGCCGGAGCCCAAAGAGGTAAACCGGGAAACCTTCAGAAGTGATTTTAACAACTGAGAACTAAAGTAAATATACTTAGCATATTAGGATGTAGTTCACAATAACCAAGATAAGTTAACCTCACTCACAGGCACAAGGGTTTGTTTAGACTTGGGGTGGGTGAGAAGGCCTGGAATGGCAAGATCACTATCTCGTCCCTATGAGAGGTAGTTGATTCCGCTTGAGTTAGTATGAGTGCCGGGATTCGGTTGAGGTCACCAGGATTTTCGGAGCCTATGAAGAATGCCCAAAGGATATCTCATGACAAACCTTGTGATGACACTCTGTCTAGGATAACACCGTGTTTTGTTGTGCGTATGTTTTCTTTAGCACACTTGATTATATTATGTCTGGAAGCAATGTAACCATGATTAGAGTTTTGACTTTATTGTGCATATGTGTGGTTGAGTCAGTTTGTATCAGTATGAGTCTGCCTTTGGTTTGAGGTGGTAGGTTTCTCGTCCATGTTACTTGGTTACTATCTCCTAGCATGGGGGGTGGTCCTTCGGGTACCACATGGTTGGGTGGAACATGCACCATAACCGTTGGGTCCCCTTGATCTTCAGTACTTGGTGGCGAGACTTCTTGATGGACATCTCACTTGTCTTACTTTTGGATTCTTGTATTTTGTATCTCATAATGTAATGATATTGTTTTACCCCTCTTGTGTATGAGGTGGACCTTGTAATAATCAGACTTATGTATTTGTACTCATTCCGGGAATGAGGATTGTAATAGATCCTTTGTAATTGATTTATGTAAATGAATGCTTTATCATATCTCGTTTCTTTCTATGATGTTGAATGTTATTACTTGTGTTATTTACTTTCAATGTATTCTAGTTGATGTATGTTATTGGGGTTTTAAGTAATCTCAGTTATGTAACCCTAGGGGATGTTGTCAATTTAGTTGAACATGTGGGTTTAATTCACTTCTTTTAAAAAAAAAAAATTAGTACGCTTGTTTAGTGAATTGAAACTTCCTCTAGGGTTGCGTGGCGGGGCATTACACTTATAGTACTCATTGTCCCTTGGTCGTTGATTTTCCCAGAGTGCCCTCAACCTTGTCCTCGACGTTGGTATTGACCTTGTTTTCACTCCTCCATACTCTTCCTTGACGCTGGTATTGACCTTGTTTTCACTCCTCCATACTCTTCCTCGACGCTGGTATTGACCTTGTTTTCACTCTTCCAAACTCTTCATCGACGCTGGTATTGACCTTGTTTTAACTCCAAACTCTTCCTCAACGCTAGTATTGACCTTGTTTTCACTCCTCCATACTCTTCCTTGGCGTTGGCATTGACCTAGTTTTCACTCCTCCAAACTCTTTGTCGGCGTTGGTATTGACCTTGTTTTAACTCCAAACTCTTCCTCGGCGTTGGTATTGACCTCGTTTTCACTCCTCCAAACTCTTCCTCAGCTGGTATTGACCTTTCACTTCTCCAATTTGACGAGCTACAACCTGGTTTCATTAAATTTTAGAGTATGTTAACTAAATTTAAAATTATGGCGCCATTTAGAGTAGTGAATATAAAGCAAGCCAAGCCTATTATAGTCATGAGGAAAATAATAAAACTCCTAGGATACTTTGTGAAACCATTTTCCTTGGTTAAAGGGAGGCCATAAAATATACCTTTGGATTTTTTCAATCTTCAAATATGAGGATTTGCAAGGTTCTTAGCAAGATGAGTAATGGAAATGTGTGCAACAAGAATTTTTGAACACACATGGAATCTCCTTGCCAAAGAAATGGGCTTCATAATTTAATATGATAATTTTTCTCAGCTCTAGAAATGATACGTTTCCTTAAAGAGGAAGGAGATACCTAAAAGGTAAAACAGATGCTTAGGAATCTCAACACTTTCTTATGATCAACCCCCTTCTATCCATAGGAATTGAACCAATTGGGCTTGGCTAAGAAGGATTTCCTATAACATTGAGTTTTATGCCACTATATATTTGACCTTAAAGCTTTCCAGAAAATATTTAGGCATTGAATATCCTAAATAATGTCACGTTTGTCCTCCAAGAGAATGAGAAAGGAGTCATTAGAAAAATGACCATTGAATAGTTGGGCTATAGAGTTAGGAAAAGTAGCACCTTTAATAAGGTTCCATGAAATACTATTATCCAAAGATATCCAAAGGCTTCCATAAAAAAACACATATAAAGTAGGAGCTAAGGGGAAAACATGAAAAATTGAATGAAAACACCCAAAATCCTCAAATTTATGTCCATTCATGGTAATACAAGTATAACCATCATAACATTTTTTTGAAAAAAGTAAAAAAATTTGAGGAACAAATCCTAGATGACATAACTAGTCCAATTCAACACTAGAGGTAGCAAGAGATTAATGAAATTACCACAAGTTTTAAGTAGAAGTAAACTGCCATTTTCGAGTACTAATGCTAGTATGAAATTGTGACTAGCTAAATGGAAAGAAAATTAGAAAATTATAACCAACATTTAAGTGGAAATAATTAAAAGTAACCACACTTTTTGCATGGTTGAACCAATTTAAAAATTCAGCCAAAGGTGATAGTAAGAAAATTAAAATGCACCTTTATGAAATATTTAGTCTAAGAGCCAAATTTGGATGGAAAAGTTAGTAAGAAGTAGTGTCGAAAGTGGAAAATTAATCATGAAATCATGGCTAATAGAGCATACAAAATATATTGGAAAAGTCAAAAGAACTTATATCTGCACATAAAAACACTCAAAATAATAATTATATCATACAATTCATTTGGGAATATATTAAAATATGGCTTTTACAAAGCCTTTCAAATATAACTTCCCATTTGAACTACTATCTTATAAGAATATAATTAATTATTTAATAACAAAAATAAACAAATTAGTAAGGTGAATTTATTAATGTTAATCTTAATATTCCAACTCCCTACCTTAAGTTTTACATTCCACACAACAAAACATGTTGATTGAAACAAACAAATATATATAGGCTAAGCTAACATCATTTGATTTTTCTTTATGTTCTCCCTCAAGAACATCATTGGCTCGAGTTATACAAGTCCACACTATGCGATCATTTTTCTTACAATAATAACATTCATTTTTTATTTTTTTATTATTATTACCTCATGAGTATAATACACACTCATGTTGAGAATCAACTTTTAAATATTTTCCATTGTTCTTTTTTCTTCTCCTAATAGGGCCAAAATAACATCTTCTTGTGTTTGAGAAGTTATTGGACTAAGCATAGAAATAACTTTGTTGTATTTTCAAACTATTTAACAAAATATCCTTAGCATCTTCATCATCTAATAGAGCCTTGACTTCTACCAGTTGTCTAATGAGAGATCTCAAATTTCTTATGTGATTAGACATAGTGATTATATCTCTCATTTTGAATCTAAATAGTTAAAGTTTTAGGAAAAACTTCATATTAACTATTTTTGCTCCAAATATTTTATTGAAATTATCCCAAATTTCCTATGATGATTTATCTAAATCTATATAATAAAATTTAATGTCAGAAAGGGAAAGATCAACAATATATTTGACTTTATCATATGTTTTATGTCATTCTAATAACTTATTTGCATTTGTAGGTGGTGTTTTGTTCCCATGCATGATTCTCTATTATTCATTTATTGCATTTGCATTTTTGTTTTCCAGGTATGAAATTTAAAACAATTTTTTTTGTTTAAAAGAATCTTTATCTTGAAAATATGAACTAAAAATATTTCAAAAGTTTAATGTCAACCTTATCACTCTAAAAAGTACAACTTAAACATCCCTTTCAAACCTTGTAACCAATTTTGAACCACTCTCCAATTCATTTTTCCTCATCACAAACATTGACACCATTTTACCGTTCTAAACAACTTATTGAATCCTCTTATGCATCAAACTTATTTAATTATTTCAAAAAAGACAAAAAAATAAATTTGAAAATATGACTTTTCAAACTTCACACTTCCTTCTTATTATTACCAAATGCCATTATTTTAAATGAAAAACACATGAATGTTATAAATGCATTATTTCTATAAGGAAACAAACCATATATCTCTTTTTAATGACCAACTTAAAGTAGATTGCAAATATAAATTTGGCCGTTGTATAGAACATTGGAAAATTGATAACAAAGAATAAAAAAAACTACTACAAAGACTTAGGATAGGCTAGAGGCCCATAGGAGAACATTCATCACAAAACAACTAGCCTTTACAGTGATTTTACACTTGTTGATTCAAAGAAAACCTTATCTTGAGTATAATCCATCAAAGTCACATATGATCACATCATGCTTGACCATTTGATATCATGAAAAACCTCCAAAATCTAGTATTCAAATAACCCATATCATCGGCAAGACAAGTTCTATCGGGGTGAAATGAAAAGGTCATACCGAGCATATAGGTCTCATCGATGAAGTTCCATCGGCAAGAAACTTGTCTTGTCTCACCGATCAAAGCACAAGGAGTTGTATCGGCCAAACCAATGCCATCGGAGTAAGATCCTTGAGTTAGCCCAAGTGCATTTGTCTCGCCGATGAAATATCATCGCCAAAACACTCATCTTGTCTTGCTGACAAAACAAATAAACATACTATCGTTAAGACAAATGCTATCAGAATGAGTTCAAAATTTCCCCCCGACCCACTATGTCACATCGATAAGATTACATCGCAACAAGTCTTGGTGACATACTTGAGATCGAAGGAATAATCATCGGGGAGACTTATAACATCGGCAAAATTACTGAATGTCTTAGCGATACACCATGTCTTGTCGATGAAGACACAAATAGATCAAGATAGTCGTCGGGTGACTCTTGGCGACATTTATATGAATCAGATGGATAGATTATGTGATATCAGCGTAATGTCTTTCCGACAAAAAGAATGTTTAATGAATGTTAGTCAAGCCTAAATAAAAGGATCGCCCAAAGTTTCAATTGTCTTGTCGATAGAACATTTGAAGTGACAGTGGGTAAATTCGAAGATCAACTATGCTCGTGTTCAAAGCTAGGACATTAATGGCAATATTACTACCAAATGTGTCGATGATTTCCTGAATTGAGTATAATCCATCATAGTTGTTGGTTGTTTTTATTGCAGCTAGGTTGATCTTCTAATCTACCTATATAATTACCAATTCCAATCAAAGGCAGCTTGAAGGACCTAGACCAATTGACGAGGATTTTAACAAACCTCCTACACTTTGGGCTCTGGAAGACCCGGGAGGATGATCCATTAATGTGTTTACAACCTTTACACCATTATTATAAACAACATTAGCAACAATAGATAATCTCGTTTAATAGCTCAACATAACAGGATAATACCGGATAGAATTGGTTGTTCATCAATATTATCAACTATTTGGAGCATGAGATAATTACAATAACATTTCACAGTATGAGATAGTCATTGATTTTCAATTTGTAGCAAGCTCTAAGTAAAGACAAACAAATATTGAACCTCACGAATAAGTACAACTTAGACTAGTGCCATATACCATTGGAGGAGTCAAATTCATGAGCATTTAAGGGTTCATAACAGATTCAACACATAACATGTAAGATCCTTGACAACATTGCTTTACAATCTCATCAATGTGCATTCTAACCCAATACTACTTATCAAATCCTTACACAAAAACATATCCACCTAAAATTCTATTCAAGCATTTTAATTAATTCCTTGAGTTAAAGCTAAAATGAGAATCATACACACCACAATAGTGAGATGAACGAAACAACCCTTGATCATTTTATTCAAGATTCAGATATGCTTGTACAATGGAGAGACATGAGTTTGAAATAAATCATTTCAATTCAAATGCCAGTATTGTCGTAAAACACAAAATCCCCATGAAATCAAGACCTACTACAAAATGACTCAAAACCTAAATTGCATTTTCTCTAAAACCATTAGACTTTACAATTTTCTCTGCAACTTCACCTAGACTCAACCAAATATGTCTAACTTGCTAACTCATACTTCTGGCCTTGAAATCATTCTTATAGAAAATGGAGCAAACAAGCATCGGGCCAGAAGTACACATGTCACCAACATCTTAGACCGCCTTGCGATATTTCAAAAACTTGTTATAACAGCTAATCCCTAGAGAATCTTCATGTTCATCCTGTCCGCTGAGAATGGTTGATGTAGCAAAAAAGACTTCAAGAATCACGTGCCAAGACTATCATCAAAACAAACTGGAATTTGTTGTAACTGCAACAGCTGAGTTGCTAACCATCAGTATCCAACTCTGGTTTACTCTTCCTCAGTTAAGTATACATTTACCCATCTCTGGTATTCTTCATCAGTTGGCCAATCAAAATTAATTACCTCATTCACCTTAACACTATAAGGTGTGTACTTAACCGCCACCTGGTTTTCTTCTCTCTTAAAAGATTCTAAAAATGAGCTGGTACTAATGATCTTGTCTATACAGCTCACCAACAGGTCATAATCTGAATCATCACAAATTAATTTAATTTGTGCATTGATGACCTCATTTGCTCTATCCTGCCACTGTTGCAGTGATTTAACATTTCCTTGCTCATCAATTATATCAGGTAAAGAGGCATCACTCCAATCATCAAAATCCTTTACCAATTCTCTAATTTTCCTATTCAAGTCATTTGGTAAGGCCTGAAAACCTTGCAGTGACTTAACTAACACTTGAGTAGGCCTCAATGATTGGGGCCTATTATTTGTATCAAACCTTGAGGATTTGTACATTATGTCTAAATCATTGGCTCTAGGGATCCACTTCTCAATTAAGGGTAATACTACCTCCTGATCCCTGTTAATATTCTTTATTGAATCCAACAACAAAGAATATAAAGAATACATTGATGGCGATTTTCCATCAACCTTTTCATTCAAATGTCTCAAAACTGTGTCAACAATCTCACCTTGTTTTACAAGTGCTCCCTCCTCACTTGCCTTCAATGCTTCCTGTAAATCTGCAATCTTATGCCCTTATTGATTCTTTGTGGGATCATCAGAGTATTCAATTTCTTCCCCAATTGGCTCTAATGCAAGACTGAGGGAAGGAGTTTGGCTAGGGGACCCTGGTGTAGAAATAATTGGAGAAGTAGGAGGCACTGATCCTGATGTGGAAGGCAATGACATAATACCTGGAGCACTTGATGTCTCTCCAACCTGCCTGTATTTCATCCTATCCACCTTAGTTTGCAGCTCAACATTCCTTTGTTGCACCTTTCTGTACTCTCCAATTATGAAATTATACTTCTCCATTAGGCTCTTCTTTTCAACCTCCTCTCTCTCAGCAATCTTCTAGGCCAATTTGGCCACATTCACAGTTAATTTAGTAGCCTCTGTAGTTGAGGTCTCTGAGGCTCTCTTTATTATTAACCCTCCCCTTAGGTTTGGGTTAATGTCAGTGACATCAGGCTTTCTTCCTTGAGGAGCTAAATCCCAAATTGATAAAGTCTCATATTCTTCACTGAAGGCAGAATCTTGCAATGTTGCCTTGACCTCTTCCTCAGAATCCTGCAGGGGATGCTTGGAATTTAGAATAGCATTAAATGCTACTACATTTGCTATGTCTCATTCAGAAAAAATCAACACACTAGCCTGAGTCACTAGTTTTCTCCCCTCCTCAAGAGCGATGTTCTTAAACTCTTCCATCAATTCAACTTTCACTTCATCATCATTCTCCTGATCTGACCTTTCAGGTCTTAACTCTCTTCTCCTCTTGCATTTGTCTTGATATTCCTTTATCCTCATTCTCCATACCAATTGTAAGAAGACTGGAGTCTTGACAAATGCATCATCATCTAAAAATGCCTTACATGCCTCCATCCTAGCATCTTGTACACACTTCCCTTTCATATCCAAATCAGACAAGATCAATTCAGTTGGCCTAGGAGGAGAAGGCATACCAACTTGCATATCTTGTTATGTGACCACAATTTCATCCATCAAATCCTCTTGTACTTTCTCAATCCTTTGCCTCTTAGGGCTTGGCTCTGATGGTGGTGGTGAAGGACTATCCTTCGGTGATGAGTCAAAATCAATGGTTTTGATTCCCCCAGATGCTTTGAATTTTGGACCTGGTTGTGCTGATGCTTTCATGATTTGTTTTCCTTTTTTATCTTCTTCTTCCTCATCACTACTGTCATTTCTTTTTCTCTTATAGAGAGGCCACTTCACTGTAGGTTGGTATGTTGGCCTCATTTCAGTAGGCTTGGCATCTGGGTCCTATGTACCTTGATCCAACTCCAAGTTTATCTTTTTTGTCATTAAGGTTCCCATGGTTTCCTTGAAGTTGTCCATCAAAAAGTCAATTTTCTTGTGAAAGAGGCTAAAATCCATCAATGGATCATATTTGGGATCCATTTTGTGCACAATGGCTAATAGCTTGTCATAAGCTATCCATTTCTCCTTGCTCAATTCCTTCTTATTCAAATCAAATTCATTCCTAATTAGATCCTCAAGAAAGTTGAATTCATGAACAAACTTGCCACCTTTTATTCGTTGTTTGAAAAGGGAAAAGAAGCCCTCAGGATCATGTTGCATCTTGGGACCACACCTCAGATGGTAATCATCAAAAAACTTCCCAAAGTGGACCCAACCTCCCTTAGAAAACAAAAAGTCTGACACCACAGTGTAATCAGGGAAAAAGGTTCCTTTACCTTTCCCTTTAAGGTTGTCCTCATGGATACAACCAATCTACCACATAACCTCTGCAAATCCTAGTCTTGGTGGCACATTGTCTGGTAGGATATGTGGAGTCCCTTGGAAACCATACACTCTCAAGACAGTGCTGACTGGGTATGGGATAACGTCACCCCAGTTGTGACAAATTCTCAATTCAGTCTTCCTTCCCTTTGGTCTGAGGAAGCCATGTAACTCCTTAGGGATTCTAGGTACATTTACCATCAACCTAGCCCTCAATCTAGAGGCAAAATAGTTATCAAACTGCACAAAACTAGCACTCTCCCTGTTATAAGATAGGTCTGCAATCCATGCCTGCACTGGCAATCTTTCTCCATTAACTGTTTGCCTTAACTCCATCTTCTCAGAGAAGAAATCAACATTCTTGTACAAGAACATGTACATCAACATGGAATACTAGAAGAATTGAGTGCCTGCATCCTTTTGTTGCAACTTTAACAACCCTTCATGTATCTTTTCGGCCAAAAAGGAAGCAAAATCATAGATTACTGAGAAGTTTGGGTGTTGTATTTGCACCCCCATAAACATGTAGGCAATTGGCATCACCGTATTAGGGTTGAAACCCAAAATCTGGTACAATGAGTTAAATGTGGCCAATAAGTGATTTGCAAAATACTTTAGCCTGAAAGGCTCTTGGTCACTAGGGCTAATATAGAACTTTGAACCTCCTGCCCTTGCTAGATGAGGTGGGAGCATTTTAACCCTGAAAAGTGCCTTTGATCTTGCATACTCCTATTTTATCTCCTCAAGATGAATATGAACCAAGAATGGGCTAGGCCTACTCAAGTAAAAAAATTGTTGAAATTCTTCTTTGTTGATGCTCAGTATAACCCTTCCATCATTATCTCTAATTACCCGTGTAACAGGGTCATAATGTGCAGCCACTGCCCTAAAGAAAATCCACATCAGGGAATACATTAGGTACCACCAGCTTCCCCATCTCATACTTCCATCCCTTTGAAAAGGGGTGGGACAAATTCCTCTGTCCATACCACAGCCTAAACATCTCCAGACCTATCATGGGAACCCTAGCATCGGCAATGTTGGAGCAGTTATATACTAACCCCTCCCCTAGGGCTCTTCCACGCATCAAAACCAACCCCCTCTTCCTATCATTAGTTGATGATGGGAATTGATCCAAGAATTCATCATATAAATTTATGTGTAGATAGTCAACCTAGCCAGAATGCTACTTTGATGGTGCCATCCTGGGTAAACTAGGGCTTCCTTGATATTTCAAACCTTTAAACAAACTAGGGCTAAACAGAAAAATGAGACTATAGAATGAAAGATTGCAATCTCTCACAATTCAAACTAACCTATAGCCCTAGAAAAATTATCAATAATCTCTCCAACAAGTACACCACAATGTTCCCCAAATTATCAATCAAATTAGCCAGGAAGTATAGAAAATAACTCATAGCTTTACGCTTTGTAGAAACCCAAATTCTTGCTATGACAACTCGTAACTTCGTCCTTGGCTCTGAAACTAGTTCACAAAGATGTTTGAATGCTTTGTGAGAAAAATAGGGCAGAAGAATAGTCTCATTGTGTCAATCAAATCAAGCCAATAAATGTCTCGTCTGCCATTAAAGCTTGCTCACGCGCTGGACAAATGACTCCAATCGTATTAGATGCAAATTCAAATATAAGCCGTCGATCTTTCACTTCTGTCAGATCATCGATGGTTGCCAAAACAAGCTAACATGATCTCCATCATGGCAAGAAGGGCCCACCATATTATGCATCACCAAAGAAATCCATGTGGCACTCGCCCGTGATATCACGATCAATAAAAACCTCAACTTCTAATCACGCGATGGCGGGCAACCGTAGATTTCAAGCATCGAAAATCCTGTTTACTCAACACAATCGCCAACCTTGTCACTAACCATTGAGCACCTTTTCCATCCAGATTATAACATCGTCATTGATTTGAAGCAAGTTCATTTTGTAACCACTTTAGTAACCTGTTATATAACATAGTAAGCAAGTGCATCATTGTTTATTTGAAGCACGTGCATCTTGTCTCATTCGTCATTAAAGCTTGCTCATGCACTGGACAAATGACTCCAATCACATTAGATGCAAATTCAAATATCAGTCGTCGATCTTTCACTTCTGTAACATCATCGAACGGTTGCCAAAAAAAACTGACATGATCTCCATCATGATAGCAAGGGCCCACCATATTATGCATCGCTAAAGAAATCCACATGGCGCTCGCCCGTGATATCTCGATCAATAAAGACCTCAGAAATTTTGATCATGCGATGGCAGGCAATCATAGATTTCAACCATCGACAATCATGTTCACTCAACACAATTGCCAGCCTTGTCACTAACCATCGAGCACCTTT
Source organism: Sequoiadendron giganteum (assembly GCA_007115665.2). Classification (NCBI taxonomy): domain Eukaryota; kingdom Viridiplantae; phylum Streptophyta; class Pinopsida; order Cupressales; family Cupressaceae; genus Sequoiadendron; species Sequoiadendron giganteum. The sequence continues at coordinate 301,499,281 of CM021106.1, read as the reverse complement.
TTCCATCCAGATTATAACATCACCGTTGATTTGAAGCACGTGCATCTTGTAACCACTTTAGTAACCTGCTAGATAACATATTAAAACCTAGCAGATATATTAAAACACTTTCATCATCCCTTCGGCACTGCTAGATGAGACACGTGGTGCTCACCCGTGATATCGCAATCGGTTGAGACTCTGTGGTGGGGTCATTGTGGGATGGTGCGGAATGACTGCGATCAATCAATGATTGATCAATGGTCATTAAAATTTATTCCCTGCACAATATGAAACATTTATTAAAGGAATAAGGGGACATCACCTAGGCCGATGACAAACAATGGCTTAAGTTGTTTTTAAACATGGGGGCACGGGGCCAACTTAGAATAGGGAAAAATAAAGTCATGCGAAAGAATTAAAACATTAAATCAAAAGGGGCCCGACTTAGACAAAGTGATGGGCATAAGTTGTTTTAAAACCCCCTCTATAAATTAACATCCTAATAGATCCCACCCAAGGTGTAAGATAAAACACTAGTGTTTTTCATGAAAACAAAAACAAAAACTTAGTGATAATAGATTTCCACAATCCATGAAGATTTGCTGAAAGTGTTTCTGGATTAGATTGTGTTTTTTTTTTGCATCAACATTTCGGATCACACTCCATGATCCATCATCAGGATATGAGAGAGCATAAGGAGTAAAATGAATAGTTGCAGACCAAGAATTGAATAAAAAGGAAGAGGGAGGGGGCAAAGAAAGGTAGGCACAAGAACCAAGGATGGAGAGAAAGATGTAAAACAAAAAAAGATAAACGAGTAAAAATTAAAACCAAAATCAAACGGAGGAGAAGCAAGCAAAAATAATACAAGAAAATTTAGAATTTTTAATAAATAAGGAAAAAATAACAAGAAAAAAAATTAAAAAAATGAAGTAAACATAAAGAGACAAACAAGAAAATACTAAAATTGACAAAATCTAAAGAATGTAAAGCAAGCAAATTATAAATAAAAATAAAAGAATGAAAATAAATATAACAGAATGAAATAAAAATAAGATTAAAGATAGAAAAAACAAGGAAAAATCAAAAAAGAAAAGCAAGCCAAAAAATGAAACAAAATTACCAAAGAATAATAAATAAAGTAAAATAAAGAACACAAGCAAGGAATAAAAAACATATAAATATCATTATCTATAAATTATATGATTATTTATATAATTTATGAATAACCAAGAATCTAAAAATAGACAAATAATTTATAAACATATAGATTATAAATTATATGTTAACATATAGATTATAAATGGCATCCGTAAGACAAGACGGAAGGCGGTGGTACGGGCTTGACATTCCCTAGGCTGGCGGCTACCACTGTAATAATGTTCCTTCTTTCATTTTGAGTTGTTGCTTTTGATTGACATCTCGCTTCAGGTAAACAGTGCATTTGCAGGTTGGCGGTGTTATCGGGATAGGATCATTAATCCCGGTATGCGAGTATAAGCAATAGTTGGTAAGGACAGATTATTCATTTCCTCTGGTTGCGAATATGTCGTAGAGAAGTCTGGCCTATTTCCGACACAAAGAGCTAAGGACAGAATGGCTAAATGTTCTAAATTTGTGGTAGAAGTATCGGTTGCAGGACTAGCTCGGTTCGGGGCAAATACACCGATTTCTCTTGGCAAGTCGGAAGGGAAGGGTTCGTTTAGAACAATCACGGACCAATGCCTAAAGAGAATTATGTTGTCGTATGATTTGCTGGTGATTGTGGCAGTTAAGATGGTGTTGGGTATGGGCCATGTGGAAGGAAAGGAGTATGGGAGAGATAATCTCCACATCTCTTCCCGGTTCCTTGCTTCTCTTCTGGATAATTTGGTTCTGAAGGCCGAAGCCAAACAACTAATGTTGCTATTTTTTAAGGAGCTGACGGAAGGTATTGATGAGGTACTATGGGTGGCGATACTGGGTAGAGGATTCCCTCGACTGTGTGACATGGAGCGAGTGGGTGAGGAAGACACCATCATAATCTACCCATTCCTTTTGGATATGCAGGGGATGGGCTTGATGTGACATAGATCCATAGTGGCAGTGGCAATAATCTTCCTGAAGAAATTTTTTGGGTTAATGTAGGTGGATCATGAGGACTGGTGTGAGGAATTCGAGGATTTTGCAGTATTGAACAAATTTAAGTGAGTCGGGACTTCAATTCCCTGAATAGTTTTTTGGTGCTGGTTGGGTAGAACTAGATTATAGTCGCTTCCAGTTGCCATTATAGTGGCATGTTAGGTTTTATGCAGGTTTTGTTTGGTCTTGGGTCATGGTGTTTGGCGACTCTTTAAACTTTGGTCTGGTCTTGAGGACACGGTCTGGATAATCAGTGATGTTTTGGCATTTTAAGCTTAAAAGATGTTGCGAAGTGTAATTTGTTATTTTTCGTTTTTAATATAAAATCTTATTAGTACTTGCCTTTAGGCAATACTATTGCAATGAGTTGTGCTTTTCTTAGTTAATTAGTTATTAATAAGTTGGTTTTCAACCAATCAAAAACAATTATTTTCTTTTGTTAAAAAATAAATTCAATTCTATAAAGTTAACTTGTAAAATATTTAACTTCATAAATTAGAAAAAATATTTTTTGTGAATATGATTGGTTGAAAAGTTGTGTTATTGACAAATTTTGAGGAAAAGTGAAATGAACTATTATTTTGCCTACTTTTCATAAATATGAACTATTATTTTGCCTACATTTAAGAAAATAGAACTATTATTTTGCCTATTGTTGAGTGCATCTCAGACTTGTCTACTAACCTCATGTCCCCATGCGGCTGCTTAACTCTACTTTTTACTTAAATTTAAGCAGCGGGAGTGTTCCAATGCATAAATTTGATTGTTGGGAAAGGATAATTTGGAATCTTTTCCTATTTTAAAGGAACAGCTACTGTTTAGGAAATAAAAATAAGCTGTCAAAAAATAGGGGGAGCTGAAAATAAGCAGCAACTGCTTATTGTGAAAAATGTCATGTTGCTTTACAAATTTCCTTCCCTCCTTTTTATTTACCTCCAATTCCTCCCTCTGAATTTTCCCTCTAACTATATGGTCCCATGGGGGGGCTTGGGCTTCTATTTTCATGGAGGAGGAGGTCTCATGGGAAAAAAAAATTGTGTTGCGGGATTAATTGGAATCTTTTCCAGAAAAATAGGAGTCCCTACCTTTTAGAAATGAATCTTTCAGCTGGTGAAATTGGGGTGGGGCTAGAAATTGCCCCTACATCTTAGGATTTTTTTACGCCACTTGTCTTTCATTAAAATTTAAAATTCTTATTAAAAAATAAAAATGAGAGAATTTTCATTTATTTTTTATTTTTTATAAAAGCACTACAGTTCATTCCTTAAATTGTGGAGCTTAAAATTTTAAGCAGAATTGCAAGATTAAATCAATGGGACCAAAAAATTAAAATATTCCTAAAAAAGCTAAGCAACATATGCTGAGAATTTTAAGGAAGCTCCCCTCCATGGGACCGTACCCTAAATTTTTCCTACAGTGATACAATGCAACAACAAGATACATATTTTCATATAGAAAATTAAATTTTTAGTCTTATTGAAAGTATACATTTTATTACAGTTCTTATCTATACATATTGAGAGAATTATAACAGATTTGAATTCCCTGTCAATAATTATTTGTCAAAATTAACAGAGTAACAAATGGTAATTAAATATAAAAATATAAAGCTCATAAAAATTAATGTCAAGGATTGATAATTAAATATAAGAATATACAGTTGAATTATGTTCTTATTTTAATAGAGGAAAAAAATAATTTAAAAAAATACAATTTAAAATGACTGTTTAAAAATAAGCAACAAAATCAAATATACATGGGGACACCAGCTCCACAAATTTCTCCTAAAAAAATGAGCAGTGATTGCTAATGAAAATAAGCTAAGCAGCTACATGGGGACATGAGGTAAGAAATTGAAAAGGATGCCTTCCTTCCAAATTTCGCAATCCTCCTATAGTGAAATTCAAACAATTTTTTTTGCAATCCTCCGATAGTGAAATCTAAACAATTTTCTTCCCCGTAAAAAAAATTATGATACATTTAACCATCTATTATTGTTAGCAATCCATTGCATCTCTCTTTTCATGTGACATGCTATACAAAACAGAGCAAGGTTTTCAAGTAAAACTAGGGGTGAAGGAAGTTGAAAATAAAATTATAATATGAGCATTTGTTTAAATATAATTTTCCGCCTTGATTAACTTTCTAAAAAAATATGTGTAATGCATTAATAATATATATATTAACATAAATTATATACATATTAAGTATTATATAAATTTTATGTTTAAATAATAATTATTTAATTCTTTCTTATAATTTTTTTTTGATACGTAAGGATTATATTGTATTTATACTTATAGATCCTAAGTACAACTGTCTGCTATGTAGGTATTAAGCTAATTTCACCAATTCCACCAAGAACCAAAAAACCATAAAATGTCTGTACGGATCCTCCAAAATACAGGCCATAGCTTCAGACATTAAATACTTTAAACGATCTACATTTAAACCAATCTAACCAATTCGTGCTTGCATTAACAGAGAAAAAACTAGCTGCTAAAATACTAATACCATACACTGCCCTTCACAAAAACTTATTCAGAAAAGTGAAGTCTTCAAACTCCTCCCTCCATTCATTGCTATCAGTTTCCATTAGCCCAAACCATTTCTTCAAGAAGATGACCGCAATTGCTACTATGGCATGCTGCTTCATCAACCCAGTACCCTGAAGGTCCAAGAGAAACGAAAAAATCTTCACCGTGTCTTCATCCTTCACCTTGGCCACCTCCAATGCATGCAAACATCCTCGCCCTTCCACCACCACCCGAAGGAGCTCATCCATACCACCCAACAGTCCGGGTATGAAAAAACTTCTCATTAAAGTCCTTGCTTCAATCTTCAGAACCAAATTATCTAGTAGGGAAGCCAAAAAAGAGAAGATATCTGGAAATTATCACACCCGTACTCTGCTTCCTCTAGAAAACTCGAACCCAAGACCATTTTGACTGCAACTAACACCAAAGTCTCATAGTTGAGAAAAATTATTTTAAGGCATTGATCCGTTATGAAATGAAAGGTGGTCGACCTATCCTTAGACTTGAGTGAAATGGGGGTGTTTGCCCCAAACCAAGCTACACCCACAACCAAAGCCTCTATCAGAAATTTTGAGGACCCAACCATTCAATTCCTAACAGTAAGCACTTGACAAAATGACATCTAGACTTCAACCACAACACTGAACTAGAACAAATTCCCACGACATTCTATGCAAGCCTTAAATGAGTACTTCTACCAACCGCTGCCAGCCTCGCCAACCTCCTTCTCCTATGTGCGAGCTGTCTAAATGCAAGCGATAACCCACTTTCCTTTCATTATTTCTTGTGCCTCAGGAAGATAGATGAGTTGTTTTCCCTGTGCATTCAGTTGATTGATAAGACAAGCCAGCTCTCTCCTACCATCATGGCTTTCCACCCGTCACTATCTTCCCCATACAACTCCAACGTGGTTGTTCATGCCACCATCCTCCACCACCTTGGAGGGCACCCTCCCTACCTCCCACAATTCTTTCTTATAATTATTTTACATAATCATTTCATTTTAATTATATTTTATTTTATATAAAATTATTTTAAAAAATTATTATTTAAATTTAAATTATCTAATCAATAAATATTATTTAATATAATATAATAAATTTATTTCATATTATACATATTTTTATGTAACATAATTATTAGATAAATTTTATATTTATATAATTATCAAATTTTTCTTCTAATTATTTTATACTATCATTTGATTTTGTTTGATATTTATAATATCTTTATAATACATAAAATTTTAATATATAATTGTTTTTATATAAGATACTTGATTTTTATATAATATAATTAAAATAAGATTAATAATTATTAATATTAATATAAATGCATGTAACTATCTTTTATTCCATTAACAAAACTTACATTTATTTTTATTAAATCTAAAATACTATAATTAAAATACTATAAAGGTAAGTACTAGCCACTACATGACACTTGTCTCTTATGGATTAAAAAAAAAAATTAAAAAATCTAAAAATTTTAATAACAATTTTAATTATTTTTCTAATTTACTTTTTTATATTTTTTCAAATTATAAAATAAGTAAAAATCATTTAATATATGAACTTTATAAAATGGAAATATTCAAAATAATTTAAATTTCCACGTTTAACATCTTTCTAATCAACAAAAAAAGAGAAAAAAAAATTAAAAAATATATAACTAATATATATAAAACAAGTAAAACCATTCAATATATAAATATTAAAAATAATTTAAATTTTCACTTTTAATCTCTTTCTAATTAACAAAATAATAGACATTTTTATAATTTAAATTTTCACCTTTTAACACCTATTTAATTAACAAAATTAGATATTTAAATTATGAACATATTTTTAAAAAATTTAAAATATATATTAAACCAAACTATATTAATTATTTCATACATTGAAATTAACCAATTCACTCCGAGTCTTGAAAAATACGGACAAATTTTAAAATTAAATTTATAGAAGTAGATATTTGTTTTCATTTGTTGAAACCTTCATTCAGTAAATATTGTGGTGTCACCGGATGAGAAAAAAGGGCAGAGTTCGCAAGTAAAATATTAAGAAGTAAAACAAACAAACAAAAATGGAGGGGAAAAAATGTGGCGATGAACAGATGAAATCACTTCAATCGTATTGCACTGTACACAGTCGATATTAACTGTTGATGGTCCATTATAACTCATTCTTCTCAAATAGGATACGCCTTCGACATAATTAGAAAAAACCTATAATTTATTAAATGTAAGGAATAGTCATAAAATAATGAAAAACAAGAATTAGAAAAAAGAAGGAAAGAAGGAACAATAAATAGAAAAGGACAGACCCAAAGAGAAGATACACATGAAAGAAAAACTCGACAAAACACGACGAAATAACAAACTAGAAGAAAAAATGAACTAAGCCAAAGCAAGAAGCAGGAACAAATCAAAATTAACAAGAGAAAAAAGAGAGAAGGGAACATACAAGAGCGGGAAAAAGAGAGGACCAAGTGATAGGAGGAGAGAAAGGG